>SSNS01000490.1:279462-391034 GCA_006937985.1 Aphyosemion australe
CGCCAAAATGCGCGTCTTGAACGCTCAATTTGGCGCCAAAGGGGATAAAAAATTGCGTGTGCTAAAAGCGAGCATATTGTCCGCCAAAACGCGCATCTTGAACGAGCATTTTGGCGGACATAATGCGAGTTTAGAACGCGCAATTTTTTTTATCCCTTTGGCTTGCCATAATTGTATAACGTAGACTCGCTGTAGCAGCGGCAGATTCACCAAAGAAATCTAGAAATCCCTTATCAGAGGAATATAGGAAAAGAAAAGAAGAACGCGATAGAGCAAGAGCAAAGACCAGAGTTATTATTGGGCCGTCTTTTCCTCGCTGGAGAGCTCTTTTAGAAAGAAAGGCATGAACTACGGACTCTGACCTAGACGTGCTGCTAATGGCTAGGTAAGTAATAAATGATTTCACCAGGGTTATTTTGTTTGCTCGGGCATAAAGTTGCTATACAGTCCTGATAAAACTATTTATTCAATGTGTGGAGGTGGAAAAGTTTGTTTTCGTTGTTTTGCCTGACATTAGGAATGTAAACATGCCTCTTATGCCCGAGAGAGAAATTTGATTTTACGACAGTGACGTTACGCAGCAAGCCTCTAGAGGGCGACAAAGAGCATATATCCACAAAGTTCAGGAATGGGGCTTTAAGGTACTAATAATATGAGGTAAAAATGTCTAACTTCTTTCAAATGTCCCCATACTTCCTTTTATTTCTATTTATGAACAATGTTTTTTTCAGTTATGCATCAAAATAATATGAAGACGAAGCCACTGTACACACGTAGATGGGTATCCAACAAAACAATCATATTTTACTATGGTTTGGCCTGTCATCCACACAAAAGTGAAGACAAACGGCACAAAAGACGATTCTTTCAAAACTTTCGACCAAAGTGGAGATTTGTGAATTCTCCGTTGTCAGCATTTGCTCGTGGACGCAAATAACCGGGGTTTCAGCTTTCGTAACTTCACCACCCGCGACAGAAATGCTCTGACATCACACATTCAACTTGTGTTTACAATCAATTACTGCTCTATGTAGAAGACCAGAGGTGAAGGACAACCTTAAGGACGGTTATTGTCCACCACCATATTATTGCATAACCAAAGTTATTACGCAAATACACGGAAGATTTGGGGAAATACTGCCACCTACAGGCTAGGCATGAAAGTGCTTCATGATGCACTGATTTTTATTTTTATTTATTTATTTGCTGAAAACGAGATGGTGTGGACCTAAGTTTTTTTCCTAAATGTGCAGGGAGAATATTCGGTTTTACAAAAACCCATGTGTACATGACCTAAATATGTTTGTGTGTCAACCAAGTGGTTAACCTGCCAGTGAACTGGTTAAAGTTGAGAGAAAAGTCAAATTGTTGAGATTACAATTTTTAAATGATAAGCAAATTCAAAATACTCCAACTAGAGTCAACATGTCCAGATTAAAGTCAGATGTAATTTATATTATATCATTAAGTCCTTTGGTTTCTTAAAAGGTAAATCTAAGATATTATTATTGTTATTGTTGAACTACAGCAGAATAACTCCAAGGATGAAGTGGAAATGACAAGGGTAAAGGTATTTTTAGGACTTTGTGAAATTTGTTTTCCAAAATTTATTTTTTTTCCTGTTTGTTAAACTTGTTATACAGAAAGTTCTAATTTTTCCCTGTCTGACTCACTGACGAGTAAATCTCTCCTCTGCAGTCTTGTTGACAGAGTTAACTAGCTTCAGTTTCACTTTTGACCATGTCTGGATTTCTAGAGGTAATATTTCTTCCTGACTAAACTTTCTGCAGCTGAAGACAAACGTCTTTATGATGCTTGTGTTAAAAACAAACATCCCAGTCTAATTTAAACAGGACGATTTGGTACTCAGAGACTGAACTGGGTTCCTAATGAGACACAGAAGCCTTCATTAGTTGTGACAGAAAGAAGATAAACCTTCACTCCACTGTTTTCACTGGCATCCGGAAGCAAATACACCAGGAACTGTAAGATTTCTACTTTCATTTCTCTATTTATTTATCCTCCTTTCTGCCAATATAGAGCCATAAGGTGCAGCTCTGATGTGTCATACAACTAAAAGCCCACCAGTACATTTTAGGACATCTTCAGGTCTCAGCTGTCAGACCACAGGGAAAAAAAACCATCACTTAATGTTTGCAGCAGCAAAATCTTCCCTCAAGATTAGTTTTACTCTGAATTTCACGTTAAATTATCAAGAATTACTGCAGTGTTTTCATTTTCCCTGATACCTGATACTTCACACCATTAGGTGTCAGCATTACAGCAACAATAACGACGCAGCAATAATCAACATGAACGAACGTATCGTAAAATAAGCCCACAAATCATTTCAAACAATGGATCGTGGGAGTTTTAAATACTTCTCTAACGTCTTATAGTTGCAAATTCTGCTGTAGTTGGTGAAAATGTTGCCTAATGTTATTTTACTAAAGCTAAAGTTGTTGTTAGCACCTCTGCGTATAAAAACATACAATGTTTTTAGCTGCTGCTTTTGTATTGTTACTGTTGAGTTAAGTTGCAATACCCCCAGCCACCACAAGGGCTGCCGCATTTGCCTTTTCTCATGCTAATGTAATTAAAACCCCTTTAAACAATGTCCTACTACTACTACTACTAGATGAATGGGTGCAGATGAATACCTTTAAATGGCTTCTATAACAATCAATGACATTATTAGATGTTTATCTTTTTATACTTTTTCAGTTTGGTTTGTTAGCAACACTTTTTGCTGTTAAACCCTGAATTATCATGATTTTATCAAGTTAATTGTTTTCGTATATATTCTTTGATTTGGAACTAGAAGATTTTATAAGTTATATAATAGTTTATATTTGACATATATTTGTGCGAACAACAGTAAATTATGATTATCAGTTGTCGTGTTGTGTTAAGTCATTCACTGCCAGTCGTTTTCTGATCAGAAAGCCCCTGACTGCCAGCGTTTTTGAGCGTTTTTCCTGTTTTTTGAAGAGTCACAGAACATTGTCCTCTATGATCATATAAACGCCAAAACTACCAAAAGAAAGAGTAGACTCACTTCTTACATCAGGAAGTATCGCCGTATTTCTAGCGTTATCCGTTCGTTCACAATCTGGTGCCCAACAACCGCTCCAGACGCATTTCCGGTTTGGCGCATCGTGTTTTTCACAGCAACGGCCCAAAACAAACTCGTAATCCATTGATTTTCCGCTTCCTGATCACGTGATGTGTGACCAGGGCCGGATTATGATTGCAAGGGCCCCTGGGCACAAAGTGCCCAAAGGCCCCCCTTCTCTTTACTCAACAACATCCCCCCACCCCCCACCCCTCGTTGTTGTTTTAGCTGTAATCCAGAATGGCACGAAGGTTCTGCCAGTCTCAGAAGGATCTGTCTTTTTAGATCCAACCTCTGTGTGTGTCGTAGCGTTCCCAAATGACTTATTTTTTCCTTACCGGAGCTAACATGTTTAACCATGTGGCTGCCATCATGCTAATGGGACTTGGAGTCCAGAAGGAGTGGTAGCGGTTCTAGATGGATTTACAGTTAGAATATGTTGATTATATTTTTAGATCAAACCTCTGAGTGAGCAGCCCTGACCAGCCCCTGCAGTCTGTGCATCAGCTATGTTGTAATGGTCACGCAGGTCTGACTGAAGCTAGCGTTGTGCTTACAGCTCGCTGCAATTCTCCTCACAAACAGTAAATTACTTTAATGCTAGTTAGAAAAATGCATGTAGGACTCTGACATATGGCTCAGACTTTTTGCTGCAGCTGTAAACGTGATTATCCGTAAGCATGGGAAGTAAATGTCATGTGAAAACGCTTTCCTTCTACATAATAAATAAATACATTTGCAATAATACTACTACTACTACTACTAATAATAATAATAATAATAATTTGATGTTACTATGTTTATTGTAGAAATCAAGTTTCTTGGACTGATACAGGACCGTAAAATCTGCTGGAAATCCAAAATAAAGTTAGATAAAAACTGGAAAAGTCGATTGCAGTATTTGGTAAAACATTTTTTACGTGCTTAAGGCTCCGTTACTTCTGTATTCATCTTTAATGTTACCTTATATAACTTATGGTGTGGAGGTTTGGGGTAATGATATAAAAGTCATATTTATTTTAAAAGAGATAAACCACAAAAGTTCACAATTTGGGTTTTTGGGAGCGCACAAACTCAACGTTTTGGAGGGGGGCCCACAAGTCCATTTTGCCTTGAGCCCCCAAATGCCTTGAACCGGCCCTGTGTGGGACTGAGCTTTGAAGGTGATTTGAATTGTTTCAAATATGTAAATAATGCTTATAGATTGTTGCTTTATGCCTTTTCATTTTCAAGCACTTTGTTTTGGTTTCTTGGTTTTTATTTGACTGTTATCCTGTCTTTCTCTGATCTTTCTGCATCTCCTCTAAATCCTCAAGAAAAAACGCTTCCAGGCTTTTTGAGTTTTTCCACTTCATGCGCTTTGAACTAAGCAGCTGAAAGTGAGTGCTGCAGCCAAGGCAGAGAGGTAAAATAACCGCAGCACAGCAGTTCAGGGATCTGCACCGCAAAAAGAGCGAAATGCGCACTTGCGCGCCCGCAGCAGTGAGGTGATGTCACCCAGGCACAGATGAACTCCGCTGAGGCAGAGCGCGTCAAGCATGAATAAAAGAGAAAGTACCAGAATATTTATGAGCGGACATGAACAATCTCGTGTTGTTTTCTTTTGGCGGCGTGACTTTGTGCTCGCGGTGCGCGCAGAAAGCAGCCTGGAACGCGACAATCAGCGGTCTCTGTCCTCTCTGCTCTAAAGAAGTCCTGGTGCGCTAGAGTCCATAGAAATAATGTTATATTGAAACTGGACCTTTTTTCAGGCTCATCAGAACCCCGAAGAAAAACCACTAATTAATTCCTGGTTAAAATGCGTTTTAATGTGCGTTTCTGACATTTGTACCGAGTAAAATATCCTGAGCTCTGCTGAGGCAGAGTGCATCAGGCGTGTTAATGATTTTCCTTTGTGACTTTAGGAATGTTACTGGGGCTGTGCGCAGGTCAGCGAGAAGCATCTGGAGCGCATGAACAATCGGAGCTCTCCGTACCTGAGGAGACGCTGGAGCGAGCGCAAGAGAGACGCACAGACTTGGAAAAAAAGGGTGGCGTAACTACTCCACCTGTAAAATAAAGTCTTTTAATTGATTATCTTTGCGGTGTGCGTGTTGTGCCCGGTAGCTGAGTCAGTTACAGTATAATAAATGTCTCCTTGGTGTTTTTCTGTTAGACCTCTCTTATTCCCCTTCCTTGGGCTGCTCAGATGGGCCCCTAGTGGGCGTGGGCCCCTGGGCCAGTGCCCATAATGCCCATTGGATAATCCGGCCTTGTGTGTGACATACACGGATGAAGATCCGCTTTAGACACGTGATGTTTGTTCTCACGGTGCGGGGCTCGTTCCGACGCCCGTCCTGTAAAAAAAGCGAAATGACGACTAAAGTCGTCTTTGGCAGCCAGCGGTTGGATTTGAAAAGACGACTTTAGTCGTCAATGGCAGGGAATGAGTTAACCCTTGAAGTGAATGGTTAAAAATACAAAATTATAAAGTTTCATTCATTCTGTGATTTTTTTCCCCAAAATTTAAAGGTGCAATAAGTAAGAATGACATCTTGTGGCCAAATTTGGTTACTGCAGCCCATTTTTCTAATCAAAACCTTTCTCACTGCCGTTCCATGAGTTTCATGGCTGTTTCCAGTTATGGATCAGCACCAGAAGATTCTAGATGACAAGCAAAGACGAGTCATACCGTAAGGTGATAAGTTAATAAATACATCGTCATTTCTGGTGTTAGCACTCTTGGGTGGTTTACGGTAGGGAATTCTTACTACTATTATTACGGTAATGTATTGCCACATTACAGGAAGTGTGGTTGTTTGACGTCTTGCTGTTAGCTTGCTGTTATAGTTCTGAACGACTCATTAAAGGAAGTAAAATGCCACGATCAACTCATTATTTACTTCACACATACATTTCACTGTAATTATGAGTTGTTGGTACACAAAAAAGTAGCTTGAGATATTTTTATAGCCAACCTTTTGCTTCTAATTCACCGTTAGCATTGTTAGCTTAACGTTAGCTTCTAGCCTGCTTCACCCGATATTGGAATAAAACAAAAGGATGCCGTGGCAAGATATTTTTAAAATAATTTTTTAGTTTTGTTCTTGTGAAGCGCCTCGTGATTTTTATCTTGAGAGGCGCTATATAAAAAATGGTTTCTTTTTCTTAGGGGTACAAGAAATAACTTCTGGGTCGCTCCTGTTTACTGGCTTCGATTCTTTAATTGCTTGCCGATGTCGAATTATAAATGCTGGTGCTGCTGCTTTAGTTCGGTGCAGAGTCTGCAACCTCACGAGCTCACAGATTGTAAACAGTAACTACGTCCCTCTTTAGTTATTTTGAATGTACAAAAACTGACAAACCTCCAACCAACTGAGAAGGAAATCTGTTTCAATATAACCTTCCTTCCAACATGATTGAGACATTAGACTGTTTTGTGATTATTTCACTGTAGAATTCTTACATATTGTACCTTTAAATGATTGTTTTCACTACTGAGTTAAATGGACAAATGAACATAATTTAGATGAGTTATTCATGTTAGGTTTATTAAACTAATAAAATAAACAAAAATAATCTACAAAATTTAAGTTGTATTTGTTTAGAGGTTATTTTAAACCATTTGGACGACTGTTTCATCAACTACTGAACTAAATGAAGAAAAATTCAAAATCTCTGTTTACTTTAAAAAAACAGAATTTGTTCTGATGAACTTTAAATAAATGAATTAATTCATTGGGGAAAAACAAACTAAAAAGTTATTTTTATTATGAAATATTAAACCCAAACTCCAACCTGATGAATATCAAAGGCTAATAAAATAACCCCCCAAAAACCCCAAATCTCCTCAAATGACTTTTTTTTTGTGAACTATTGAAATAAACGGGGGAGTAAAATTGTAAAGTTCTATTAATGTTTCACCTTAAAATGGTCTCTTTCACAACTTGGTCCATTTCAGTTCAGCCAGCGGTTAGAAAAAACTCAAAATGAAAACAACGATGGATCTTGACGGGCCCTTTGTTATGCCACAACACAAACGCATAACAGAAGCCGACAAACAAGGCATCACCACTCCGCCCACAACAGCGACACGAGCAACACCAAGCCACAACAACACACATTTGGACACAACGTTTCATCGCCATGAGAGAGAGCTTACTTCCTGTGGGGATCAAGTCCCTGTCTGGAATGAAGAGTTTATACCCATAATGCTTTTCAAGCACATCGGGGAGGATCTCCAGGGCAAAGCGCTCCTCCTCTCTGGTCTCCTGGCTCCACTGGTCCGGGTCCACTTTGGTGTAGGACAGGTAGGCGTCGTAGTCCTTGTTGTCTGCAGAGAGAAGGAAGAATCAGAGTTATGATAACAGAGCTCTCATCGTCCTTTAAAGCAGAACGTATGTGCGCTCCGATGCACCTCAGATGTTCATCATCTATTTTCATACCAGGGTAGAAAGGGCTATTCATTTACTGGGAGACTTCTTCAGGACAGAACGCCTCCATTATGCTGACCTCTGGGCACCTCGGCCCATCTGAGTGCTTTTCATTACAGCTCCGTCTCTGCTGACAAATTAGGTTGCCTTGATGGCTACTTCGCCCTCTGCAGGCAAAACAAATTAGAGTCCAGCCGGAGCTAAACGCCCAACGCCGGCACCGCTCCATCACACGCGTGAAGGCAAAAACCGATGATGGATTTCAAAGTACTGAACTGAGAGATGGAGAGGGAGAATTGAGGGAGGGCTTTATGCGTCTTCTTAAGGAGAAGAACGCTGGTAAGATAAATCAGGAGAATGGAACGAACGACGTGGAGATATCTTCTATAAGAACGAGATAATGGGCTCCGGCTCCTGAGCAAAACAACTAAAACAACTCAAGCATGCAAGACGCAACTCTAAACACACTCACTCTCTTCTCCTGGGCAAAAAACCCTCAAAGAAATGTATATTCTTCAGCTGAATCTGAATGGTCATACATCCCGGACAAGCCCCCATTATTACGTTACAGCTGGCTCAGACACCAAACCCAATCAGTAAACCAGCATTTAGGTTTGTATAAAAACAAACCAGTACAAATCTACAGGAAAAAGAAAGTAATAAACAATGTCATAAACTATATCGTAATTTAAATTCAAGTAAATACCTTAACTGGTTTTTTTAAGTTAGAGATGTAAAAGTAATCAAATGTTTTGTTTGCAGCCTTAAACACCCCACCAAAAATAAGAAAGTGACCCAAACAAAGAAAAATTCCCATTTAGCTTTGCAGAACGAGGGCAAAACACACCGAGAGTATGAGTGACCATAGTCAAAACTATATCTGTACTACTTTAAATTATGACCCCTATCAGGCAAAAGAATGTTTTACAACTGGGTTTAGTTCTAATGCTCAACATTTCTGAAAACAAAACAAAAAAATTTGCATGTTCACATCCAGGTTCTCATAGCAGCTCTTCTTCATGAGTGATTGGTCACAGAAATTTAACTAGAAGTAATTAAAGGGTTCCAAGGTCCCCTAACACATATAAAAACATTCTGATCTTAGTAAGAGTGCCACCTGTAGGTGCACAGGTGTAACTTTTTCAGACATTGTAGCAAAGCAAATGTTCATCGTAAATAATACTTTACATGCTGCAAAAGTCTCACAATTTAAAGAACAAGTTCACTTGTTTTTTTCAACACATTTGCAGTGATCTCTAGTATAAATGAATGCCCTGTGAGTCGATCTCTGTGGAAAAAAAGCACTGGCGCTCTTGTTTCAGGAGCTAGACGAGTAGGGAGCAGAACACGGTAGTTTATTCCCTGATATTCTGACATCTCGCCTCTGATTGGCTAACAGCAACATGACTCTACCACTGACTCTGTTTGCTCTGCAACGTTGATGTTTTTTTTCCACAAATAACACAAGCCTGAAGGAATTCTGCTGTGTGGTGGAGTTGCAAATGCTAACGGTTAAATTCTACTAGCCCAGATGTTCTCTGCTGTTTCCTGGACGCTAAACCAACAACAGCCTTCCCTGTTGTGAGTCAAGATGGGTGACTCCATGAATGTTAAGTGACAGTGTGATGTAGATCTGAGTGGCTTTTCTAATCCGAGCATTTCCCCGTCTATTTTCTATCAGCGGCTAATGCAGGAAATAGGGGTAGAAGACTATTGTCACGTTAGGCCTGCATGTGAAACTCAAGAGTGACCAATCATATTTAAAAAATAACAAGTAAAAACAGCTTCTCAGTGAACTTTGTCTTTAATGAAAGTAAATACATGAAAACCCATGTTAGCATAATGGCTAATATTAGCTTAATTTTGGGTTAAAATAATTTAAATCACCAGGAATTGGTGAGTGAAAAAAAAGGTTTGGAGAACGAAATCATAGAATAGTGCCCCACGCACTTTAGTGAACCAAAAATAAACATTCAAAACATCTAAACATCCAACTGAAACACTATAAATAGTTAAGTAGTCAGAATGCTACAAAACATCTTTTGTCGTAATTGCCACTAAACAGCTCAATTCTGCCTCCTGCTGATATAAATCTGCAGCTGCACTCTTTAAAATATTAACTCTGTGAGCATCAAATAATCATAAATGTATCAATAAACCAAATATTCATTACTGAGCAGAAATAACCGATAATATCTGTGAGTTCTTGTAGGTGCAGAAACGATACGAGGAGATGATTGTTGGTGGTACTGATTAAGACGGGAGCAGAGCAGATGGAAGAGGTTCAGGATGCTGGTTTCTCCTCTCCCTGGAGCTGAGAGACTGTCAACAAGCATCACTCCCCTCCCACTGGGTAATCTTGATATCTGGCACACCGCTTTTACATGACGCCTTGTAATGAATCTATCTTGTTTTTATAATGCGCTATTCATTTTACAACACGGGGGACATGTAAAAATAATTGAAACGTAACCTCACTTAGTATAACTAACTCTGAGGCATAAATCAGCTTCTTTAGGTTTGTTTTGTTTTTTTCTCCGGTAGCATTTAAACAAACGCTGTGTAGGCAGATCAAGGCCTATTTTAGTGCAGGTGATTCACTCGTCTGTGAGAGAGAGGGAGGGAGATGTGCAGAAGGTGAATCACAAAGGCAGCATGAACCCCCCCCCAGCATCCTGAGACAGCTGAGGGATTTACCTACGAACATGTGTTAGCACTCAGCACGTGCTCTCCATCTGCCCACGGTTGGATCGTGAACTCTTGAACTGGTGGTAAAGAATGCCAGAGTCGGAGGTGCAATCTCCGCCGTAACGTCTCAGGACTCCATCACGGAGAGCGGTCCGGTGCTCCAGGAGCTGAAAGGATGGACTGCTAATGAGCAGCTGGGTGTTTGATTCTCAAACATCTCGTTTCATTTTTCATGATTCAGCCAACAGAACGTGAGTTTGTATCTGAGCGTAGAACGCTGCGTAACAGGGTGAAGAAAATCTATTACGTGAATTAAATGCTTGAAGGAATTTCATGCAAGAGTTTTACACTAAGACCATCGTATGTTGCGAACCGACAGAGTTTAAAGCTACGACGGCAAATTTGGAAATCAAATTAGCGTAAAACATTTTTTCATGCCTGTTAACAACGTTCTAACATAGCATAGCTATATGTGGAGATGGTGTTTAGCGCTATCTCGTTTCCTCCGGCATTGCAGGTTTCCGATTCCGGCAAAGCGCCCGAGGGGAAGGGTGAGTGTTCCGTGACCGCGTTTGCGTTCAAAGCCTAGCTTGTTTACAGATTCGCCATAACAGCTTTAAGCTGTTTTGATACAATGTTTTCTTTTAGCAGTTAAATTATGAGTTACTCTCAGCTACTACCGCATCCGATTTTAGCTCAATATCTGTAAAACGACAAATTTATGACACTTTGATGTCAGCTAATGTTAATTAGCTGTGACAGCCATCTTAGCTTGAGATTACTCCAATCGTAAATCAGTTTTAGACGTACATCCAATGATCAGTTTCTAAGCTTTTGTAGAGTAAAAGTGATGTTAAGAGACTGGAGTTGACTTAAGACTGTAGAAATCCACTTTGGTCTTTACCAACCTAGCCATTAGCTTATCAATCTGGTCAGAATTAAACCATTTCTCCAATCTGAGGTCAATCAAAGAGACATGTACACAAGGTAAGACATATAATTGTCATGTTTATCTACAAAAGATCTGAATTGTTGCTTTAAGATCAATTGTTGAAAACAAATATTTATTATGTCACCACATGGCTTAAGTAGGATTATTTACAACAGAGCAGCAATGGAGTTTCATGTATAATGAAACAGATGTATATGTTACTGAGGCAGCATGCATTAAAGAACCTAAAACGATTAATCAGCTCTAAGTTCCAGTGAACATAGACGGAGCTTCATATTTCCAGACTGTGCTGACATTTATGGCAGAGTGTTGATGAGCTCCCACCTCGTCGCCTGTTGTCATCATGAGGCCCATTATTGATTCCAGTGACACCCACACAATGTGACAAGAGTGCGCTCCTTAACTAAACTGCACTGCTGACAAATAGCCATCCTTTTGCTAACGTACAATTTTACATCTGGCAGAAGAACGGAGGACAGCGTTCAATTAGAGTTCGGAGAGGAAACGATGAAACAGTGGCACTTTCTTGGCAGGAGAAAACCACATCTCTCTGAGTCCAAGATACCAGCTTAAAGGCTTTATTGAAGAGAAGTGTGTGTGCTTGAGTAGCTCCTAAGTATGGGGCGCCGACTGTAAAATAATGTAATAAAACCAGCTGTCTTTTACCACATTAAAGCTTCAAATGACAATGTTCAAAATTAGTATTAGGAATGAAATTATTTTTGGGATGTAGAATCAGAACTAAATGTACAAATTTGAACTGAAATATTTATACTGAAAACTAAAGTTACATAAATGTTTAGAGTCAAATTTAACATACGTAAAGTTTTTAGAATCAGGAAGTAAATATTTACAATATTTAGAATGAAGAATTAAATATTTAGAATCGAAATTTGAAATATTTAAATATTTGGAATCAAGTATTAAATAGTTAGAATCAATCATTAAATATTTAAATATTTAGAATAAAAAATGAAATATTTAAATATTTAGAGTCAAGCATTAACTATGTAAATATTTAGAATCAATCATTAAACATTTAAATATTTACAATCAAGTATTAAATAGCTACAATCAATCATTAAATATTTAAATATTTAGAATAAAAAATGAAATATTTAAATATTTAGAGTCAAGCATTGACTACGTAAATATTTAGAATCAAGCATTAAATATTTAAAATAAAAAATGAAATAGTTAAATAGTTAGATTCATGCATTAAATACTTAAATATTTAGAATAAAAAATTAAATATTTAAATATTTAAACATTTCAGAATCAAGCTTTAAATATTTAGAATCAAAAATTAAATACTTAAATATTTAGAATAAAAATTTAAATACTTAAATATTTAGAATAAAAAATTAAATATTTAAATATTTAAAATTAATACTTAAATATTTAAACATTTCAGAATCAAGCTTTAAATATTTAGAATCAAAAATGAAATATTTAAAATGAAATATTTAAATAATTAAATTCATGCATTAAATACTTAATTATTTAGAATAATAAATGAAATATTAAAAATTTAAAATCAAGACTTAATATTTAAACATTTCAGAATCAAGCTTTAAATATTTAGAATCATGCTTTAAATATTTAGAATAAAAAATTAAATATTTAAAATAAAGAAATTAAATATTTATATATTTAGACTCAAGCATTAACTACTTTATATTTAGAATCAAGAATCAAATCTAAATTAAAGTTACATACATTTAACTAACATGCAAATTAGGGCTAAGGAGCCCACCAAAATAAAAGCTTTTATAGATTTAACCTTTTATATTTGGATTAGATTCTTAACCTTCATAATTAGACATGTTTACAACAGATTGGAAATGTTAGATAATATTTTATACATGTTTTATTTGATTCTAAATATTTGGATTTAACTTTTTTTATAGATATTTAAAATAAACTTTAGAATCAAAAAATAAAATTTGATTTATTTTATATATAGACTTGGTTCTAAATATTTAGATTTTGTGTAATATATTTTGATTGAGCTTATGTTTAGATTTAAGTGCAAATAATTTGATTTTAATTTAAATTAAGATGTCAAAATGTATATTTTAATTTATACTCACATTTTATTTAGAAATGTTTTGATTTTGCTTTTATTTAGTATTGGCTCTAAATATTTTAATAACTTTTTTATCTCTAAATTTAATTTGTAATTTTATTAGTAAATGTGGTGAAAACTGGCTGCATCTCTGTTTTATTGGTTATTAGGAGCTAAATATGACCTAACATAGACGTCAGTTCATCTAAGCATTACTTTCCATTTGGGCACCCCATACTTACACGCATGTTTTTCCCCTTTTCTTTTCCAGCAGTTACCATGGCGATGGGATCTTGGTTAACCACCTCCTGCCAACGCTCAGAGACTGTTTTATTTCCACCCAGCTGAAAGCTTTTAATCCATTCATCTACAAGCACACCATCACTGGAGCTCAGCTGTCTCGTGTCAGCGAGAGCGTGCGCGCTTATGAGGTGGCGGTGAAGAGATCTAATGGGCCGCGGCGTAAAATACAAAGCATCAGGAGTCTCTGGAGAGCGCCGGTCTTATTGGACCTGATCCTCTTACGCTCAGGAACAAATTGAAAATCTGTTTCCCCTCTCTGGGCTCTCTCTACGGTGGCACAGGTAAATGAGACAATTGCTGTTTGGCTTTTAACATCAAGGCCCAACGGGTTATCGTTTACGAGAAAGCCCCGCCTTCTTTTCCAGAACTGGAGGTGTGAAAAAGTTTCACTGGTCAGCTGATAATCAAAGGAGTTCAAAAGATGTTTTAGCTTTTAACAAACAGCTCTCTGGCCGCCTGTTTCCACTCTCTGAACTAATCTCATTCGCCCTCAATTCATTGCAGCGCCGGTTCTACAGAGACTCATTACGGGGAAATCAAATTAAAACTCGCCCCTTGTCTCAGTTTGATGCATTCTCAAGCTAAGACTCATCCACCAGGCCCAATCAAAGGCCTGTTTTCTCCTTTTACCGCTGCTGATGAGACCTCGGAGTTAATGTTTGTGTCTGGCACGGGGGGGGGGGGGGGGGGGGGGGGGGGGTTTCATTTGCTTTATAGGGTTTTCATCTCAACGTATCGTCCTTCTACTAATGCACTCGCTTATGTGAAGCTAGCAAGCAGACAGGAGAAATCTTACAAATCTAAATTACATATATTTTCAATGGTTATTTCTTATTATAAGAATAGACAAAAAGCTCAATTTATGGACAATTTACTGAATTAAAATTTTTTTGAACAGCTCTAGGGAAGTAGGGAGAAGATTCCTGAATCCGAGAACAGGAAGAGCCGAACGAAGCTTTTCTTTGGTGAGTAAATGAGTCATTGGAACTGATAACATGTTTACATTTGCATAAAAATGGAGCCACCTGCCGCTCCATGAAAAGAAAAATAGCCCAGGTGTTTTCTAAATAAAACAAATCCCTGAGCAGACGCTCCCATACTGGTCAGAATTGGGGGGGTTGTTTCTGTTTGATGTATTTATGGTAATGCCATGCTTTAGAAATATTTCTTAGCATAGAAAACGGTAAAAAAACTAGCCTCACAGGTAATATTTCCTTATCTTACCCCCGTCGATGTCCTCGCTGCCGAAGTGGTTCCTGTAGAAGAGCATGAGCTCGATCCGGTAGCACTTGTAGAGCGTCACGAGGCAGATCATCAGCAGCAAGATGGCTCCCAGACCTCCAGCGAGCTCCACCGTGTACATCAACTCTGCTACAAGTCCCAAAATTTGACACGGACAAGGAAAAAGACACACGTTCTGATTAATTGTTGATAGGATGCTTAGAAAATCACACCAACTGGAACCCAAAGTCTGGCCTGATTTCCAACCTAAAACCATAAAATACAATCCTTCTTGAATATCCTTCATGTGAGGTCTGGTTCCTGCATTCTCTGTGAAAACCTCATATGTTAGAACAAACAGAGTCGTTAGGGTTTATTTCCACTATATTCTTAAATACTGATGCAGAAACTCCAAACAATGAAGAAATATGCTAACACGACCCAAACACCACCCAGACAACTCCACCATAAAACTATTAGCCGATGACTCTTGACTATCTTCTGCAGTTTAAAAATCTAAAAGAAATAAACAGGAGTGTAAACTTTGACTAGTTTTAGTTCACAAATGAGCGTTTGGAGTATCAGTCTGTGATTTGTGTAGGGCAGTCGATTGCTATAGCTAGCTAGCACAGAGCTAGCTATTTGTAGACCTAACACCTCATGTCAGAACTTGATATTTCTGCCAGAAACAACTAATGAAACTGTGTAAATGTTTAAAAGACATTTGCATAAATTTTCTTTTAGCAGTTTGTGGTACTGAAGTTATGTTGAGATGCTAAAAATCTTATTTGCGCTAAGCTAGCTGTTAGCTCTGTCCAATTAGAGGTAGCCTTTATTCCTCTAAAGTGAGATTACTAAAAGACAACAGGTCCATTAACTTTTCATAAAAGTCCCCTTCAACAAATCTAGACTTTCTTCTGAGCGTTCAGACTAAACAAGTGACATGAAAAGTAGCTTTTTTGTTTGTTGCTTGTTTGTTTTGCTTTTGTTTTATAGAAACATACAGTGATGCTTGTCGCTAAGTTAAAGCAGCAATCTGGAGTTTTCCCCTTCCAGGAATTATGTATGATTTTTCAAAAATCCGTAAAAGTGATTGTCTTATCATGTTGTGTGATATAATGTAAGCAATATGTTTTTTTTTGTTAAGCCCCGCCCCCTGCCCCGTAAAATCTATGCAATAGGAAACTGAGAGGCGACCAGAACTAACCAATAGCGTTAGACTACCGCTTACGTGCTTCAAATTTAAGGAAGTACCTTGGATGATGCAGAGTTGATGAACTTTTCACGGACAAGTGAGTCTTTAAAATATAAATATATGAAAACACAACATGACATGAGAATAATACTTGTAAAACGTGTTTTAGCTCTGTTTGTCGGCTACAGAAGCACATTCATAAACAAGAAACGTGCAGTCGCAATCTTAAAAAAACCGTGTCAACCCGACTATTGGTGCGATACGCTTGTCAGCCACTAGATGGTGCCATCAGAGAAAAGAAATACTCTGGAGAGCTGCTTTAAGTCATTTTTTGTATTCAGTTAATTTAATCTAATCATTTTGATCTAACCAAAATTTGGCAGAAATCCACCAACCTGGCTCTAGCTCATTTGAAAATAAAGGTGCTGTGTTTATTAGAAAACCTCTTTTTATTAATTTATAGTTTATTCACCAAACAAATCTGCCCTTAATGTTTGTTCATAGTCAGGTTGAAAATCCTGGAAATCATTTTTCATGTCAGCATATCAAGGTTTGTTTTTGTTCTGTTCTAAAAATAGAATCTTATAGATTTACTTTAATCTTCTCCTTGATCTCATGGTTTTCCGTGGCGGTATACAGGCGCGCATCCATAAGCAATCAATCAAAAGGTAACGCTCGACGCAGTCGAGACAGAATCAAATGTTGAAAGACTCCACATTGTTGGTAAACAGGTTTCTATACATCCCCCCGAGGTTTTCATTTCAATTTTTCTCACTTTTCATCTCCATCTTTTCACCATTCCATTTGAATTGGATTCGAATGCCACATAACTCAAAGCTGAAGCGTTTGTCATTTAATGCCTAGTGGGATTGTCTTGGATCAATTAATCAATCAAATCAATCAAATTTTATTTGTTTAGCACATTCCACAACCTTAACAGAAGCCCAAGGTGCTGAACAGTATATAAAAACATAGACATCCTAAGAATTAAAAGGAGGATAAAAATAGCATAAGAACAATAAATAAACACAAGTAAGCGCATTAAAAGCAACGCGAAACAAAAACCAATAAAACAAAAAGCCAGCGTCAGAGATCATGTTGGGGGAAAGCTAACAAGTAAAATTGGGTTTTTAAGTAGACTTAAACACCTGAAGAGATGGAGCTGCTTTACTGCCAGAGGGAGCTCGTTCCAAAGGTGATAAAGGATAATATTGAAAAACCAAATTCTGAAGGAAGCAGTGCAGCATGTGATGGATCACTCTGCCTTATTTATGAAGGTGGGTATGGAGTCTCGAAGAGCAACATGGGATTCATCCAGGTGCGGTTCCCAGAACCATATACCCTTGAAGTATGCAGTATTGTCTGCTGGAGTGACATAGAAGGCCCAATATGACCAAAGAAAAATCTACAGCACCGAGTAGAGCTTGTTCCCAATGTGGGTCAACTCCATGTTGTGTTTGTAGACAGGATCTCAAGATTTAGTCATGGAGCGGAGGGTTGGTCACCTCAAGGTCCCAGGTTGGCTTTTCCCAGACTGTGTGGTTCTTTTGAGGTCTTTAAGGGGTGGGAGTTGGCTCTTCTAAATCTGAGACCTTGGTTCTTAACCAGATATGATGGAATACTCCCGCCAGGTTGGGTGTCTGCTTCAAATGGAGGACTTTGTCTTTGTGTCTTGTTCACAAATGATGGTAGGATGAAGTGAAAGATGGACCAGGGCTTTGTTCGTAGTAATGATGGTGCTGCATAGGTCCATAGTGCTGATGGATATAGTCATGGGATTTGGATCATGACCAAAAGAATCCCACATACAAGTGGCTGAAATGAGCTTGTTCTGTAAGGTTCAGCCTTAGATATGAGGTGAGGAGCTCCGTTATCTAGGGGGAACTTGGAGTAGAGCCACTTCACCTTCTCATCAAATGGAATCAGCTGAGGTGGTTCAGGCATTTGACTAACGGCCCTTTTCCATTTTCCATTACAACTGAGAAACAGCTCTAGTTGGTGGGCTAGTACATAGACATGAATACGTAGACGCCCCATTGGGCGCTGGAGAGCGTAACAGCGCTCTCATATTGGATGGGTCTCCTCACTCTACAAAATCAATGCAGAGTGAGTTATGCCCGTTTTTGTGCAGCCTACGGTTGCAACAACCGGTGTACTATTGAAAACAGATCACGTGGGATTACTATTGACTTTTCTAGCCTACCTGATGGGATTTTATATTTTCATTTATTTTGTTTAATTATGTTTATATTTTAATTATCATGCCATACCACGTGTCTGATTTTGTGAAAAACCTTCCTCAGTAGAATTGAATGCACTGGGGGCGAATGGAGACCCATCTAAGATGGCGGCTGGCCACTACTGCAACTCCAATAGGCAGCGCCAGTCCATGAGGCGTCTACGTATATATGTCTGTGGGCTAGTACAGGAAGAGCAGGAGAGTGTTGTTAGAGAGAGACAGATGTTCCCCCTGGACCTGTTACCTCCACAACCCAACCTTGGATGGTTATGTATGTGTAGAGCGGTTCTCTCAGCCGTCAAATCTGCAAAACAAGCTAGCTTTTAAGCACAAACACGGTCACAGAACTCTCACCCCTCCTGTTGGCGATCACAGGACATGTCCGCCTGATACCGGAACCCGCCATTGCCACAGTAAACGAGAGAGCGCTAAACACCAGTCGCTGCTTTCTAGGTCCAAAGGTCTTTTGTTGTCCGTGACTTCAAATGGTGTTTTTCTTTTTGGGACTCTTGTAGTTTGTCCTAAAGTTGAAGTGGTAGCAGCTGGCTGTTTCTCCTTCTCTGACATTATTGAGCAGAGAACCAGTGTTTGCGAAAACTTTTCAGCCAAACTGGCAGACGTGAGAGCGTCTCACGCAGGACATTTTTGAACCACGTAGGACAATGTCCTCGCGGGCTTCAGATTTGTATGTATTTAACAGTGGGTATTGTAGTGACCTCTGACCTTTACACATTATACATATTTTTATTGTGACAATAATCTGTTGACATAATTTGAAAAAAGAACCATCAATGTGATTTTCTGCCAAACTCATAAAATGAGGATTAACAGAATTTATCAGGAAATTAATAGAGATCATATAATTATTTTAAATTATTATGAAACACCAGAAACAACATATTATATATGACAATATTTCTAAATATTGTAATGATCCATAAGGGCTTTTTGTGACTGATGCTGTAGCCTGATGTTACTGTTCCTTTAAGAGACGCTGTGGCTGCTTGAGGTGAAACTGGAAGTTGGAGATGCGGGTTTATCTCAGCTGTTTGTTAAACTACTCTAATAAACCACTGTTAAGGACAAAATGTCATTCTGTCTGATGATTTAGTTCATCACAAATATCACAATATAAAGAAATTATCTTTTTCTTGGGGGGGGGTGTCACTGTGCCGTGGTCCCCGAAATGCCTAGAAACGGCCCTGGGTGTGGGACTGAGTTTTGAAGGTGATCTGAATTGTATCAAATAAATAAATATTACATGCTTATAAATTATTATTATTATAAAATTACAAACGTGTAGTGGACATATCTGCCTACATTTTCCTTTTCAAACACTGTTTTTTTTTTATGCGACTATTTTCCTGTCCTGTCTGTCTCTTAGCTGCATCTCCTCAATCCTCCAGAAAAACTGCTGCCTGGCTTCTTACTTTTCAACTTAATAATAGCAGAATGTACGCTGCGCGGCCGCGCCAGTGAGGTGATGTCACCGAAGCACGGGGGATGATCTCTGCAGCAGCGGAGCGCGTCAGGCACAAATGAAAGACAAAGTATGAGCAAACGTGAACGATCGTGTGTTAATTATGTTTTTTTTTGTGGCGCCACTTTGAGAATGTTACTGTGGCCGTGTGCAGGACGCAGCTGCCCGGTGGAGCGCATCAGTAATCAGCGCTCTGCTGCTCTCCATCCTCTCTGCCCAAAAAAAAGACCCGGTACACTGAGAGTCCAAATAAATAAATAATGTAATTTATGTAGAAACTGGATCTTTTGAGGGGGAAGCCAACAATCTGCAATTTGTGGTTTTCAGGAAGTTTATTTTATTTTGGCACGTTCAGAGAAGACGCACGGCGTCAGTCATAATGTCCGACAATTTAAAGTTTTTGTCGAACAATATTAAATCACGTCGGTAATGTCCGACGTGTTTTCGCAAACGCTGGAGAACCTCTCACACCAGTGACGTTCTGCTGCTAAACGCATAAGTGCGTAATGAGTGGAGGACCCAGGGAAGTGCGGATGTGGGGCGGTTTGGGGTGACAGACAACCAAATGGTCCAATTGTTGGTTTCAAACCGAGCCGTGTTATTGGCTGAGGTTTTTAGATGAATGCGAGAGAACAACTTCATTATTGTTTTCATTATTTTTTAATCTCCACAAACTATTCTTAGCTATACTATGTTAGAATGCTAAGAAGCATGAAAAAATAGTTTTAAGCTAGCTTGTTTTGCAGATTTGCCATTGTAGCTTTAACCAACCACTCAGCTCTGTGCTCCATTGAGCTGCCTGTTAAAACTCAGCTCATTTCCCTTTTCATGATCCAACCTCTCTTTCAAGGCCTTTTCTCTGTTTTCACCAGTTTCCTGTCTGATGCCACTCCATCTCTTGCAGCTCAACATCTCCTTCTGGCTACGCCTCACAAAGCCTGGGTGGTCAGCCTTCATCGGCTGACTAATGCGGAGCAGTAAAAGGCTGAATTGACTGCAGAGCACGCATAAACACAGATGGAGAAGACTCGGCCACGTCGCTATCCATCACTGATGTGCGTTTAACTTCTTTGTAATTGTGCGATGCCCAGCCCACCACGGTGGCCATCAGGCTGACAGCTCCCATGATGAGGGATGATGTTCTTGAGAGCTAACGAGCGTGGCCCGTGCTGTTTCATCACGCCTGTCTGGTGATGACCTTCATTCAGTCTCGCCCGATGGTTGCATGTGCACGCGCACAAACAAAAGAACAAAAAAACACCATTTGGCTCTCGTCTTCTTGGAGAGAGGTGCTATGGCTAACGAAACCCCCCGAAAGGCTTAGTCTGACTTTTGTCATTTAAAAATGGTTCTTGTCATACTTGAGCTGAAAAGCAGCAATACTTTGTCATCAATGTTCATTCACAAAAGTTGCCTTTTGTCATTCAAATACTTTAATTTGATGCTAATTATTCCTAAAAACAGTAAATAATTGTTTTTTTTTATCTAGTAGATGGTAAAGTGTATTATTATTAGATAGTGGTAATATTTATGATCCAAAAACTCTCAATTACAGAAAAAATGAGCCCAAAGCCATCCAGAGTTTGAAAAATCAGCCCTGGAATCGGCTATTTACAAAAAATTAACCTGCAAATTTCTACTAAAACTTTATTTCTTCAATGTCTTATGTACAAAAAAGGGGACTGCATGACCAAAAAAAGCCCTCGGCAGGGAAAACAACCATAACTGATCACTTGAAAATGTCTTGATTTATACACTGCTCACAAAATTAAAGGATCACTTTTTTATTGGGCCTGGCATGAAATCAATTAAACCTGTCTGATAATGTTCTGGTTGATTAAGCAGCTGAGGGCATTGTTAATCACTTTCAGCTGTATTGGTGTTCATGGACTTAACGACAGGTGCACTAAAGTGGCAACAATTACAAAACCCTCAAAACAGGACTGGTTTAACATGTGGAGGTCATTTCAAGTTTCTCCCTCTTGATCTTTTTTGGCTGGTTTTCCACTCATGCTAGTTTTGGCTTGAGTAATTATCTCTACTGGCAGCATGAGGCGATTCCTTAACCCTAACCCTAACCCTAACCCTCAAAACAGGACTGGTTTAACATGTGGAGGTCATTTCAAGTTTCTCCTGTAGTGGGCCCTGTGCTCACTGCCCAGCACCGTAGAGTTCGACTGGCATTTGCTCAAGAACACCAGAATTGGCAAGTCCGCCACTGGCGCCCTGTACTTTTTACAGACGAGAGCAGGTTCACCCTGAGCACCTGTGATAGACGTGAAAGAGTCTGGAGAAGACAAGGAGAACGTTATGCTGCCTGCAACGTCGTTCAACATGACAGGTTTGGTGGTGGGTCAGTGATGGTCTGGGGAGGCATATCCATGGAGGGACGCACAGACCTCTACTGCCTAGGAAATGGTGCTCTGACTGCCATAAGGTATCCAGATGAAATCCTTGAACCCTTTGTCAGACCCTACGCTGATGCAGTAGGTCCTGGTTTTCTCCTAATGCACGACAATGCCCGGCCTCATGTGGCAAGAGTATGCAGGCAGTACCTGGAGGATGAAGGAATTGAAACAATTGAATGGCCTTCACGATCCCCTGACTTAAACCCAATAGAACATCTGTGGGACATTATGTTTCGGTCCATTAGGTGGCGCCAGGTTGCTCCTCAGACTGTACAAGAGCTCAGGGATGCCCTCACACAGATCTGGGAGGAAATGCCACAAGACACCATCCGTTGTCTCATTAGGAGCATGCCCCGACGTTGTCAAGCATGCACACAAGCTCGTGGGGGCCACACAAGATACTGAAAAGCATTTTGAGTTGCAGAAATGAAGTTTTTGAAATAATGGACTAGCCTGCCACATCTTCATTTCACTCTGATTTTAGGGTGTCTACACAATTGAGCCCTCTGTAGGCTGAAAACTTTTATTTCCATTAAAAGACTTGGCATCCTTTTGTTCCTAAGACATTGCCCTGTCGTTATTTGTATAGATATCCAACTTCATATTGAGATCTGATGTATCTAATGTGTTACTTTAAAGTGTTCCTTTCATTTCTGTGGGCAGTGTAGTTAAAAACAAACGCTTAATAAAAATGTATGAAAAAAGTGAAAACGTGTAAAGAACACAAGTAAAAAGGTGATATCTGCTTTATTAGGACTGATATGTCACATTTAAAAAAAATTATATTTAGACCTATAAATTCTTAATTTAAAGGAAAAAATGGAAAAGGGATTCATAAAAAATTTAAAACTGTAAATATTGTATTGATCCAAGGACTAAACTATAGATTTACTGACTGCTTTCTGTTTTATTATTATTATTATTTTAAATCAAGATAGTAGATTTTAATTTGTGTTTAAAGATAATTGTTATATTTATGCTGCAGAGAAAAACAAAATAGTCTGAACCATAAAACAGTCACTGACTTTCCTGAGTTCTAAAAAATCATTATTGGAATTGGACATAAAAAAACCCAAATCAGTCTAATTTTATCAAAACCTCCACTTCCTCTGCCTGGTATTTAACAGGAAAATGGTACAATCTTAATTCCTTTATTCTATCACAAAAGGTCCAAACAGAAGCTGAGGAGATAAAATCGACTAGCTTCACTTCTCAAAATCGGCACTGGAATCGGTCGCTGACAAACTCTTAATCAGCTGAATTAAATAAAGAAATCACTTCTAAAATGTTACAATTAGCAGATTTAAATGTAGCAACTTAAAGCGGCTGTCCGGAGTTTTCCCCTTTCAGGAATTATGTATGATTTTTCAGAAATCCTTAAAAGTGATTGTCTCATCATGTTGTGTGATATAATGAAAGCAACACGTCTTTTTTTTGCTTAGCCCGCCCCCTGCCCCATAGAGCTCCATGCAATATGAACTGAGCACCGGTCAGAACTAACCAATAGCGTTAGACTACCGCATACGTGCTTCAAATTTAAGGAAGTACCTCTGCTGATGCAGAATTGATGAACTTTTCACGGACAAGTGAGTCTTTAAAATATAAATATATGAAAACACAACATGACATGAGAATAATACTTGTAAAACAACGTGTTTTAGCTCAGTTTGTCAGCTACAGAACCACACTCATAAACAAGAAACGTGCAGTCTCCACCTTAAATAACCAAATCGAACAACTCTTGGTGTGATACGCTTGTCAGCCACTAGATGGTGCCATCGGATAAAAGAAATACTCCGGACAGCTGCTTTAACTCATATTCTCAGAGCCTTAAATAATTACATAACCAGATAGAAAATGTCATTTCTAGAGAGGAAAATATGAATAATTTTTATTCTCAGAATAATCTTCTTTTTCAAAACGTGTCACAAATGTGTATAAATATGCGTCACGCCCAATGGCTAAATCATAAAATTAACAATTTTTTCTTTTTTAATTTTAGCTTTCTGAAGCTAACAGATTGTAAAAACAAACAAAAATAAATTGTCGACTCATCGGTATTAGCCTGATCGGTTGACCTCCACTCCTTATTCCCCTCCCCTCCTGTGTTGCTTCTCAGCTCAAATCTGTGGAAAGCCCAGTGAGCTGCTTCTCAGGCTGCATAGATTACTGGAGGGGGGGTGATTCTTCTCTGCCTGGCATCCATATTGTGGCGGTGGTGCAGTGGGACAGATTAAGACAAATTAGCTCTTATAGACTAAAAGGCTGGATTTGATGGAGCCGCGTGGCAGAGGGCAATTCATCGCCTCTTCTTTTTCCTGCATCTCTCTGTCAAGAGAGGATAATGAGAGCAGGAGAAGCAAAAAGCCCAAAAAGAGTAAAGTCGTTGCTGCTGCATGCAGAAAAATAACAAAGTAAATGAACAGCCTGGATTTTTATGCCTCGTATGTTAATGATGCAACTGTTTGAGCTTCAGGAGACACACAAAGTGGTTTTAAATGAAATATGCAACAACAACAAACACAGAGGAAGTGGATCAGGCATGTCCAAAGTGTGGCTCGTGGGCCATTTGTGGCCCTTGGAGTGATTTTGTGTGCGTTTGTAGGATGTTAACGTTAGTTTGACACTTTATGTTCAGATTATTACTAAAATGCCCATTTCCTTCATATTTTTAGGAGTAAGAAAAATGATCTTAAAATGATTTTTGCAAGTTAAAACAAAACAAAAATCCCATATTTGAGGCCCGTGAGAATTTTCAACTTGAGGTTTTTCGCCCTCGTCTTTAAAAGTTTGGACACTCTTGAAGTAGATGGATTTTTGCAGCTTTTTCTTCATTTGGGAACGATTTTCTGCAGAAACTTTCTGCAGATTTGAAGATTTGACCGTGCAGCATTAAGCTCTTTATTGCAGCAAATGTTGAGGAACTAGGCCGGCATCAAAGCTGGATCTGAGGCTTTAAAGAGGGGAGAAGGATCTTACTATGTAAATGTATTCAAAACTTAAAGGCTGCAGCTAACACACACACACACACACACACACACACACACACACACACACACACACACACACACACACACGAACCTCTCAGAATCACATTAGAACAATGAGAAAACCATTTTAAAATAAAAAAGCTAAATAATTGTGCTTCAGAAACGGTCATCCTGAATGATATTTGGAGTTCAGGCTTCAAAGACAAACTGTTATTTTCAAATCTAACAATATTAATTTTAATCTGCAAAGATTCCGACTCACCTTTCTTGGTGAGCTGAACGTTGGCCTGCCGCCGCCCGTGTCCGTTCTCCACGTAGCAGGAGTAGTTGCCCAGGTCGCTCTCCTCCAGAGCATCGATGGTCAGGGAGATGGAGACCTCCTGCTCCCCCAGGTGCTCCCGGATTGTCCTGCAGGGGGAGCAAGAACACGAGTGAGGCATGGATGCAGACGATCGCTGTTGCAATGTTGCTACTAACTAATTAAAGCCAATGTGTCCTGTTTGTCACTCTGTTAATAAGCATCAAATAATTATTTACAATCCACAAAACAAACACCTGGAAATACTTATTTGAATGTATTTTTGGTTTTCTAGTCAAGAAATTTGCATTAGTTTATGCGGTGGGGGCGGAGCTTAAACACGATCCTGCAGCCAGCCACTAGGGGGCTTCCATGTGTCGTTTACTTCAAATACAATCAATAACTTATCTGATTTAAACAAAATTTAATGTATTTTTAGCTTTATTCCATAACTACCATAACTTGTACCAATCTCTTCATTTATAATTGATAAAATAGTTCTCAAAAATAAAAATTAAAACATAATTTGGTCTCTACGGCGTTTGATTCACGATATTACTTCTTGTTCACCACATTTAGTGTTTTAGCTGTCGGCTCGTGCAGTGTATTTTACATATGCATCTGATTTTATCCCATCTGTTCAACACTAATTATCAGATTTACCAACAGAACACAGTGATGTATTTAAAAAGATGGACTTGGTACAAACTCAAAGCATGAGTATGGTCTTCAAAAATTAAACCTAATCCTAAATGCTTCACCTGACTGGTGCATGCATACGCAACTGTTTACTGACTAAAACATATATATATATATATATATATATATATATATATATATATATATTTTAGAGGCCAGATCTCACCTTTGTCCACCTTTAACCAATGGTCAACCTTGGTAGAGCACATTTTAGTTTTTTTATGTTATTCATTCTTTCACTGAACTTAACTGAAATGAGGAAAAATATTTATTTATTATTTATTTATTAAACTTATCTTTTTGGAGGATCAGCCACTTGAGATGAACCATCTCGTTTCCAAGTGGGTCCTCCATCAAAAGTTACAATGTAAACAAAACACCAAGATAGTAGACAAAGCATATTCCAAGCAAACGTAAAATCAATGGGGTAAGAACAAAAAAAAAGAAATAAAACCGGCGTAACGAACGAGTACATAAATAATAAATAACATATAGAATGTTTATGGGGAGAACAAAGGAAACAGATGTTCTACCTATGTGCATGAGGCATGAAGTACTTTAAACCCAACAGAACTAGCTGAATAAGACCGGTGTTGTGTCAAAAAGCGTTGACTGGTGCAACTATCTCTCTTCTTTGCTGCTTTAGGCACCATTCACACAACAAGATTTTAAAATCACACGACGATTTTCAAAGCATAAAAGACCACACACGTGATAAATCAAACATACAGTATACCAGTTTTGGTGGCCACACGGCAAAAACTACTCATTACACGAACCAATTTCACATACGAGCATTCCCTGGTCAGACGGAACATCTTCCAAAACGTCTCTAGATGAAACGTGACTTCGGAATATACAAACATGGCTGAGGAGGAGGGCGAAGCGCACTTCCGTCAGCTTGCTTTCTGATTGGCTAGACGTCACATTCAACATGCAGGTTGCATGTTTGTCAACAAAATCAGGATAAGACAATCCAACATGTTGGTAATCCAGACATGCTTCTGCACACACCAGAGCACTCGAAACACACCACACATGGCAGGAATATCTGACAAAATTAGCTTTGGATCCATTACGGTAATCAGGGGATTGGGTGAAAAATAGGTATGAGCCGGGCCTTCCTTTGGTAAATCGAGTCATTTTTACTCTCAAGCACACGTACTAGTTTGTCTAAGATTATGGCAACGGTTGTTTTCTGTGTTTATCAGGTTGGACTTTTATTATAAACATACAGGATTATTACCACCTAAACAAGGTTCTGTCTGTCTGTAAAAACTAGCTTTGATTACATTTGGAACCAAGTTGTAACAGAGAAGAAGAAAGTGGGATAAAAAGATTAATCAATACTAGTTTTATAATCGCATCACAACCCTCTGAATCAAAATCGAATCAAATCCACAAAAATACAGCAGGAAAAAAATCCATGTAGATAAATATATAACGATCTGAGCGCTCCAAAATAACAACCCTGGATCAGATTTTTATTTTAAACTAACTAATGTCAAAAAGTCAGAGGAGTATTGAGTCGTTCATAAATTATAGATTGTCTGACAAAAACAAAGTTTGCCTGGAGGTATTTGGAGACGTATCTGCTGTTTGCATCCTCAGATCTATAAATCCTGACCTTGGCATTACACGCTTTCATACGAGACATTATCACAGGGAGGCTTTTTGCTCTTTGGAGCTCCATCCTGTAGCGTCACACACGTCTACCTCCAACACAGGAAACACTGTCTTAGTTTCAATCCAAGCTCAATAGTTTGCTGCGGTTTGCCTTTCAGATGCAACGTTTTAGTCCACCAATGACAACTGGAAAACGGTGTGAGCAGACTGACAATCACTGTGGGTCGGGACTTTTACTTCTGCAAACCAGCATTTTATTGAATCTCAGATTGTTTTTAATGTAATAGTTTGAGAATAAAATTAATTTTGGGGAAACATCAAACCTAAAAGAAGACTTGGCTTTAATTAAATTTGGTCATAGTTGGTTACAAAAATATATATTTTAATATGGAGGGTTTTTTAAATTTAGCAAATAATTGCATTTACACAGATTCTGCAAGCATTTGATTTATGGTTAAAGTTTTAGAACTTTTAACAACAGAAAATTGTTCTTTGAGGCTCTATAAAGCATATGAAATTTTGTTGGGGCTCTAAATGACCCAGGAGCCCTGATGAATGATCAAACACAACCCCATAATAAAACCCTACAATAGAAAGACTGGTTAGCCCCGCCCACTCTGCCAGAACATGAATATTAAATGAGCTGTGTGTTGATTGGCCAGTTTACCTCGATAGCGCAATGACTGCAAAAAGCTAGAAACTCTATGTACAGCCGTGTTCAGTGTTGCCAGGTGTATGATAATTATCGTATTTATAGGATAATTTAACCTTCTGTACCATCGTTTTAGCCCTTCACTGTGTGGAATCTGTGGCTGCGGATTGCATCCAGAGACATTCCTAAAGCTAAAACTACTTTAAGGACTATAATTTTGCACTGTGTTTGATACACTAATAATTAAACTGCAGGTCACCAGACATGTCAGGATGCAACTAGTACATACTGTACAAAAATTTTTCTCAAGATGCAATAATTTTAAGATCCTGGTACGATACTTTAACATTTCTAGTCTGGCAACACTGGAAGTGTTCAGCATCCAGATAACTCAAAAGACAATTAGTTCTATCTGGGATTCATTGGATATTCCCAGGACATCCTGGAAGGTTACACGTGTGCTTCGACATTCTTCTTTGTTGTTTTTGTCTCAACTAACAAGGACATTAGCAATAGCTCGGGCTAGCATTAGCAGTAGCTCAGACTAGTGTTGCTTTGACGTTGGTATTATCCACTAGTACCAACATTTATTTATTGCAGATGTTACAGTGGGTTGGGACATGCAAATTGAAGGTGGTATGTCTAAGCTCACAAGTTAACCCAGCTTTCCCCAGAACAAACTGTTTCTCTGTGATTACTAATTTTCATAGACAAGCAGTTCAGAGACAGCACAAACATTTTGGTACATGCTACAATTGACACCCCAAGCTGCCTACATTCAACAAGGAAAATACAGTTTTGAATTATCGAGTTCCTTTAAAGTACAAAAAATGTCCAATAATATCTAAAAAAAAAAAAAAAGCATAATGTGATTCCCTGGCCTTTTTCAGAAGTCCTTATTTACAAAATCTTCCTCTTTTTTTGAACAAGGTATGTTAGTTTCTGCATTTCTTAAGGGGTTTTAGGAAAATAATGGCCATTTTTAACATGTTTTCTTTACAAATGAAAGGAAAAGACACTGACAGAAAAAGGCAAAACAAATAAGTTTTACTTTTCTCCCTTTTTTGATTTATCTAGGTTTGCTCGATCCTTTGAGAAAATGTAAATTTATGTAAAGAAAAAAACAAAAAAGACAAATGTATTCCCTTATTTTTTTAATAGCTAATTGGAACGACAACAAAGGAAAAACATTAGAGCAAAAACTGACATGTATTTGAATAAGAATCAACAATAATGCATAAAAATAGTTTATATACAAAAAAATTTAATATTAGAAAAAATCAACAACATCCTGCTGAGTTTGAACCCTCCAAACAGCTTGAGACAAAAACGGGTTCATCCACAGGACAGAACACCCAAACAGAAGCTGAGGAGGCTTTTAGTAACCAAATAAAAACTACACCATCCCTTGGCACAACTCTTCAGGGGTCTACCTAATTATTTATGATAATGGGACACACTTTTAGGTACAGAAGTGTTCCAATTGTGGACAATAAATATGGATAATTTGAGACAACGTTGGCATATTTGTGATAAGAGAGGTGTGGGGTGTTAACTCCAAAACAGTTTGACAGCTGTCCACACCTTCAGGAACGTGATCAAAGCATCTTGTTTGCAAGTTTAGGACTAAAGATCCTCTTGGTCCTCTAAAGGGCGAGTTGAGGGTTTTATTTGCAAACTAGTTTATTATAATGAAGATCTCAATACGGTCTAAACTAGATTGAAATAGTAAAGATCTCATTGCAGTAGGTCCATTTTCAGAGTACTGGAGTGGGAAAGGTGACAGAGAAAATACAATGGCTCAGTCCTCTAAGCCATTGTGCTCCATACAAAACTGGCCCTTTACGGAATATGTCAGCATATTGCAACCATTTCGGCAGATGTCACTGATCAGCGCCAAAAGGCGTCCACAGCAGCAGAGAATCGACAATGGAAGAAGGGGTTGCCGCATTTCTGTTATTGCCAGTAACTCTTCCACAGTGTCACAGCCAATCAGTATGAGTTAGGGGCGTGATATACTTGCTGTTTAACCTCACGTTGGCGCAGGCAGCAGGCTGCGTCTTTGTTCATATACTTGCTGCTACACAGCGCTGCACTGCATGTAGTACTGGAGTGTTCCACTAGGGGGCAAACAAGAGTACTCAGACCGGACAGAGAGCCGGGGCAACCAAAAACAAACATGGCGTCAATAAAATAAATCAGTAACTGGTTAATTTTGAGATTATGACAGAAAACAAGACAGCAGCGGTATCGTAGATGGTGTGAAAGCCCTCTAAACCAGAGACGGAGTCACCATGGTGAGTGTGACTCACTCGTTTTGTCAACTCCACCTACTGGTTGCTCGTATATTACAGAATTCGGGTGCGTCGTGTCACGTCGTGTTAATTTCGGGGGACACGGACAAACGACGCTTCAAATCAACGCAAGCTACGCGTGGCAGCCATTTTAAACACGCGTACGCGTCGCTAAACAGCAAGTATATCACGGCCCTTACACGTCTCGCCCAGCGTCTCTATTGGGCCTTTTCCAAGTAGAAACCCCAAGGTATACGTACGCCTTTGCCAATTGAAATGGTCGGGAACGTGGTCCTTTCATGCCAGCCGAATTAAAGCTGTTATGGGGAATCTGCAAACAAGCTAGGTTTTGAACGCAAACACGTTCATGGAACACTCACCCCTCCCCTGGGGTATCTTCCCTGAGTTTCCCAGAACCGGAAACCTGCGATGCCAGAGTGAATGAGGTAGTGCTACGTCTTTTGTTGTCCGTGACTTCAAATGGTGTTCTTTTTGGGACTCTGGTAGTTTGTCCTAAAGTTGAAGTGGTAGCAGCCGGCTGTTTCTCCTTCTCTGATATTATTGAGCTGCGAACCTCTCACAACAATGGTGTTCTGTTGTACGTGAGTGTGTAATGAACAGAGGATCCAGGGAAGTGCGGTGGTTCGGCAAGACCAACAACCGGATGGTCCAATGATTGCTTTTGGTCAAAAAGGCGTTATTGAGGTTTTTAGACAAATGCAAGAGAACCACTTTACTAATATTTTTGTTGTTTTTTTCTATCTCTACAATATATTTATAGATATTACGTTACAAGGTTGTTAAGAGGCATGAAAAAAAATTTTTTAAGCTAATTTGTTTTCCAAATTTGCCGTTGCAGCTTTAAATGGAGACACATGCACATGGAGAAGCTCTGGTAAAATTACCCGGAGGCTCCGGTAGTTGAAACAGGCCTTTTTAACTCCTTTTACAGCCACAAGTGATATTCTGCTTTTATGTTATTTTTATTGTTTCCTTTGTAGTACTTTGAGATTTTACAATGTAAAGTGTGTTACAAATAAAATCATAATTTTTCAGTTCAGTTTTTAGTCTAGGCTAAAACATGTACAACAGCAAAACAGACTAACACCATTTCTAAATCTAAAATCTTCTGAGACAAAAGAGAAAAACTAAATAAAACTACCAGCAAACTATCTTACCTGCTGGGCTGTAAAAACATGAAGCAGATAACCTTTTCAAAGGTGCAAAAAATGCAGCTATTTCAAGCCTTTGTTTAATGATGCATGGGGCTAATAGTGCGAAAAGGTGCAAGTGCCACTTGGGCATTCATCTTCTGCCCGCTGCAGGGCATTTGAATATGAAAACTCATCTAATTCTTGTTGATCAATGAACAAACTAAATAAAGCAGATTGTGAAGTGCTGTGAACACAAGGAAGTGCCACCACACAAGCACCGCTGCCATGGAAATACCTTCCATTAGCTTCACAAAATGCTGCTAATAACCATTTCCCCCAGAAAGCAGCAGTCTGCTGTGAAATTTCTGTTATTGGCCACACAAAGGAAAAGCACTACAGGTAATTATTTGAATCCCACATCGACAGGCAGTTTTATCAGATTTAATAATGAAGTGGTGCTTCTCATTATCTGGACTTTTGCAGAGGATTCTAGCAAATGAAGTTATAGAACGAATTTTGTACTTCTCTTGTTATCTTGCAAGAAACTGGTCCGTGAAATAAAAATGGTTGGAGAATAATGTTTTAGAAATGCTTCATTTGAACCAAAAGTAAATTATCTTTGTGTAGAATAATAAAAAAATGTAACTTTCCCTGATTAAAATAATTTAAAACGATTGGGTTTCGAAAGGGCTTGCCAGACTTTAAACTGCTCTAATCGTGGCTAAAACATCATAAATATACTGTTGAGTTTTAATTGAAACACAAATATCAGCAGCTCCGAGACTGCACAGCTAATACAGGCTGCAGCTTGTACGGATTCCCAGGAATATGTTGGTAGAACCGTTAATTAAAGCTAGAAAATGAAATCAAATTTTACAGTTGAACCGCTGCATAAAAGGCCGCTCGATGGCCACGCATCAGGGACTGAAACTTGTGCCGATTTTCTGCAGAGCGACCTTTATTCCACCGCCCTGCGCTGTGAATTCACCTCAGAGAGCTACTATGAAGTGAGCCTTGCTCTGCAGCCATGAGAGTATTGTATCGGCCCACAATCTCAGCGGCAAAAAAAAAAATGTTGTGCCAAAAGCTCCATTTCGTGTATTACAGGCAGCCCTTTAGGGAATACTCCTGTGTGATTAATTTCCATTTCAAAGCTAAAAGCGCATGGAATGATGTCAGGGAGAGGGCTGGTTTGAAGTGGTGCACACTCAAATGGGAGCAAAAAATAAAATAAATAATACCACTCACGGGGAGATGCAGTGGCAGAGGAAAAATAAGAGTTTCAAACACTTTGTGGGTCCTCGCAATATGCACACAAGCCTCATTGTTCCTGCGTCAGAGCATGCATTGATGTTCACCGTCAAAAAAAATCAGGGTTACACGTTTAGCATCTCAGTTCTTCTATAGCAGGTTTCTAACGGCATGTGGTTCCTCTTACTCGTCATTATTAAACCACCTACCCAATTCTGCCACCTGCCAGCCCCGCCACCGCCCTCACCACCCCCTTCAATCCTGTAGGCTCTAATTGGCCCGGTGTCCTTCACCACGGAGAGTGGCGCTAAGAGCTGGATGGAGCGTGCTAGCAGGCTAATAGAGACATCTCCAAATGCCAGGTCACCGACTGGGGCGCTAACTCTCCTCCCAGCCTTGTCACGCTGCTTACAGTTAACCTTTTCATTAGACGGCATTTGTCCGCAACAGGGATTTTTCTAGTCATACGTGTGGGCCGTGATGATGCGGGGAGGACTTGAAAGGGTGTGTGAGGTTTATTTCAGCGTCGGCGCAGCCCCAAGTGTGTCCACAAGAACAAAAACTTGGCTTGAAAACTTGGTTCAAACTGGAGTGGTATGCTCACGGGATTTTGTTTTAGTGAACAATCAGGCTGCAACAATCTCAACTGTTTATTCTGCATTTCTTGCAAAAAATCTACTAGAAATAAAATCATCATTGTTTTTTGGCTACTGCAGGTGGTCAGAGTGATCATTTTAACAACATATCAACATATAAAGGAAGAACATTCTTAGTTTAGCATTTCCTATTGTTATAGAATTTCTATGTCCTGTTCTGCTTTACTCTATTTCCACTGCTCCTCATCTCACACACACACGCACGCACGCACGCACGCACGCACGCACGCACGCACGCACGCACGCACGCACGCACGCACGCACGCACGCACCACGCACGCACTCAGTGTTCGTTGGCGAAACCGAAAGTAAAACGTATCTCTTCGCTGTGTGTTCGTCTTTTTAACACCTTAATCTAACTGCTGAAATGTGTTCCCAGTCTTCATTAGTGTCTACAGGAGTGATTAATCACTAAATTAAACAAATCAGCTGTGTTCATGATCTAAAACCTGCAGGAGACATGCTGGAACCAGACTGCAGATCCAGGTATGTCAAGCTCAAAATGTTCTAAGTCCCAATAGACCGGACCGGCAACTATAAAGTTGCAAGTGGAATATTCTGGCCACAGGGGGTGGCAGGGGCTGGGTGGCCTTTCATTCACCCTGTAAAGGGTCATTTTAGCACATACTGGCTCAAGAGAATGATTTAAAATATTAAAAATTTGCAAAGTGTCCCTTTAACCAGCTACACTCACCTCATGCCTAGGTTAGGACTCCATCGCACCTCTATGCAGTGAACTAGCTAAATTCTCGCTCAGTCCAAGAGAGTTATCCTAGAATGGGCTTGATTAGTGTTGACATTGCGGGCACATGTCGTAGGGTACAAAAATTAAGAAGGAAGGCCCATTTGGTTGATACTAATTGGCATGGCATCTGTTTTATATTTAGTGTTTTTTCCACCAAACATCTCAGAACTCAGAATAAGTTGTCAAAACAGCCGTTTTATCCATTACTGTTGTGTTTTTAACATAGTAGAACAACCATTCCACTAGCATGGAGCCTTGACTTAATCAGTTTTTGGCTCAAATATTTGGGACAAAACTAGCCAAGATTTTTTAAAAATGATTATATTTCAGCCACCTTCTAGTGTCAAAAGTCAACCTGAGTTTGTGTTTGTGTAGACGTTTCCTAACGTGTGATCAGGCATTAGATTTAAAGCTTTGAGATGCTATGAGGTACAACAACAATAAAAGTCCAATTCAGTGCTTTTTGTGAGAGTCTAGTAGACATTTATGAGTCAGATTAACATCAGATTTAAATCAACACCCAGACACAGATATTTAAAAACCCAGTCAAATCCACACATGGCTGCATCCAGGCTAGCTAATCATGAATTTTCTACCGCTTCTTGTTAAACTTGATATGCTTTTGTTTCCTCTGCTGATCCTTATGAAAGCTTTGGGTTAGGAGTTTGTTTTAGAAACACCAAGAAAACATTTTTGGTAGTTATTACACCATCTTCTGACAAGGTAATTCCTCTTTGGAATCTAAGGGGATTGTCTGATTCGATTATTATAAACCCTTGAGTGGAGGTTTATACATAATAAATAAAGAAATCTGTGTGTTTGATTAGAGATGGTTGATAAAACCGTTGTTAACAGGCGTCTCTATAGTGTTTGACACATGTTGTCTGAGAGATCCTCATCATAACGATTGATTATTCTCTTTGGACTGACCTTCCCTGGCTGATGGTCAGCTTATCATCTCTAAACAAAGTGTAGCTGCATTGTTCTGCTTACATCAGTCCAACAAACTGGGAAGCTCTGACCTTTTTCCAGATGGCCTCTATGATAAACCGGAGATAAACTACTCTGCAGTTTTGGCAACAGATTACACGCTGAATGATGCTCCATTCAACGGCGCCGGCACATCGGTAATAAAAGACTGCCTCGGTTAATCACACAGACATTATAGTAAGAATCAATAAAGTGATTTAACCTGTTCATGTCAGCTTGGATTTAATGTTTTATGATAAAAACTGTGTGTGTTTCTTTCAAGGATTTTGTGTGGAAATGGTTTATGTAGGTTTTCTTAAAACTTTATGTTCTGGGTAAGTTTTATACTCAAGGAGTATTTTCCTGATGCAACATGCAGAAAAACCCCCAAGAACTATTAGCTTGAGTTTCCTTCAGCCAACACTGGGAGCATCTGCTATGTTCTCACTGGTTAAAATGAACATTTTATCATCTGAACATGTTGTAACCTGAACCATCAACACTTCTTTCTGCCCTGTTCCTGCCAAGTCCCAAAGTTCAGGGCTTGCCAAAGTAGGTCCAGGAAATGTAGACAAATTATACAATAGGTGTGTTTCCTTTATTGGAACTTCGGGGTAAATTTACAGGAAGTTCCGGACGTGTGCTTGCCTCCACTTGACCGGGTCAGACGAACGACCGTTTTCCGGAACTTTCTGAGTACCTGATCACGGGTAGGTACTTGGAATGGCCCAATAAAAGGTCCGATGAAGACGCTGGGCGGGAACGCTTATGATTGGTTGTAACTCAGTCGGAAATGATGTCAACTCAGGAGGAAATAGGTCATGCATATATGTGGCGGGAACCGTTATTTAGGAAAACACAAGTTGTTAGCATAAACGTGCCGACTACTGTTGCTTCCTCCGTTGTGTCGATCTTTGTTTACTGCGTTTCACGCTGATCGATGACGTAACTCACTGCGCAGCGGTCTCGATGTGCTGACGTTTCATCAAATTCCTTCCATGATAAAAAGTCACAAACTGAGCTGAAAGTTCAACATTGCTACCGTGTCCTCCATTGTTGCGTTGTGTTTTTGTGTCGCGCACAGATGACGGCCGCCTTGCTTGGCCGAGCCGTCCAGTAGAGCTGTTTCTCAGTTACAATGGAAAAGCACACAAACCGTGTGGAGTCGAGCCACGTCAAGTTGACCCGTTTATCCAGGAAATTGTCTTGAATCCTAGTCAAACAACACCAGAGTTCATTGATTAGCCCAGTCCCTACAAGTGTGTGATCGTTAACCTTCCAGTTGTGCAGCTTAAATACTTGTTAACGTTCAGCAAAATATCAACATTTGCATTGCAAATGCAACGCATTTCAATGACACGGCAGAAATAATCACTGCATGCTGGTGACCTTTTGGAGTCAACTGGATTCAAGATAGCCATTGTAGTAAATCAACTGTGTGGATTTGTACATATGGAGCTAAAGTTTCATGTAGCTCAGACTCAATCACAACACCCCTCATTCTGTTAAACTTGTTTTCAGGATTTGACCAAAACAGCCATTATTTCTCAACATCTTAAGTCTGGTTACATTCCTTCAAGGCCTTTCATCATATTGAGTAAAACAGTAGAACCCCAGATATACACATATACTCCCAAAACTATAAATGCAACACTGATCGACCTAAGACGTCGTGACTGATTTTTAAAGAAACAAATATGAGCAAAAAATAAAAAAATGGAAATGAGCTGCACTTCAACCAACGACCAACGAACCAATGCGTGAACTCTGCATACGCTGTTGGAGATAAAGAATGCATGGCTCTCTGAATAATTTAACACCCACATGAAGCACTCATTATTATTATTTAGATGAAAACAAGTGAAAGGTCTCCTTTTTTGTTGGGATTGTTGACGTGTGGTCCAACGGTTGAGTTTGAATCCATATTTACCAGCTTGTTACTGTGGTTTTTGTTGGACTCGAACACAAAAAAGGCGCCTTATGAATGTATTAATGTATCTTCAACCTTTTTTAAATCAACTTTAAGGATAACGTAACTAATTTTGGATATGTACGCCAAAGCTTCATGTTGATTAGACCTGATCAGGAACACAAGCTCTTACTTGATGTCGGTTTCTTGAACTCGTTCCTCATCGAGATCCTCAATAAACTTGTCCCCCTTCATCCAGTAGATAAGTGGGCTGGCATCTCCGCTGTAGCCGAAGAATGCTCTGCACGTCAGGTTGACAGGACTTCCTGTGGGGGAACAACAAACAGGAAATGAGAGAACACCTGCTTGGATCTGAAAGTCTAGTGAGAATATCTGACTCGTTTTTGGCATCTGGATAATAGACCAACACACTGATGTGCTGTTCATTTATTATCTGTAAATCAAAAATACATAAAAGCACAATTTCAGAGGCATTTTGTCCAGCAGCCAAACACAAACCTGGATATCTGATGCTTTCTGCTCCAACAAGCATCCAATCTAAACATCTCTACTTACTTCTAGCTGGTAAACATAATTTCGCTTCAGATTTCAACTCCTACCCTTCAAATGTCCCATAACAGCCTGCCTAATTCCATTTCTAGCTCTCCAGATGGGGCATTTTGAACCATCTGAGACCCTTTTGAATTCCCTGAATGCCTCTTAAACTTTCAAACACTCTTGAACGCTCCTTCAAGCCAACTTTGTGCGACACTTCTGTAGCACCAGAAAAGCTCTTGAACTCTTCAATGGTCCTAATCATTTCAGAAATCCTGTGTTGAAACTTCAGTTGCTGGATTTTGCTAGAAGTTTTAGGAAATCTTTCAAACACAGGTGTACAGTAGTTTTTCCTTTTCTTTGCAGTTGTAATTAATCCACATAGTCACCATCAAATCTGCAAGATGTACCGTTTGTCTACTCAGTTATTCTGGTTTTCTTGTGATGAGCTGATTTTTGCTCCTTGGTGGAACTACACAGATGATTACATTGACTCTCACTCACTTTACTATATTTAACAAAATGTGTTTGGTATAAAAAGAAAGTGAATTCATTATTACCAACAGTAAAACCACAACGCTCATTTGGGGGACAACACTTGCCCTGGAGCTTGCCAATGCCAACATATGACCAAAGCTAAACATGAAAGATTTCACTTATATATGAAATTTGTAAATTATATGAGAATGATTATGATACAAATAAACAAAAAAGATGAAAGTTTTATTTTTTCAAATCCCTGGATCTTCCATCTACAGCCCATTAACTTTTGGAGTCTACCTGATTCAAGATGGCCAACTCAGCTAATCAACAACACAAAACGGGCTCTAAATGACTTCGTTTTTGAGATGTTGAGCTGAAATCTAGTAATGTAGAAGCAGAGAGTCATACTCATCACAGCAATTAACTGTTGGATTCAACCCAAAAAATCTCATCGATGGATTTTAATGAAACTCTCAGAGTAACCAATGGTTGTTTATTAAAGACCAAGTTCACTTGTTTTTTCTAGAACAAATGAATGCCTGGTAAGTCGATCTCTGTGAGAAAAAAAACTCATGCTCCTGTTTCAGGAAGTAGAAGTGAGCCAGCAGAGAGGTGAGAAGAACACGGCAGGGTTTGGAGTCTTATTTCCTGATATGTGGACATCTCTCCTCTGATTGGCTGACAGCAATGGAACTCTACTATTGACCCTGCTCTCCACAAATAACACAAGCCTGGAGGAGTTCTGCTGTGTGGTGGAGTTGCTAATGCTAACGGTTAGCTTCTACTAGCCGAGACGTTCTCTGCTGTTTCCTGGACGCTAAACCAACAACAGCCTTCCCCGTCGTGAGCCAAGATGGGTGAGTCCATGAATGCTAATTTTCAGCGTGACATAGATCTGACTGGCTTTTCTGATTTGAGTATTTCCTCGTGTGTCAGCGGCTAATGCAGGAAATAGCGGTAGAAGACTATTTTCATGTTCAGCCTGCATGTGAAACTCAGAGTGACAGATTGTATTTCAAAAATGACAAATTCTCAGTGAACGTGGCCTAGAAGATAGACTATTTTGAGTCAACCCAGTTCAAGATGGCCACCTCAGCCTGACCTTAGAAAACACAAATAACGCTATAACTTAATTTTACCAACATTGAGAGCCAAGTGCTCACAAGATTTTGTAATACAGCGTGTGATTTGACCAAAAACACTTTTATATGGCAACATCAGATAATTTAGTGTAATTTATATCAAAAGACAAAAAAATCTAAATGCACCATAGGTCATTGCTCCATCCTAGCCAAAAGAGTATAAAGGACAAAAAAGTCCCTAGGAAACACAAATTACCAGATAAACTCCTTTGTTCACATCAGCAGGAGTTCTTCTCCCCTCTTGGTGCATTTTGATAATGTAGTTTATGCACCTGTTTTGAGTTTGGCTTGTTTTAAGATGACTTTAGTTACTTAAGCAATCTTTTATTTTGCCCAATTTTAGTGGGACTCTTTCTGTTTTTGGTTGCTTATTTTTGTTTCCTGCAGGCTGTGTTCGTTTTGTGTCTCTTAGTGGTCCTGGCCTTTCTGGAGAAGAACCTGTTCATTTCATTTTGCTGGTATCAGAATAAATAAAGTGTTACTGTCCCTTCCTTTTTTGATGAGCCAAACCTCCAAGGCAGGGACGTAACATAAGCATTGACTCAGACCTATTTAAATTGTGTTAGCTCTGTGGCAATAATTCAGAAGTGATATGGGAAATAATGTTTTATTTTAACCTTGGTTGGCACAAATGTGGCTCTTAACAGTAAAAAAACTGGTTATGTGAGACAAAAAAGCCTCAAGCTAGAGGACAATTTTAAAATTTGTCTCCCAGCTCAGTAGGAAAAAGATCCTCCACAGCTGAGAGATTGTGCAAAGTAAAACAAATGAAGAGAGTGACTTTTGGGATGCTAGGATATATCCCCAGACCTCACACACACACACACACACACACCGTCACACACACACACACACACACACATGTTCTGCCTTTAAAGTCCACCAGGGGTCTCTGTGGAGCTGCAGAACCCAGAGTGCAGGAGGAGCAAACAAAACAAACATACAGGGAAAGAAAAGTGTTATGACAGGTGCAGGCACAGTAAAAGGAAACACAGATCCTTTAAAGTGCCACCTTTGATGTCGAGAGGCTTCACCCTCTGAACCGAACATTTGTAGAAATGTAGCATTGACTGATTCACCGCTGTGCACCGCTGACACCAGCCGCAGTGACATTCTCAAGACAAGTTCCTCCTCGTGGTATTCCCTTAACGATGGCATGTTAATTTGTGCCGGCTTAGCTGCAGAGGCAGAGGTAATGTGCTCAGTCTGGGAAAGCCGTGAGAGGGATTTAAATATACAGATCCCAACATTTAAATCCCAAATTCTAGGCCTTGGTCCAGGCGGTAAAGTGAGTCCTAATGTAATTGTCTGAGCTCTCTTATCTTCTTGTGGATGTGGGACATGAGCAGAGATTCCTGTGGCTATGCAGACAGCCTGGAAGCGGTAAAACCGTAAAAATCGAGATAAAATAGAAGAGAGGCAGGTCTAATAAGGAAGCATGGATGCATTTTGCCAGGTATAGCAGGCATGCTCATGTGGATATGATAGAGAACCCATGTTTGTACACTGTTGATCACATAGATTGCAGCTCTCTACATTCCATTCATACTGAGATAATCCACCAATATTTCCCAATCTGATCCAAACAATCAAGATCTTGAGAAGGGAAGTCTTTCTTTAAACAGCCTGGAATAAATTAAGCCTTGCAACAAGCAGAAGATACACTTTAGGGATGGAAAAGTCAAACAGTCCTTTACCAGCAAGGAAAAAAGAAATTGACAGAAAATGGAAATTCCAAACGAAGGTACTAGGTTGAATTTGGTTTGGGAGCAGGGCCGTGCCTCAATCACACCTCTAATTATCCAGGAATCTCTTTATAACCATTATTCACCAGATTATTTCAACCTTAACCTCAACCAGTCACCATCTCACCCCAAGCTTTTCATCCCTCATTGCTTTCTGCCTCCTTTCCCTTTTCATGTTCGTTCATCCGTTTGACACTATATCTTCCTTCTTCTTCTAGGTGCCATATGGGGGGTCCCAAGTCACCTTGGGTAAAATCCAGCTCCTGAGACAGAACCACCACTACGAGTCTATCTTTCCTGGCCTCCAGCAGCAAGTCTCCTCAGATGAACCCGTCAGAAACATCAGAGCCAGTCTTCTATATTCCCCTCAGCCATCCCCACCAATAAACCCTTTAAATCTCAAATTGCTGTGGTGTGGTTCCTGCTGGTGAATTGTGTACTAAAAGCCTCACCAGCTGAAGAAGGCTTTGTGAAACTGTCAAAAGCTCCAGAAAGCAACATAACTTTTTAACTGTGCAGAATTGTGTTGGTATGGTAGTAGAAAAAAGGACTGTGGAGAAACATTAAAACATTTGCTAGGATAAAGAAAAGAACATTGTTAAAGACAGCTTCTATAATCACTTTTAATTATCTACATAGATCTGACTCCATCATGCTGGAAAGGTTATTGTTGATCAGCAAATTGTCCCTGAATAATTGGAAGGAGTTCCTCCTGGAGGATGTTTCGGTACCCTTCTTTATTCTGGCTCCCTTGCTTCAGAAGCAGCCCGACACAATCCACTCATCCCTTTTCTGGATGTGGCAAACGACTGGTACTTTAACAGATGCTTGGCAGTAATGTAAAGAATGGCTGCTGGTTAAAGAATCCAAAAATCTCACCTGCATTCATAACCATTGTCCAAACAACCAACTCTCCATAAACACTGACATAAGTCTTTCAAGCAAAAATTTTTTTACTTTACACTTTTCTTTTAAGTCAGAGTAAATATTACATATTGACACAATGCAGATGGCAACTGGTGTTTAATATAAAAGGTTTAACAGCATACAAAGATTCTTGAAGCTAGATTTGAACCTTCTACTAAAATCAACCCAATCAAAATGTAAGCAAAGACACTCTAGTTTCTATTCCTTATCATGATGAGGAACTTCTGAATCCTTTGATATTTTATGATATTATCGTAAACCTGACCAAAATGTTGCGAGCAAGTCTTAACAAGTCAAATCTGCCCCTTATTTCACAAACTTATCAAACTTGAACAGTGGACTTGTGCTCTAGTTTCCAAATGATGCACATTTAGAGGATAAGGTGTTACTTTCAGCTTCGAGAAACCCCAACCCAGAAAACTTTGGTCCAACGGCAACATCGTGTCCACGGCCAAAAATGGTCGTGGTAGGACGACTTAAACTGGTGAAAAATATGCAAGAGAACACTTCCTAAAAAAATCCTGTATGGTACGTCCACTGACGGTCATGAAACGTCCAAATGAGACGCGCCAAAAGACGTGTAATTCACGGCCAGAAAAGACGTGGGTTCAACTCTCACTTTGGAACTATTTTTCAGCCATGACGGGACGTTTCGGACTGACGTCGTTTCAACAGTCATCAAACCTTCAAATATTTGAAATAGCACAAGAATTGAGTCTATGAATTGTTCCACGAGTTGTAGAACAGCATTACTCTATAATGTTGAATGGCCAAACTATAAATATTAAAGACACGTTGAGCAGAAAACCAATGTAAACGAACATCAAGCCTATTCTGGAGGCTTTAAAATGTATATTTTTTATCTGTCACCCATTAGTTTGAACTCCCACATGTATAAAGGTAGAACGTGAAATATATTACCTTAATGCATCAGCATTTTTGCTGAATGATTAACGGCGTGTTCTTTTAAAGCACAACCAAAAACTTTCCTAAAATGTCAAAACGACACGAAGAACGTTCCATTCTATGTGATTTGATTAATTATTCCTCTAATTCAACCATCCTGGGCTCTATATAAAGTAACTTGACGACCGACCTTTGGATTTTGTGACCAGTGGAATGAAAATCTTCTGAACCGATTATAACCCAACAGTAGTTGACTCATTGGCAGGGCATCAAGGCAGCAGGACGTGTTTCCTAAAAATGTTTCTGTGAAGAGCATTATCGTTTCCTCCAGGCCAGTGCTCAGGCGCTGACAGACAACTGTAATTGTGGTGGTTGGGTATCCACTCGCAGCGCCGTTGCCAGATGTGGCACTTTAATTGTCTCTCTGTTCGGCATCCACTTTGTGTTGCTTATTACAGCCTCTCCAATCAAGCTCTTTAAGGCAGCCATTGTTCAGCAGTCGTTTAGCCCCCCTCCCTTGTGGATGGTCAATCTCCTGTTATTCATATTTGGCATTGCACCTCATTATCACTAACTGCCACTACTGTTCCCTTTAATTAAAGCAGGTAAAGCACATATTAAGAGACACAACGTAACATTTACACCGCTGACTGAACTTCATAAGCGTGACGACATACGGCAATCAGAACGGGAGACGCTCCATAATGTGTTGCGAAATGGCAATTTTCCTCCCTGCTCCACTGTCTGAAAATGAAATAAGCTTTTGAATATTACTGGGGCAGCGGGAAGGCAAACAAGCTGGCGTTTGTTTGTTTAAGTCCAATTCAAGCCTTGCAGAACAGAGCGTGACATTTGCAAAGATCAACACCCACACGCCGCATTGATGCTCTCATAATACGACGTTCTTCAGCATAAAAGCAGCACCTATTATTGCTGCGAAGAATCCTCACCGGTGTCAAACCTCGTGCTGCTTATTATGCTGCAGATGAATTCTCTTAATGAAAAGCTCATTAGGCATTAGTGAAAACACTAAAAGGGTACTTCACCAAATGTTGTGAAAGGGAAGGGGGGATCGCCACAGTGAATGGAGGTTGCACCAAAATTAGAGATGATGAAGGCAGTTGCCATGTCAACTTGGAAGCACATGTCGCTAATGGTTACAGAAGGCCTTGTGGGGTATTTATACGTTGGTGTTTGTTAGGTTTTATTGATTTTCTTTGGTTTCTCGAGGCATGAAGCAGAAACCTTCCTGTCTTCTCCCTCCTCCTGACTCTTTGTTTGAAACGTTGATGATAGCAGAGGATTCAAAGCACTTCCCTCACTGGGAGAAGGCAGGGATCTGATCCTAACAGGGCCTGAAAACTCACAAAGGCAGAGGGAGAAGTCCTGCTGGGTTTAGTGCAAAATAACAAAGCTATACCAAGGATCATGAAGCTTATGATGGACCACCAGGAAAACGTAGAAAATGGAAACTATTGTAGATGTCACAAATACAGATTGACAAGGAGATAAAAGACTGACGCTGAAAAGTTGAAACCTTGCTGTGTCACCTTTAAGTGCTCCAACAGTCTGTTGTCACACACTGATTGCCTCACTTAAGCAACATTTTCTTTTTTTAAGCTATTGTCCAGAGGAGGTGAAGTGTTCCTCACCACCAGTCTCAACAATACCACTTGTACTTCCCCCTTGTGTGCTGCACAAGTGCAAAACCAAATCTACTCCGGTGACATGAAGGGGTTCCTGCTCTGAAAGGCTCGGCCTCCATCTGGCCTTGCTGATGTACACTCCAATTTGCTTGTTAAAGATGAAATGTTATGACTCATGGCAGCCGCATGGCTGACTTTCAGGAGCTGCTGAATCTATCAAATACTATTTCTGGTCACGGGTCTGGCTCCTTACCTGACAAATTTCAACGGTGCACCAACTAGCGTTTAAACAAGTCAACGACACTCGAGTGAAAGGAGGAAATAATCCTACGAACTTCACATTAGTTTAGAAAGCAACGCCAGTTCATCTGAACTGTCAAAATCAAATACCAAAAACAAAGTTGGTTTTTAGAAGAATTTAAACTAAAGTTAAAGCAGTTCTTATTAGAGTGAATAGTTTGTTCCACCAAATGGGAACCATCAAATTAAGATGTCCAATATCCTTTTGTTTTGCATTTTGTTTGAGGGATATCCAAATCCAGTATCTGACAGGACGTTTGACCATTGGCAACATGTTGATAACTAGCCTAGAAATCTATCGGGCAGGAGCCAAAGCAAAATGATTTTGCTCTGCAGGTCGGTCTAGCCACGCGCCATTGGAGCCTTAAGCTTGGGTTATGCTTGACGCATGTACATTCCACGCAGAAATGAGACACGTAGAATCAACTTTTTCAGCGTTTATACCTTCTGCGGCTTGTCTCCACTGTGAGCCAATATTTTCCCAGACTGTAGGGGCCGGCATAGGGCTCTACGGCATGCATACAACACACAACAGCCAGTCCGCCATGTTTTTCCACGTAGTTAGAAAATTTCCTAGGTGCGTGGTGCAGAAACTTTGGGCAGCGCAGAGGGGCATGATTGTTGAAATGACGTAATTTGGCCGCGTGGAGCCATGCGGACGTCAGATGCGTCAAGCATAAACCAAGCTTTAGCAGGTCTACCATTGACCTGATCAGTTTTGTGTCTTGCCAATCACAGCGCTCTATCAGTTGGGTTGGCGGGATGATGCGACAAAGCAAAACAAAGATGGCGTTGACTTGTTTGAAACGGCTTTGACATCAACTGTGAACTCTTTAGACTTGGGTTTTTCTTTGAGTCAAGAGCAGATAAAGGTACTTAAGTCCTTTATTTAGAAAAAGGATGTATTTGCGTCTTCTTCAACAGTGTATGGTGGACTGCCCCGTTGACTGACATCCGTAACGGTGAGTACGTGACGTTTATTGTCCAATAGCATGCGGAGACAGTTTGAACAACCACTGTATTCCGCCCCATGACCGTCTATGGGTCGTGGCCAGATTATATATTCACATATATGGGATGGCTTGCCAGGCTATTTAATAACAGCATTTGCGAATAACTTTCCAAATGTCTCAAAGCTTCTGAATGAATTGCGCTGAAGCAATGGCTTCTGAGAACTGTGTGTTTGAGAACTGTTTCTCTATTGATGTTTGTTACTTTTTTGTGCTTATTCATAATTGCTCACTAATTCTAATCTACAAATGTGCTTCAGAAAACAAACCGGTTGGAATTCACTTAATTTTAGTTTTTAGGTTTTCTGTTCTTCAAACTTTGGTTTCAAGCTTGTTGATAGAGAATTAAGACATCATGGTGGTTCTCTGTATAATATGTAAGCAAACTGCCTATTTCTTGCTATTATAAGCCACTGATTGATTGATGCCACTTAAGGAGGATGGTCAACAGACCACAAAAAACAAACAAACAAAAAAACGAAAACAGCAGAACCCTAAAAAATGCATTGTAAAAGTTAGTTTCTGAAAGCTTCTTTGGATAAAATTGATGAAGTACTTTCACTTTGATTAAAGCAACATAAAAAAAATCAAACAGATTTTACTTTATTAAAAGACCTTGACGTTTAGGCAGCAGCTTAATGTTGCGTCCTAAATTTATAGATGTTGTCCAACTATTCCAGTAACTGTAACAAGACAGAAATAATAGCTGTAGCTGTCTGACAGAATGTGAAGCAGTAAAAATATACTACACACGTCTGTGTAAATGGAAAACGCTACAATGATTTCCTAACCCTCTCTTCCTGCTCCTAGATTTGAGATGATAAATTACAGCAGCTTTCCCCTGGTTTTTTTTTAAACCTGTTCAGCTCATTCACTTCACACGGCGGTTTTCGTTAAGTTGCTGCTCTGGACCTCATTGTTCATTCAGCTGGCGTTCGCTGCAGAACACGGAGCCTCCTGTAGCAGTGGAGAAAAATCAGCCGTGGTCCCGACCAGCCTGCTGTGTCCTGTTTTCATTACATAGACTCCCCACAAGAGGGTTGCTCTGTCCTTACTAGACTCTACGAGCTGCTTTCATATCTGCCGCTATGTTTCTCCCCACTGGACCATTTACAGACACATTTTTACTTTTGAATCACTCTGCTGAAATCAGACAAAGTCAAACAATTCCCTTGACATAAATAACAGCGGTGGTTAAACTGATTTACTGACTGTTTCTAGTACTTCTAGATATTCAACTCTGCTGAAAGGAAGTTATGTGGATAGTTTAGGAAGAATTCATATCTTGACAAATTTAGCTAGCTGGGTGGTGCAAGAGTAGGGGTGAGGAGTTGTTACTTATGTCTTTATAATAAATATAAATATTTAAAGTGGGAAATAGAAAAAAAACTGATTAGCGCTGACTACATTGAGGAGCTAATGGCTACTGCTAATGGCTACTGCTAATGGCTACTGCTAATGTGCCAAAACCAAACTGGATTCTTCCCATCTCAAAACAACTCCAATCTCCTAAATTTCATTGTAAACTGATTTTACATCGGTATACAGATACCAGTTTTGCATTTAATGAGTATTTTGGTGGAAAAGTCACAAAACTGAACCAGAAATGCTACAGCTAGCTGCTACTGCTATTAGCATTTCCTAATAACCGCATCATTTTGTGTAAACAATCAAGTAATACAAAGATGAGAATAATGCATTGGTCTATAAAATAGAGTTAATGTGAACCGCTATGAAATTTTGGTCAATGAAGTTTTATGATCAATGCTGCATTTTTATCAAGCTATAGCCATTAGCTTGCCATTCCTGCTGGTTCTCCAAATTATAGTTGCTAAAAAAATTAGCATGTTAATTATTCATGATCTTTCCACGGACTCTCACTTAAAAACATCTTAACTTTTCCTTTAAGCATCGCAGGTTATATAGCTTCAGCCTTAGCATAAATTAAGCTAATGCTAATTCCACCAGAGGCTCCATAGATTTCTTTGGTTTTATTAATTAAAACAGTCAAGAAAAGATTAATGTGAGCCATATACGGATTTATGAAGCCATACCTCAGGTCTGAAAAGGTCCCAGGAAACATTATTCATGACTATTAAATGATAAACACAACCAAATTGAAGAAAAAGCAACTACTGACCAATCAGAACAGATCTTTATGGAGGGAAAAGATGTTCTTGAAGAGTTTGGAACTACACAAATATAAACAGACTTTGGTCAACCAATAAACTTAAATATAGACAACAAATGTAACACAGAACAAATGTCTATTCTTACAGGCTCGTATTTATGAAGCTAAACCATCAAACGTCACATTTGCTTACTTGAATCAAACTTTTGTGAACACCCCATTTCCTTTGTTTTCATCTCTGCTTGCTCTATTCATTTTGTCTCCTTTGTCTTCCTCACCTTTCCTTCTTCCCTCTCATGCCTGGAGCGTGTCTTTTGAGAGTTTTGTGCGTAAACAGGTTTCCATAATGAGAGCAGAATCAGGACAGGAGACAAAACAATAGAGAGCTGCCGCCACGGAGAGGCCTGGGAGGGAAGGAGCTCTGCAGGAAGGATGCTGAGGGAAAGGTTAAAGCTCTGGTGAAAGCAGACCTCATCCACACAGCGCCCTGCTCCTACCCTCCCCGTCTGTCATATAAACACGCCGCGAGAGAGCTCGGCCTTTTGTTCGTCGCTGCACACGGGGGTTCATGATAGTACAGTCTGGGTGAACGTATGGGAAGAAGATGAGATTTTTGGCCTGTGGGAGGAAACCAGAGTACCAGGAGAGAACCCACACATGCATGGGGAGAACATGCTAACTTCACGCACACATGCTACTGATGGGATTTGAACCTGTGACCTTCCAGCTGTGAGACAACGTGCCACCATGCAGCCTACTTATGGGTCATTTGGCTTAAAGTGTGAAACTCCTGAAAATGTTGAGATGATGTAATACACTGGACACTTTATTAGGTACACCTGTTTAATGCCTCTTTTCCACTAGAATCTACTGAGCAGCTTGACTCGACCTGACTTTATACGGTTCGAGTGATTTTCCATTACAGCCAAGAAATGGCTCTAGTGGGTGGGGTTGTGGGTGGTCTCTGGAGGTCAAAAAGCAGCTTGAGGCTATCTGTACCTGGCAAAGACACAACACAATGCAGCAAAACAGGGCATGGTGGCGATGTTGAATATTAGACTGTGGCTTTTGTCAGACCTCAAAAAGAGGAGCGGGAAGCGAGGCAAAACTCTCTGGGGCCACCAATGTCTCCACCCCCTAGATAATCAGTGACAACAGTCCTCTGACGTTGCATTTTCAGCGTGGTTTGGTACGCTTTGAACCAGATTAAACCAGGTACTAAAACAGCGGCGACTTGTTACTAGTAGAAATGCTTCGGAACAGGGTCGAACCAAGTCGAGCTGCACACAATAGGTACTGGTGGGAAAAGGGCCATGATTAGGGTCAGGCACCATGGCCTCAAATATCACGATATATTCAAGAGTTCACCGCAATAATTATAAACCCATACGGTGGCAATTAGAGGGAGCAGAGGCAATTTGGTCGAGGAGAAGCCTGTTTCTACAAAAATCTTTCAATAACCATTTGGCAACATTTTGGATTTGGTTGCTGCTGGTGGCTTCCACTGGCTGCTACCCAATGTCCCCGCCCACTGCTTCAACATTTGAGTCATCCTTTCCTCACCGTCTTTCCCTTCTTGTTACAGACCGGATGGGGTGGAGTCACATGACTACACAGTCATGTGACTCCACCCCATCCAGTTCGTAGCATCACATTTTAAAAGAACATGACCATCGGCAAACCTACACACATCTTTTCCTTTTTTTCCAAATACCTATAATATCAACATGGACAAAATAGACATACATTTTGGTATCGGTACATTTTTGGTATATCACCACCCTCTAGCCATAATTATTTTCTAATCCGCCAGTAACACTCCTGTGTACTAAGAACAACAAACTGAGGCTATAATTCACACAAACAAGCAGATCTGGTGTAGGTACCAGTACACCTGCTGATGATGTCACTATACATGATTGGCTGGACGTTGGCACACGATGGGTCCAGACAAATTACAGGAGATGCGTTAGCACATAATGTGCTAGGGTCACTATGTTCAGGGTTGTAGTTTTTGTGGTTTGTAGCTCTTCTTCGTAGGACATATGGATAGAACTGATATTTGGTCCAATATATAATCCAAGACTTCACACCATGAATAAATAAAATGATCTTTATACTCTAATTCCTTTACTCACATGGGAAAAATAAGTTTTGGAGGATTCCTATAAAATGGGGCACTATTTTGAATAACTTTATTGAAGTAAACATGAATTGCTGTAAGAGCCATTGGGTTGGTAATCCAAAGGGGTTCGAATGGAGGCAACTGTAGCTGTCTATTGTTGCTTCACGAGCAGAAACTACCTATGAATACCCATCCTCCCTAGGTAGTTTCAGCTCGTTAAGCAACAATAGACAGCTACATTTTATAAGATCGACCCTCCCATATTCCAGCCAGAATTCAAAAAGCTCCTCGGATGAGAAGCAAAACGTCTTCAAGAAACCATAGAAGTCCAGTTGCCTCCATTCAAACCCCCTTTAGATTACCATGACCTGGATGACTGAGAATCTTCACAAGCACGTTGGGTTGGTAGAGTCTGATGGGGTGCAATGTAGTTTGAGTGGTGTTGCTGTAGTGTGACATCATTGGCAGGGTCAGGGCGCGGAGCTGATCTGGTAATGGTAACATCAAAAGCATGGATCCAACACTTTGTTGAATCTATAACATGAAGAATGAAGGTAGTTGTGAAGGTAAAGGGAGGTGCAATCCCTCTACGATTCCATCTGGTTTCATTTCCATTAGACCGACACGAGCAACCGGGGATGAGTAAATGTCAGCATGACAGGAAACATCCACCATGAACTCTCCTCTGGGGGGCTCCGATGTGTCTGCATGAATGGTGCAAATGCAAAAGAATAGATTCTTGTGTTCTAAGGTTAAGAGGGATGATCTGAACATTACAGCTGATTGCCACATGGAAAATACCACAGGGTTGGGAATAATCAAGAGAAATTGTAGAGTTTTAGTTATAAGCAAGTAAAAATGTGAGCTACAACTCCAAAATCCAATCCTTTATAAGGATACACCAGCTGTACAACCAGAACCGTGAAGTTTCCATTCCCCGTGTCCCCAGATGTTGCTTTATTATCCCGGCTCTCCTCCTCCAAAGGTGACATTTGTCTAAGCGCTTATAATCCCTCCAACACAGCAGCAGCAGTTTGGGACCTATTCACTTTTATAGTCCCCGCTTTTACACAAAGATGTGCAGAGAATTTAAAATTCAGGTAGGAAAATTTCGCACCGCAAAACCGTTGGACTCTTTAATCCCCCAGCCGTCCCTCTACGATCCATTTAATTAAAACAATACTATAAATTACAGGCGACGCCATCACCGTGTAGGAGCGAGGAAGAAGAGGAAGCATCTAGAAGAGAGGTAAGTTATGACCTTACACCGGAAAACATTTGAAAGTCCAGCATCAAGATGTGTGCATAAATTTTAGAGCGTGAGTACTTATCTGTCAGTCATGGGTTGCCTGAGCGGAGAAGCCAGGGCTGGGTATCAGTTCAGATCTATATTTCATGGTATATTTTAGGCTGTAAATGCTACAGAAATGGAAATATGTGCTTATATAACGAACAGGAAATTTACATGCAGCCTAGAAACACACTAAAAGGTGTCTTCTAGGGAAGGAAAACGTGTGAATATTTAGTTGTGAAGAAATTTACCAGAGTAAATAATTAAAGGTGATGATAATGATATTTTTTTATATATTGAGGAGTCCTATTAATGAAATTATTGCAGTATTTTTAACATTTGTTGAAAAGAAGTACTCTTTTAAATTGAAATGATGGCACAAACAGAGGGGGTGCCAGAATTATTGGGTCATCCAGCTGTCTACATGGATTATAATGAAGAAACAAATACATTAAAAAGCTGTTTACTGTCTGCAGGACAAAAACACGAAGCACCTAGCATAAATTTTATTTTGTTCTTACAAGCGGAGAGGATATAGTACGTAATTTAAAGCAGCTATTCGGAGTATTTTTTTTATCTGATGGCACCATCTAGTGGCTGACAAGCATATCACACCAAGAGTCGGTCGATCCAGTTTTTTAAGATGGCGACTGCTTATTTCTTGTTTATGAATGTGCTTCATAGTTGACAAACAGCTAAAACACGTTAATTTACAAGTATTATTCTCATGTCATGTTGTGTTTTCATATATTTTTATTTTAAAGACTCACTGATACTTGTCAGTGAAAAGTTCATCAACTCTGCATCAGCTGAGGTACTTCCTTAAATTTAAAGCACGTAAGCAGTAGTCTAACGCTATTGGTTAATTCTGGTCGCTGCTCAGTTTCCTATTGCACGGATTTTTACGGAGCACGGGGTGTGCTTAGCAAAAAAGACGTATTGCTTACAATATATCACACTACATGATAAGACAATCACTTTTACGGATTTCTGAAAAAGCATACATAATTCCTGAAAGGGGAAAACTCCGGATTGCTGCTTTAAACGAGCTTAAAATGTTCCAAGAGGGGTATTTTTAAATTCAAGAACCTTTATTTACTGGAAATTGTAAAAACATTACATCTTAGATCATGTCAGGATCATAATGTTTTACTTTGTTGAACCTAAATAGCCAAGATAATATGGAAAAGTAATAAAGAAATATAATTGGCCCTCACCACCTGTAGGTCGTCCACCAGGGGGCAGTAAATATGTATAGAACTGGATATGGCAGGTTTCCGATGAAGGTACTAATCCTGATGCTCCATCTGGACGCTTTAAGGTCAGAACTGATTTTTAATAAAATTGCAACAATAAATATTCCTTTGACACTCTCGGACAAACCAAAACCTTACTGTAACCATTGGAATTTTTACTACAATAACCCTTAAAACAAGGAACCGTCTCATCCCCGTCGATGCTGAAAGCTCAGTCCACAAAAAACAATGAGAATGTGATCACGTGGAGTCAAAAACACCAGCTAAGCAACAGGAACCACAATCTACAATAACACTCTTCATCACCAGCCCATTTAAATATACAAACAAGACAGACAAACATCTGTTATGTTCTGAAACCCAGCGGGAACATTTGGGCTCATTTTGCTTCATTCCCTGTAACTGTAGCTTCTCTGCAGCAGTGATCATTTGATCTGTAATAAATTAATTGGTAGTCCATGCTCTCTAGTGCCGGTTTTCCTCAATATATTTAAATCAAACTCAAGATTTCTGCTAAAACAAGTTTAGATGAGACCAGTTAAACTTTAAGCATCGTAAATTTAACATTTTAGAAAATTTTATTGTATTTTTCCAAACGTCTTATTGAATGATGAGGATGTTCTCTAGTGTTTGCCACCTACAGTACTGAGATCCCGCACTAGGGGGCCTAAGGCAAATTTAATGACAGAAGAGTGAAGTGAAGAGAACATTTGCTGAATGGAATGCAGCTCTTCTCCTTGACCCCGGCTTGCCACCGCCTGCGAAAGCGACGTCTAACAAAATAGCGGCGTTTTGCCTGCAAGCTCCCTTCCAACCGGGAGCGCTTCTGACACGAAAGCGTTCCACACAGCTGATTCTGTGAGGTCACAAAATCACGGGAGATTTGCAACACCATGCGTGATTTCAGAAGTCCACACAATAAAAAGCTTTACATTGGCTACAGGGGTTTCACAGGAAATGACGTACTGCACGTGACTTTTACTTTGGAAGTTTCCAGATGTTTCACACTGCCTTCATGTTTGACTTCCTGTTTGTCCTGATCTAAACTGAGTTCGACGTGTTTTAGAAGCATAGTGCGTAAAAAATAGACTCGAGACGTAATGATAGCATCCATTCGCTTCTAGGAAGCGACCAGAACGTTACACATAGCTGCCGGTGGAAAGGACCATGTCCACTTTAGCACTGGCTAATTGCAGCGTAGTACGTTTTGCGGCCCTTTTGCGCTGCTTTCACGCCCTTTCAGTGCTCTGTCACTAAATCAAATAAGCTGTTTCTCGCCACGCCCACCTATCCCTGATTGGCTGCTATGAGGAGAGGTGCTCAGATATCTAGGAGGGGCTCGGAGTAGAGCCGCTGCCCCTCCAAGTTCAGAGCAGAAACTTCCCAAAACGTCAACAAGTGAGGGGGGGGTGGGGTTTTCTATGCCAATTTTCCTTATTGTGACATCACAATAAGGAACTTTTTGAAACAGCTCATTTTAAGTACTCAGTTCCTAAAATTGAACAGTGACCGAGGGCAGATGGGTGTTTTTTATTTACATTTTGGAGTGTTTATAGAGGCAGCAGCATAAAAAGGATGTAAAAATTGAGTTTTTCATAACATGTCCCCTTAAAACAATAAGTCTAAATGAAGCTACCTCCAAGTTGTTAGAAAGTTCAAACATCAGTGCAGATTCAAGTGTGTGACTGCTGTATGAGTGTATCTGAGCTGAAGATGCTGAGTTTGTAGGACGATGAGCGTGATGGAGTGTTTACGTGATCGCATTAGTCTGTTATATGTCCAAACAGACCATCATACCCGCGCTGCTTAAGCGTGTCTTTGTACATGTGGCGCAGCAGGGCGGATACAAGCTGGCATACAGATGAGCTCCCAGCATGCACGGATCAAATTACACACCCTACTCTCTCCATCTTCCTGTGCGCTCGTCTTTCAGCCCGCTGCCCTGCATTTACCCCGCGTCTCTGTGAAGGTAAACAACCAGATCCTCCACAGAGTGACACTAAGTCTTCCTGATGGCCTTGTCTTGTCGATAAGGGTTCTATCAGATGTTCCCGATGTTCCCCACAGATGGAATTACATTAGCTTAAATACATACTCTTTGCTGCCTGAACTAGGCTGAGTTTATACATTCTGGCAAGGCTAATAATAGAGGGATCCCTTACTAATCCAAAATTATCAGCTTCAGCTGTCGGAGGACCAATGACTGAGTTTCTACAAGGACAAGAGCGTCTAATACGTTAAAATATTGAAGCTACTTTGGGGAAAATGGAAAAACACAGTATTGGTACCAAAACGCTTAGGAGAGAATGAGCTAAAAGAATGCCATAGTGAAAAATATGATTTTTTTTTTTTTATTTGAATCAATGTTCTAGTAGCTAATATTTGGTTTAATACCAATAACTGAGGAGAACCTCAAACAGGAGACTGGGCTAAAGGAAAAGATCAATAACAAAAAAAGAACGAGTTCCATAAAAAGAAACTTTGGACATTTTATGATCCCACACAGAAGATCGCCCGTTCTGTATGAACGTGGACTTTGGAGGTAAAGCTTCGCTGAGTTAAGCTCTGGGAGATTTCTGGAATTGGCAACAACAGGAGAAACGTTTCCCGGTATGCCGAATGCCTCGGCATTGAGCTGGACATCGGGTCAAACCGTTTTAAGAGGGTGAAGATGAGGTCAGGTTGACCTGTGGGTCGGGTCAGCGGCGTGCGGAAGAAATAAATGAGTGCATTGTGGTTTTTCTGTTAGAGCCAGCTGGAGATCAGAAGTCAGAGGAATCTCCTCTTTGGTAAAGTAGGTCTGATAAATCAGTGAATATTTCAATTTGTCAGGCCTGAGAATTTTTATTTGTATTAGAAGTTGTATTTTAAAGTGCTATCCAATTATTCGTTACTAAAACAACATAGGAGGTTCAGACATCCTGGCTAAAATGGCTAAATTAGGGCTAAAAGTCATGGTTGAGAAGATTCTAGATTTAGGATTTGAATAAGACTAGCATAATCGATTGAACATGTTTTTGATACACTGATGTTTGAAATGTCACAAAAACATATTGTAGACCAACGTCTAAATAAGAATCAAGAGAGGCTTTCAAAAATGTCTCGAAACATTTGCGATAATTCTCCGTTTTCTCAATATTTGTGGAATTTTTAAACACTCGTCATTGTGGATCTCTTCTCAATTTAGTTCCCAGGGAGTTGAAACTGCAGGAAATGTGAGACACGAGCTACGTTTACATGGGCACAAGTAATCGGAATGAATGCTCTATCAGATAAAAAATTCTCTCGGAATATTGGATTACTGCAATTCATTACTATCAGGAGGTCCACAGAATGTAGTCAAAAGTCTTCAGCTGGTCCAAAATGCTGCAGCTAGAGTTCTGATGAGAATTAAAAAGAGAGACCACATCTCTCCTGTTTTAGCTTCCCTACATTGGCTGCCTGTTAAATTTAGAATAGATTTTAAGATCCTCCTTCTCACATATAAAGCTCTTAATAATCAAGCTCCATCATACATCAGTGATCTGATTGTTCCATATGTTCCTAACAGAGCACTTTGCTCTCAGACTGCAGGTTTACTGGTGGTTCCTAGAATATCTAAAAGTAGGATGGGAGGCAGATCTTTTAGCTATCAGGCTCCTCTACTGTGGAACCAGCTCCCAGCTTTAGTCCGTGAGGCAGACACCTTGTCTTCTTTTAAGACTAGGCTCAAAACTTTTCTATTTGATAGGGCTTATGGTTAAATTCTGATGTTAGCCCAGGTTTAGACGAGTGGGGAGCAGAGGGAGGTGGAGTGTACAGAGGGGACTACAGTCGTTAAAGACTTCTCCCTGGCCCTGCCTCCCACATGCCTCCATCTAAAAGGCTAGGTTATGCTGAGTTTTCTCTGTAGTTATGCTGCTATAGGCTTAGACTGCTGGAGGACATACAATGCATTGAAGTGTTCCAGTAAAACGTGGAAAAGCGTGTTTGGTGTGGAGGAACTTGACTGACCTCGATCAGATAGAACACCTTTAGGAGGCATTAGAACGGAGACTGTGAGCCTCTTGTTTATCATCATCATCGAGCCTGACCTCACAAAATTCTCATAAACAAACTCCTCAGCCTTGTGGAAAATCATTCCAGAAGAGTAGAGACTGTTGTTGCTCTAGAGGAACTCTGTATTGAACCCCACAGACGAAGATGTCATTCAAATTCAGTTGCTTTTGGTAATATAGTGTATATAATTGCAAATTAGTCCTTAAATGTGCAAATGAACTATTTCTTAGCTGGTTTTAGTTTGGGTTTGTGTTTTATTTATGGTATTATTCTTGATCTGGGTTGTGTCTTCTATGTTTCAGGTTATTTGTGGATATAAACAATAATATATGGAGGTAAATTTAATCCAAACTGCAACATATTTAGGTTCAAATAAAGATTACACGCTGCAGCCATCTGCTCAGGGAACCCAAACTGCTGTTACGGCGGTGCTACCTAACAAATTCCATTAGTTGGGCTCTTTGGAGACGTAACAGGACAACACTCAATGAAAAATATATAATACAATAAAATCAGAGGCTAAAGTAGTCTTGCTGCTAGGCCTGGGGGTGACGGGGGGTCAGGCTGAGGCTCATGGGGAATTACTGGAGATTTGGAGGGAATCTGCAGGCAGCTATTTTACTGTCTCTTTTATTAGCCTCCATGTGCAATTTGTAGCTAGCTGCTTTAATATGACAGGCAACTATATGTCTTGCTTTTTCTCTTGCTGCTTATTCAGCCTGGGGATCGTAGCTCAGCCTAGAAAAAGGATGTATGTAGAACTGTTACATAACAGAAGATGTTGCCCTTTCCTTAAGCCATGCTCCTCGGTTACTTGGCCTCCAAGTTGGGAAGTCAAAGGTCGACCGCTGGGATTAAGCGTCTAACTCGAGGCTGAATTCATGAACTTATGTGGCCACATATGGCTTCCATCGTCTCTCTGAGCGCGTCCCGGCCCTCGTAAGACCCTGGACTGTCCCATCTTCCCCTGTTTAGTATGTGGAGGACACGGAGGTGATCAGCACTGAATATGATGAGAGGAGCTTTAACAAATGAACAGCTAATTGTAACAGTTCATGGTCATCCTCGAGGTTAGAGAGGCTGCGGGTTGGCAGAAGGGCAGGAAGGTGGGAGCGTTCCTGGAATAACAATCAGAACCTGCTGACTCGCTTAAACTTATCTTGGTAGGAAAAAGGCTCCAGAACCAGGCTTAATTGCAAAGTTTTGTATCTTGCTGAGCCTTTAAATTGAAGTTTGCTTCATTAGGAGGAAAACGAGTCAGACACCGAGAGCAGCGCCAGTGATTTGGCATGAGCAAACACGTGAGTGCATACCTCATTGTGTCTCATTACAACAGTAATCTTTTTTTTCAGGAAGTGCTGAAAACCGGGCTTGCTTCTTTTACACAAGAACAGACACAAGGCAGGATGGAGAGAAGTTGTGCAGGAACTGTGCCAACCTAAGTGGGAGTGGAGGTGGGAGGAAGAGGAGCTTATAGGACCGCTGCACTGCAAACAAAACAGCAGATTTTAGGTTCTGATCCAAAGTTAGAAAAGGGAGTTGACACACAGGTCATCTTTAGGTGGAACCTTATTCCACGAAAATAAAATGTGATAAGACGAGGGTTTTCAAACTTCTCAAGATGGGGTCCAAAAATTGTCCAGTTTTGCACAAAAATAACAAAAAGTGCAATTACCATGCCATATCCTAAAACTCTCACACAATCAGTTAGTGTCAATTATGTTTTCAATGACTCTCAGCAACTAGGACACCAAATTTTAAGTCAATCTCTATAAAACTGACTTATTTACAGCCATATTTGTATTTGCCATACTTGCAAAAAGGCAAAAACATCATAGTATACCAGCAAATAATAAAGTAATAATAAAGGTTTGACCCAAAAATGTCATAAAAACCCATCTGTGGCTAAAGGCTTGGTTGAAAAATGTATCTAAACTGCTTTTTAAGCAGAGCCAGAAAACGGGAGCAGCCGAGGTGCAAATCCTGGAGAGGAACCATCAACAGTCTGCTCAGAGGACCTGAGGGTCCGCGTTGAAGTGTAAGACTTTAACAGGTCCTGAAATACACCGAGGTGTTTGACTGAGAAAAATGTATGAGTTCCACAAAAACGTCAGAAATAAAACCCTGAAACCAGCAGAGAATGGTCTTAAAGGTTACTGTGGCAACATCTTCTAGGCTTAGTATTATGTTTTAAAACTAATGTACCAAAAATTTAAAAATTATAGTTATGATTTGTCCAGATCAACCAAAAATGTAGAGTGGTTTTATTTATGGTTTACACCAAGAATATTTAAACTAACTTGGTGCAAAATGGGTTAAAATGTAATTAAAGACACACTCTGCAACTTTTACAGCTTGAAATAACGTTTTTTGTAAAGTTTTGGCGGCATATTATCATCTACTATGTTCATTTTTGGAGCTGTGATAGTGTTAGGGGTCCCACGTCTGTTTACTGCACTATACAGTTTTTGACCCGCAGTCCGCCGCCGGAAGTACTGACTGTGTGTTGCTTTACAGCATTATATGGCAAGCCAAAGGGATCAAAAAAGCGCACGCATTTAGAACATCTTGAACATGCGTTTTGATGCCAAAGGTGGCAAAAAAAATGTGCATTCTAAAAGCGCATGTTATGTCTGCCAAAAAGCACGTCTTGAACGTGCGTTTTGGTGGACATAACACACGCGTTTTTTTGATCCTTTGGCTTGCCACAGTAGTATAACGTAGACCTGCGGTTTAAAGACTTGAGCAGTGGCAGATCCACCAAAGAAAGCTAGAAATCCCTTATCAGAGGAATATAAGAAAAGAAAAAGAGAACGTGATAGAGCAAGAGCAAAGACCAGAGGTAATATTGGGCTGTCTTTTCCTAGCTGGAGAGCTCTTTTAGAAAGAACGGCATGTACTACGGACTCTGACCTAGCCGTGCTGCTAATGGATAGGTAAGTAATAAATGATTTCCCAGGGGTTATTGTGTTTGGTCGGGTATAAAGTTGTTATACAGTCCTGATAAAACTATTTATTCTGTTATGAACCAGACCGTCTAGGTGGTCTGGGTAACAATAATTGGAGGCATGTCCAGATGTTAAAAGCATGATAATGATGTTTTATTTATAGAACTGTAAACTGGCGGGAAACAGAATTAACAAAGGTCTTATAACCAAAAAGCAAACTGAACCCTTAGCTGAGGTGATGTCTCCAGCAGACTCACACAAAAGACATCACAGAACTATCACACGAATAAGTAGTTGTCCAGAATCACATCTCAAACAGTTATCTGAAAGAATACTGAAATGTTTGCTTAAACCTTAAAAAGAGACCAAGCTGGAAAAAATCACACAAAATACAGAAAATAAACACAGCCGGGGAGACAACAGAACAGTGCTCCTCTCTGTCCTGCTGCTCCCTGAAAGAAAGGACTGTATTTTGAGTGATGGTCTCTTGTTAAGGTTTAAGCAAACATTTCAGTATTCATTCGGATAACCGTTTGAGATGTGATTCTGGACAACTATTCCTTCGTGTGACAGTTCTGTAATGTCTTTTGTGTGAGTCTGCTGGAGACAGACTAAGACAATCACCTCAGCTAAAGGTTCGGTTTGCTGTTTGGTTTTGAGACCTTTAATTTTGTTTCTCGCCGGTTTATTTTGAGTTCTGTAAATAAACTTTGTTACATTTGATTTTTAATTCAATGTGTAGAGGTGGAAAAAGTTTCTTTTTGTTGTTTTGCCAGACATTCGTAGTGTTTGATTTTAAAATGTTTGATTTTAAAATTAGATTTTACGACAGTGACGTTACACAGCAAACCTTGAGAGGGTGACAAAGAGCATATATCCACAAAGTTCAGGAATGTGGCTTTAATGTAGGGTAGTAATAATGGAAATGATCAATAAGGTAATAATAACTTTAAGCAATGATATATTTTTAAAATTTCATTAGTATATTAATTTCTTTTGTCAGTTATGTTTCGTGTGTTTCAACAAAATATAAAAACTAAAATGTGCTCTACGCAAAAAGATACTTAGAGAACCTTAAAAATCACAAGGTTTAGTGGTCAGTTCCTTTTCACACAGGGTCAGGTTGGTTTGGATAGCATCTTTACCTTTAATAAACGAAATCATCATTAGAAAACCGATATTTTGAAAATATGACATCACTACGATATGATGGGAGGGTTAAAATGTTGGACTGAAACCAATATGGTTGTTCCACATTGTGCTAGCTTTGACGAAGGATTCATGCAAGATGAAAATAATAAAATTATGTATTTTAAGTTGATTTAAGGACATCTGAGGCATATTTATTAATACCAAAGTGTCAAAACCCTCACATCTTAAAGGATGAACCATTGGCCGTCAAATGACACCAAGAAAGTCAGCTTTGCACGTCTATATTTATATAATGGAAGCAGATCTGATTCTCAGTCAAGCAGATCCAGATTTTCCACTTCCTCTCCTGGACGCCGTCTTTTATTCAGGAGCTAAATCCCCCAGGGACATAACACAAAAAAGTGTCGGCTACTCCAAAGTCTTGGAAAACTGAAGTTTTCTTGAAACAAAAAACAAAAAAACAAAAATCACGGAAAGGTGGTGTTCCTTGAGGGACAGAACTAATGAAGCAGGTAATGAATGAACCCACTTCCTAAAACATCAACTTGCACAGCTGGAGCATAATGGACTGCAAAAAACAAATGAGTCACTCATCAGCTAAGCTGCATCTCACCCACCAACGTTTCTTTGGCATAAATGCCAGAAACGACTAATGTCCAGCTCATTAGAAAAGATGATAAGCAACTCTTTGATGAATAGAGGCAAAGAGCAGATGATTACTAAAGGGTTGAGAGGGTTTTCTTTTAGTGCACTAACAAAATGAGTCATTATTTGATGAATTTTGTGTGAAAAGTGGCGAGAATTGAAACTATACTCGGCTCCTTTGACCTAGGACAATGCACGGTTGGCAGTCGCCAGCCTACACCTGATATAATATTTGCCACAGTTTGTTGAATTTGCTTTCATAACTTGCCGTCACAAAAATCAGAAAAAAAACATGGACTCTTTTTAGCTTTGAATGTAGGCATTGTTGGATCATCTTTGCTTGGTAAAAGTTATACAGTTTGTCCTGAAGTTCATAAGTGGACCAAAAACGAGATGGAATGATCCCTCTGGGATGGGAGGGACTCTTTGGCTCAAGTAGAATTCTTGTTTTCTTGTTTTTGGGTGAGGGTTAGGTAAAACATTAGCCTAGACATCTAGACAGACCTTAGCAGAAGCAAAATGCATATTGGTCTAGCCACGCCCCATTGGAACCTCAGCAGGTCTACTATTGGCCTGAGCAGTTTTGTGTTACGCCAATCACAGCGCTCTATTGGTTTGGTGGGCAGGATGATGCAATGGAGAGGAAAAACTAAGATGGTGGTGGCTAGTTTGAAAAGGCTTTGGCATCAACTTTGGACGATTTAGACTTGGGCTTTTCTTTGAGTCAAGAGCAGACAGAGGTACTTAAGTTTATTGAGAAAAGTGAGTGGACAAGTGGAGAGGGGACAAGGCAGGGGGGGCAGAAAATACATTGAAGGGACCATTGATCCTCTTTGACCTCACCTGGGAACACCAATGTGTGAGTTTCAATTTAGCTACAATCTTCCTTTATGAATATGTATTCATTTCATTTAGAATGTCCATCCATCCATCTTCGATACCCACTTATCCTTGCAGGGCTGCGGGGTGCCGGTGCCCATCTCCATTAATCTTTGGGCAAACAGGTAAGGTACACCCTGGACAGGTTGCCGGTCCATTGCAGGTCCTCATTTAGACTAATACTCTTTAACCATGAAATGATGAAATAAACACAGATCTGGTAAATCTCAGTGTCAATCTGTCATTCGTCAATCTTAAAAGGCTCCCAAAGACACGACGAAGCTGTAAGTGGCCGATCCCACTGCTCACACGCACATGTGTTTTTACCACTTCCTCTCCCCCAGAACAATTTATCTGGAGTGAAAGGCAGTGGCAGGCAGCCTCCCTACTGACCAAGTCCTCCTGTCCTTTGGTGTCCCGTTGCCCGCCTCCCAGCCTGATCCAACGCATTGGGTCTGTTCTGTGACCGGCCTCCGCCACGCCCCATCAACCCCATGAGCCAGGCGCTCCCCTTGTGCCTGAAAGAGGTGTGTGTATAAGTGCAGCTCTGGACCTTGAGGGCGTTGGTGCCTCTATCAACACAGCCCCCGCTGAGGGTGACACCTGCACATAACAGTTTAATAGCTGAGTAATGTCTCTGGCCTCGTCTCCAGCTGAGCCGGGGCGGCCTGGTGGGCCATGAAGCCATCCTAAAGTCTTCTTTGTCTCTGTGTCCTCATGAGGCCGATCCATTCACATGTGACTACATATAGTTTATGTACTCACACACTCTGATGTGAACTGGGCTGTAAATGAGGGGCAAAAGTGAATGACAGAGTGGATGAAACTTCATTTATAACACTCCACATGCTCCTGATGCTAATCTGTTTCTAGACATTACACTCGTGTGTTTAAGGGTGTTTGTTCTCTTCTTTTTCAGATTTTTACATTGCATTGGGTTGATTGTAAAATTTTAGGAACGCGTCCTGCTCACAAAGCCAAATATTATCAAACTGCTCGAGTTGGCTGATCTCAAAGTGATGAAGTGCTATTTGAGGATAATCTAAAGGTTTTAAAACAAAGAATTAAACGATGCTGATGTAAAGGCTTCCAATATTAACTTTCTTCGATTTCTGTAACAATCCAAGACAAAATATCTACAATTTGAAGAAATAAAAGAATCAAGATGAACAGAAATGTTAAAGCTGCTGCCAGTGGCTCATTAAGGTTCCCATGGTAACCATCTCATTCGGGTTGCCATAATAGTTGCCAGTGGTTTATTTGTATCATTATAGAAACAAAACCATCAAGAGACTGGCACAAAAGCACAAACATGATTACTGTCTTTAGAATCTAAGCCTCGGGAAAAGACGTTATTGAGAGTTGAACATTTTTAAATCATGCATACAGGATTTTTTAACCTTGAGCAGCAGAATATTTTCAAAATTGTATGTGTCTGCAGAGTTTTATGTAGGAGGAATGATAGGTTGAACCTTCCGTTGTAGTTTTAAAGAGAAAACCATCAGCATGTATCTAATAGAACTCTATGTTCTTCAATCTGATCCGTGTCTGCCGCTAAATATCTTTTTGTTTTTTGAGGGGGTAATGGTGGTGCTGTCGACGTACTTAAAGGAAGCTGCGTTCTGACCAATCACAAGCTTGCGCTTGCCGTCACTTTCGACAGACAGTTAAAAAGTTGGGCATGTCTCTCCGAGCCTGTCAGAGAGCCCTTGCGCAGATGCAAAAATTACGTTGCGTGCCTCCGTACTGACGCAGAAGTATAAATTAGGCTTAAGTCCAACAGTAATGCAGCGAAAGAACACATAAATATCTACATTTTGATGTATGTATGTTTGGAAATGTTTGAGTTTGTTTACAAAGAATTTGGAAAGCTCAAAAGTACATCCTGAAAACCACAAAACGTCAACTTTGATTGTAAGAAAACCATAAAACATATGAAAATAAAAACATAGACACATAAATTCCTTCTTTCTATGACCTGTTTAAACGTCTACTGATGGTTCTACTGTTAAGTCTGAATTATAGAGCACGGGTCCATGTTTCGCTAACCTCGTGGTTGCAGATAATAGTGACTAGGAACCAAATTTAATGATACAAACAGAAGTATAATGGTGCTTCAGCGCATATGCATCGATAGCCACAGTTAGACAAGCAGGTAGGGCTGAACCCTAACCCTAACCCTAGGGCTTTAGGCATGTATATGAAACCAAATTAGGACAAAATAAACTTAAATATAACTGGATCACCATGAAACCTTTTGAAAACGGAGCAAAGAAGAGAACAACTTGTCACAGAAATAAAAAGATTCTACAAAATATTCACCTGAATGTTAGGATATATATATAAAAACGGCTTAATAGCTTTAAAAATAAGACGCAATGTTCCAAACTGCCCCTTAAAAAAAAGAGTTAAACACTATAATAAAACTCACTGCATGTTAGCAACAACTGTCAATAAGATTGATTCATTTCAATAACAATAATGCATTTCCCACCTGCTAACCAGATAAAAACCTCCTGGGCGAGTTGTGTTTCACTACATAAATACATAATAACCGTAATTTTAACTGCTGCTGCCAAAATCTTCCACTCGTTTCTCAGACTCCATCCTAGAGAGCTAAGCAGAGCTCTCACTCCCCATTAAAGCAAACATACAGTAATAAAGGTGTCATAGTAGGTGCGCTGCTGACAATCACACGATGTTTCAGTGGTTTTTATGGTAAAATAAAACAAAACGAAGGAGCTCAAACGGCTCAGGGGAAGGAGGCTGCTGAAAGTCATCGTTGTTTTTCTTATTTTAGGTATTTTCTGACTTCTCAGACGAACCAAAATGGATAAAGTGATGTTTTTAATAAACATTTTGTCCGTGGAATTAAATTAGTCTTTTTTGCCCCTCAGTTGTCAAACCATAAGAGAAAAACTTTTACAAAACAACCGTTTACCTGAAAACCATTTAAAAGTACAAATTAGACAAAATACTTCCAAGTCAGTTTTCATCAAGTCCCAACACAACAAAGGTGTTCTTAACAGTTGGCTCTAAAGCATCTTCTACAGCCTTTTTAACCTCAGACATTGATTTATAGTTGACTTATAGTTCAGAAGAACCTAAATCAATAAAGAAATTCACCTCTTGTCTTGACTTGTTGCTCTCAAAGACATCAAGTTGAGACATTTTATGCTGTTCTCATTTCACGACCAGCTGCTAAAGAAAACAAAATTAAAACCTGAGTGGAAACAGCCACTCAGCACGACCTTTCAGAGGCACCTTCGGATTTGTTCCACAGTGGGAGATCCAGGATGAGTTTATTTCTGTGTCTAGTCTGCCTGACAGATACATAAGTGTTTCTGAGCTGACAGCTCAACTTTATGACACACGTCTAACTGAGGCGTCTGCATCCACTGTGCAGTGGTGACTCCTCATAGCAGGGCTTGCTTGCCAGAGCTGCTAGAAATAAACCGCCCTCAAGCCTCCAGAACAAAAGGACTGGAGACTGGGTCAGAATCTCTGGGACAGATATGTAAATGTCTAAATGTGATTAATGAAACAGCTGAGATGGTACGAAGGGTGGAAGTCAACCTGCCTCTGTTATACTACCAAAGGAGGTAGTCACAGGGCAGAGTTGGTGATTAGGTGTGAAGTAGGCGGAGTCAAATGCACTGGTCCTTCCTAAAGTTAGTATCTCACTAGCCTCTGACATTGTTGCATTGTGTTGTGTTTTTGTTAGTTTTTAAAATGTGTCGAAATATTTACAAGAGTCCGCGTAGGCATTTGGGACCGGTCTGGATCCATTTAGTTTTCGTGAATCAGGAAAAAACGTGAGACAATTTTGGGAGACACTGGCAACTGAATTTCAAAATAATTGAGACATATTTATTGGCTACATTGTAGCTCACCACCACCAGGGTGTGAATGTATGTGTAAATCACTGTTGTAAAGTGCCTTGGGGGGTTCTAGGACTCTAGAAGGCGCTACATCAAATACAGGCCAGTTACCATTTTCCCGTTGCAAAGCAAACACTCAGTTGCGTTTACATGTGCAATATCAACATCTAAGTCGATCTTATGGTAATAAGCTGTGAGTCTTTATCCTCGTTTACATGCGCGTTAGAAAACCGACCTCTCAAATGAAGTTCGTTCCACTCCGGTACAGTAGGTGGCGACATGCGCCCTTTCGTGTCGGGCATTTTTCCGGTTAGCTTGTAGCAACACAAACAGTAAACAAACGCTGGCGGGAGTAAAGCAGATGGAATAGTAACAGGATATGCACCGCGGATGAAAGAATGGACAACAACAACTCTGCAGCACAACTTATTGGTACGTACTGCGCTGTTTGATGGTGATGCGTGTTACGTTGTGGCGGTGATATTAATGATATCCGGAACGCGAGCGTCTAATTGGTTCGGCTCGACTCACGCGTTTACATGCATTTAAAAAAAACGACGTGAGTCTTTTTAGAGCAATACTTCGGTTTTCTGATGTAAACGCACTGAGTGGAAGAGTCGCCAATCAGAGGCGAGATGTCAGGAAATGAGACTCCAAATCCTGCCACGTCCTCCTCCAGCTGACTTCTACATCCTCAAACAAGCGCACTAGTGCTTTTTTTCCTCAGAGAACGACTTACAAGGCATTCATTCCTCTGCAGGTGTATTAAAATATGAGTGAAGTTGACCTTTAAAAGAAAAATTTGCAGAAAAAGCAAAAGTTCAAGAACTTTCCTTTTTGTTGCATTTTTTTGTTGACCAGAATAAAAGTTGGTGTTTTGATGATCCTGCGGGATCATAGTCTACTTTCAAGAAACATCTTTGAAAAATGAAGTTTCTTTCATGCCAGAACTCTGGTTTTGGTAACCCCGACCTTTCCCTAGATATTGATCCATGATGAATTAATTCCCTGAGTCCTGAGTTGTGACTCTGATTGATAATAACGAGAGGACAAGAGAGATAATAAACTCTCTGGCATTTTCCTGAGTAATTTGTGCCTTTTCAACCAGTCAGAGACATTTTAGCGTATAGACCGAAGAGAAAGAATGTTGCATCTTTAATTTAGTCCATGAAGACTATCCATCAACCTGTTTAATTATTACTAACAGATGGGCAGCAGATGCACCCACTTAGTACTAAAACCAGCGCTGCAGCGCTCCGTGTTCTTGTGACGTTCAAGTCTCGGGGGATTAGGAGAGACTGACAGCAGTGGATAATACGGGTGAGAGGAACGGAGAGCAGATAACATTCTGACCGTGTAGACTAATTAGCCAGCAGAAAACCAGTAAACTGGAAGCGAAGATGCAGACTGAAGTAGATTTGATGGCTAATCACAAAATCTTGTGATTTCCAGCAAGCGATAATTACCCTGCGTAATTTCTCCAAGCGTTCTATCCGAACACCGTGGAAAACCTCAAGCAGAGCAAAAAAAAAAAAAAAAAGATGAGCACTGCTGTAGCCGTCAGTAGGAGCTGAGTGGCATCCACCCTCCCTGCCTTTACCGGCCCGGTCGGTAAATCACTGCTTTTTTATCCCCTTCTGCCTTCTGCTGAGGTCAGCTACGAGCAGTCCAGACGTAAGTAGGCGGCATCCATCACCTTTTTATACGTCCAAATCTTCTGCCGCTTAATTCAGCCTGAGACACAGCAAAAGCCAATCCAATCAGTCAGCTGGGATTCGACCCCGCCACGTTTCTGTGATTCGGCTATTTGTAGAGTGGGAAATTGCAGCGCTGCAGAAAGAGGCTTTTAGGAAAAGAAGATGCGTCGACCTTGAATCGATACATCTGAGAGCGGCGCAGGTACATATATCTGAGCTAAACACGAGAGAAGAGAACAAATGTAAAGATTCCACAACTGTAAAAACACACTGGAAGCAATTTTCTGGAAAACGGCCTCTGGAGGCCGAAGAGAGTCATTCTAGGAGAATGTGTTGTCACATCAAGTCCCTTCAAGTGTGTATGTGTGTGTGTGCATTGTTAAACATACCGGTGTGAACTGATTATTACATCTGAACACAACAAAGGATAAACGGACATTACACTCCGTTTCTGAAAAGAAGCTATTAACCTTGATTTGGCGAGCAGAAATAATCCATCGTCCCATCATTTTAAATCCCTACATGTTTCAGCTGATGGCTGTAAAGCTGCTGGGCGTGGTCTCTGGTGACGGTAATTTGGTGTTTTTGTGTTACAATGTGTCATGATTTAAAAATAGAGCCAAGGGAACTGAGGATATGGAGATATGGCAAAACAAAGATGGTGGGTGGATGGATTACCAACTCTAGGCCAAGGGAGAGAACTTTAAAGCCGGGTGCTTCATCGCAAACTTCCTCACAGTGCAAAGTTAACAATTGATGTTCTCACACTGTACGACCCAATGCTCGGATGTGACCTGACTGAATGTGTAGTAGCAACGCGTCGGACCTTCGAGTTCAAAAACCCGGAAGACCCAGAGACTGCTGTGGTGTTATTGATGTCTTTTTTTTCTCAACCTTTATTTGGAAAAATAAACAAATACAAACTTTGTTATTGATGTATTTTGCTCTTTGGGCTTGCCGTATAAGGACACGCAAGGGGGTTGGAGAAGGAAACCTTGTTCACCTGTGTGAACGGTTCTGGTACATTTGGGTCGGAGCGCTGCTTCAACAGTGCGATACCCTCATGAGGGACGAGCAAAATATCAAACATGTTTGATATTCATGTGACTCCACGATTGCTGGTCGGGAGATAGTCATGTGGCGTTTGCCTCTCGTAACCCCCTGTATGCAACGCATGACGCAAAACTTGCACCAAACTCAAAGATACTCGCACAAGAAAAATCGACTCAGAATTAGCCAAAAATCCCACGGTGTACCCGGCGTAAGCATCAGAGGGTCTTACTCATGAGGGAGCGGAATATCGACAGGCAGATCGGACGGCTAAACCATTTAGTTGTGGTGAAGAGGGAAATAACCCTGATCATGATTTGGTCATGAGTGTTGGGTAGTGACCAAAACAGCAAAATCACAAATACAGACAACCTTAAGGCTAATTTATACTTGTCCGTCTGCGTCAGTACGGAGACACGCAGCGCCATTTTGCGTCGACGCATAGGCTCTCGGACGGGCTCGCGGAGGGTGACGGAGACATGCCCCCAAAAATAACTGTCCGTCGAGAGCAACGGAGAGCGCAAGCTTGTGATTGGTCAGGACGCCACTTCCTTGAAATACGTCACCAGCAGCACCACCACCGCCGACTCAAAAAATAAAGAGCGCTGAAGATATTTAGCGGCAGACATGGAGCAGATTGAAGAACGCCTCGCTGAAAAAGTTCGAAAATATGAAAGTTTATTCACTCGTGACTGAAGGAGCACAAAGATACAGAGCGAGCGATTTATTCGTGGATGGAAATGACGAGAAACGTGGGTTTAGAGGTGCCGACCGCATGAAGAGGTGGAGGAGAATGAGGGACAAATTCATCCTTGTTAAAAACTCTCTAAAATACATTAAAACAAGGTAAACACAGTAGTAAATACACTATCGTAGACCGGATACGTGGCTGTAATGGTGGCAGGATACCCCAGAAATGTGCTACGCCCTCTGCTGTCCAGGCGGGGGGTTGCTTTGCAACATCCCCCAGCCAACAGAGAAGTAGAAACATAAAACGCCTCCGTCAACGCGTATGCGTCTCTAGCCTGCGGAGCTCACGGAGAAGTATAACTCAGCCTTTAGGGATAGAGGGAGGAGCTTGAAAATCCAAAGGGAGCAAAAGGAGCCAACTAAGGAGGTGAAAGCATGTTTTGAGGACGCCCAATGGATCGCTACGGTTGAAGGATCTTCCATGGCTAGCGTGGGAATACCTTGGGATCTCACCAGAGCTGGTCGAGACTTCCTTTCCAGCAGCCCTAGGAAGAAAGTCTAGATGTCCTTGCTCCAACCGTCCAGCCCTGGAGCAGCGTAAGACACTGAACTAGTGATGAGTAACATAACGATTCAACCTCTCAGTGATTCAAGGAAACAAAACAATGGTTGCAACTGACTTTAACATTAACAAATGGCTGTTGGTTCCTCTTTACATTTTCTTTTTTAAGTTAACGGAACCAAACCATTTCTTAAAACTTTAGCTTCTACCCAAAGAAAAGTTAAGTCCTTTCCTGTTTTTATAACTAAATTATTAGGATTATAACATGAGAGAATAACTATATAATAAAATAAGAATTTTTATTCAAACATCCCAAAACGTTTAGTTGTTAACAGGAGTAGACCGATATACCGGGCCAATATTTACCGTTTTTTATGCATCGGCCGATATTTTTCCTTAGTAAAGCCGATTTAAAGTCAGGCACATCTCAGGGCAGCCCGGTGCTGTTGCAGAATTTAATTTAAATGTATTTTTACATTCACTAACATTTGCATAATAACTGATTCAGCTTCAGAAATTTTGTGCATCAACTGATGTTATCAGTGACATTTTAGCGTGAAAATAAGGTGGAAAACTTCTAGATATTGGCCATGAAAATCGGCTGCACATATCGGTCGACCTCTAGTTGTTTATTGTTAATTGTTTCGGTCACATTCTATAAGGGACTGAAAAGGCCAAAAATAGAGCTGGTGAGATTGTTTTACGTGGGATTTTATGCAAAACAATTCATGACCATGTTTTGTATTGACCATAGACCTATCATAACTTTTAAAACTGTCATGTCTCAAATTTACAAACTGGCTCTAGTAGAAGCAAATTTTTATCCTTTGATCATTTTGGCGCCTAATGCCTGGTTTTTAGGTGCATTCCCAAACAATTTTATTTGTTCCAGCAGAAATACTCGACTTTCTAATGCACTTTAAGCAATTTACAACAAATCAGACCGATTCAGTTGTGTGCATTACCAGCAGATGCTCTTTGTTAATACGTTTGGTAACATGACCTCCCCTGACCTCCACCAATAGGATAAAGTGGCTTAAAAAGGAAAAGTAAGGGCAAAGGACATGCTGCAGCACTTACTGCGAGTGTTGCATTGAGTACTAACTAAATCCAGGATGGTACCATTGTCATAAAAAATGTGATGCTTTGGTACAAGAACATCCCCACTAGCTTACGTTCCTGCATGTGGCTTTATCAGAGGTTGCTCTTTATGCTGCAGACAGCAGAAGGGGAGGAGACAATTAAGCAGATGTGTTGCAGGAGTCAACATCTGGTGAGTGGAACAGGAAATAGAATGAATGGATTTCTAATAAATAAAAACAAACTTTCCTCGTAAGCTATACTTTCTAGGACATTTTAAGTTTATTCCTACTGTTCAAGATCTACAGGTATGTTTATTTAGAATAAAAAAGAGTTAGAGCCACACTTAAGAAGTATACAGCGAGGTCGTTTATGGTCTGAATCACCATTCAGTCATCAACTCTCAGAGTGGGAGTCAATGGCTCTTTTGACATCTTGAACAACAAAAGCTGCAACCAAACATGACTTTGCAAGACTTTGCGGTCGTCCTTTTAATCTTTAAAATGTCACGCGGAGGCGAAGTTTGCGCGCGTGCGCTTGTTTAGCTTCTACCACAAGGATGTATTAAGATTCAAATCATGTCTGCCTCCTATCTTGATAAATGGAAAGAGTCTGCAAAAAAACTTCCCTAAATGGCCCTCTGGCATGGCTGGGGAATAAATTGAGCTAATCAAGGGTGGCCGCACAATCAGTGCATCCACAAAGTAATCAAAGAGTTGAAAAGGAAGCACACTGTGCATATAGATGAGAGCGTGTGTGGATGTATTTCAAATTCCGTTTGGAGATAACTCCTTGTCTGGGCACTAAAAGCCAATTTGGAGTGTTGCAGCCGTAATTGTACATGTGCGTTGTCACGGCGCGAGTAAAAGCCTTCCTGCTGCATGGACACAGCAAGGATACCATCAACAATGAGAATACCATTCAAGCGCTGAGAAATGCTCGATCCCTGAGAGGGGCGGCAGCTAAATGCATCGGAAGCTTGGTGGAAAATGAAAATGACTTTGCAAAGTTGCAATGGGCCGACTCTTCCCTGTTTACTCCCCTCTACTTTTTTGTTTGGCCAAAATGAAACAAGGCCAAAAAAGCCACCGCTCCCTTGGGCTTGATGACTGAGGAATAAATCCTGGGATATGAGCAGAACACAACACCTGGTTTCCTTGCTACTGGGCATGCTCATGCTCCCTTTTTTTTTTACAGAGTTTTCCCAAAGCCAATTCCGTCACTGGCAAGGCTATTCTCAGAGGTGGCCATCGTAGGGAAACAAACAGCGAGTGTGTTGCTGTGACCGCTTCCCCCCACAGAGATGAAGCTGAAGCGTGATGGATAACCACTCAGCCAAGCCGCTGCTCCTTTCTACGAGCCTGGGTCCTCTCCCAACGGCGGGGCAACACAGAACTGTGCTGCTATGGCAAATTCTAAACAAATTCAGCTCGGTCTCTGTGGTCTTTTAGCTCTGAACAGGAGCTACATTTGACTATTTTCCAACCAAAACCAAACTTTATAAAAAATCCCAGCGATGCTGTTACACCAGTGGTTCCCAAACTGGGGTCCGTGACCTCCAAGGGGGTCCCCACAATATTGTCTGTGCTGAGGTTGTGAGGTTAGCAAGATTTATTAGTAAAAATTACATACATAAAAGCCAATAACACACCCTAAAGTAGTGGTTCCCAAATGTTTTTCTTTGAGGACACCCCTCAGACAAGCCAGGACCCCCAACATGCATACACACATTAAATGTGATCATTTACAAACTTTATACAGTTTTGATTATACTGTAAGGTGTGTTATTGGGATTTTATAAATTTAATTTCTTCGTAAAATCTTGCTAACCTCACAACCTCCGCCCAGACAAAATTGTGAGGACCCCCTGAAATCTTCTGGGGACACCCTTGGGGGTGCTGGACCCCAGTTTGGGAACTCCTGCCCTACAATATTATCAAAACTCCATATAAAAGTTATGTATGTATAAAGTTTGTAAATTATCATATTTAATGTGTTTATGTGTGTAGGAGTTGGGGTTGGGGGTCCTCAAGGAAATGTTTGGGAACCAATGATCTACACCCCTGTAGATAGCTATAGCTATAGCAGTAGTAGTAGTAGTAGTAGTAGTAGTAGTAGTAGTAGTAGACGACCACATTTAATAAAAATACACCAATAAATAATAATAAATACATGGTGGTAAAATCATGATAAAAAAGTGATTTTATTATTTAAACCTGATGTTTTTTCACCATTCTGCCCAACACTAACAAAAAAACTACAAAATGGCAAATACATCCCTTGAACATATCGTTGGAGCTCATCTTGGTAGAGATCTTGCAATTTTTTACTTTTATTTCCCCCAAAATTTAAAGATGCAATATATAAGAATGAAGAATGACATCTGGTGGTCAAATTTGGTTATTGCAGCCAATTTTTATAACAAAAAGCTACTTTCTCACTACTGTTCTGTGAGTTGCATGGCTGTTGCCAGTTATGGATCAGCGCCAGAAGATTGTAGATGAGTATGTTGATAAGTAGATAAATACATTGTCATATTTGATGTTAGCACTCTTGGGTGTTTTACGGTAGGGGGCATTTACTACATTAGAGGAAGTGTTGTTGTTTGCCGTCTTGCTGTTAGCTTGCTGTTATAGTTCTGAACGACTCGTTAAAGGAAGTAAAACGCCACGATTGACTCATTATTCACTTCACACACATTTCACTGTAATATTTAGTTGTTGGTCATTGAAAAAGTAGCTTGAGAGAATTTTAGAGGCAACTATTTGCTTCTAATTCACCGTTAGCATTGTTAGCTCAACATTAGCTCAACGTTAGCCTCTCTAGCCTTCTTTACCTGATATTAGAGTAAAACAAAAGGATGCCATGGCTTTTTAGGGGTACAAGAAACAACTTCTTGGTCGCTCCTGTTTACTGGTTTCTGAAGCTTTTTGCCTGCTGGTGTCAAATTTCAAATGCCGCCGCTACAGAATTAGCTTGGTGCAGACTTGGCAACCTTACGGGCTTGCTGAGTGTAAACAGTAACTATGTCCCTCTTTAGTTTTTTGAAAGGAGAAAACTGACAACCCCTCAGCAGGCTGTTTCAGTGTAACCTTCCTTCCAATATGACTGAGACATTAGACTGTTTTGTGATTATTTCACCATAAAATTCTTACATATTGCTCCTTTAAATTCAAAAATAACAAAGCTGGTCTAAATTACCTTGAGAACTCATTAAAGATGCCAAAACTAATCAGACTAAAGACTCATTGGTTTATGTTTAGCGTGCCCATTTACCAAACACATTTCATGCCTTTACATTAACCAAATATATAAGTCACCTTCTCGACTGTCATCAAAAAACAATCAGTTCCACCGAGCGCTCAGCTGCTGTATAATGAAAACGTGACATTGAAATCCGATGTGGGACAAGTCAGAGGAAACTGGACAAAATCATAGTATAACAGGAAGGACAAATGCTAATGTGTGATCATTTGAAATGGACATTCTGTTTCACCTATTCAGAAGTTTTCTTCCCGAACAAAGGCAAACGTTTAACAGCTCTGCTACGGCTGTTCTTCACATACTTTCAGCATCCCAGCTGGGGACCTCGTGTCTTACACTTCCGCTCTACCAAAGGGCCACACAGATCAGGAGAAACACAAGGACAGAAGATTGTGCAGGTAGTCAGGAAAGAAAAAACCCTCCTATTTCCTCTGTCTCAAGCTTCCCAGTGGTCTAAGTGCTCAGTAAGCCTGCTGAAAGGGGTGCTAGTGAGCGGCACGTTGGAGTAATGGCTTGATGATGGGGATATTACTGAGGGGATGGAGAGAGGCTTTTTCAACAGGCAATGGACCATAATCCCTCTGTTTGTTACAACAAGAGGGTGATTCAAGACTATGTTGGATGTGAAACAAGTCTCCCATCCCCTCCCTGCCTCCAGTGAAGTGCTCCGGTAAGAAGAGTGGAGTCGAGTGAAGCAAGGGAAATGGACTTCCATTCGGAAAGGAATTACACGGCTATCCCTCTGGATATCCACTGTTCAGAGGGCAACCAAATCTACGCTGGGATTAAACGCAATGTCCCTTCACAAATCTTCCTTGAACGCTGAAGTATTTCAGACACATTCCCCAGTTTGTTCCTTCTACGTAAGCAATTTGAAGTTTTAAGGGGGTATTTTTGATACCTGGGAGCAATCACCGATGAGAAGCGGCAGACCTCAGGAAATACAATTTCCTGCTTGTCTGCAAGGCTCGGGTAACAAAATCAGCAGTGTGTGATTCCTCTGATTAACGGGGAATAAACAAGACGCTGATTGACACGGTGAACACAACAAAGGCAACACACCTCCTACAATTCACTGACCACGTTTGATTGTCTACGCTCCTCGCCCCCTTTCGCTTCACGCCTCCTTCTCCGACACTCGGTGCGTCTTATCTCACGACCCATGCCTCCCTCGCTCACACCCCACTGACTTTCCTGTTAAGAGGCGGGACCGCGGCAAGTGAACGGGCGCTTCCTCTGCGCGGAGCTGATAGAGCCTTAATCTGAAGGCTGATGCTCAGGAAGAGGTTGATTAAAGGAGGAGAGCACCGGAGAGTAAGAGGCAAGGCCTTATCACGGCGAGTAGAGCATCTCGACTCTCGGGGCTAATTGGCCGGGGAGCGAGTGGCCAGCTGCTGGGCAGAGATTGGGTCACCTGATGACCGTCTTTTCCCGCTGTGTTTTCACACACTCTCTCCCCTCGAGTTACCTCCCATTTAATGAACACAACCTCGAGATCCGGTAAGTTCTCGCAAAGCCAGGCGACGTGTGCCCCGGCACTTCAAACATCCAACAGATCCGGATGTAATTTATGAAAGCTTGACTCAGAGAGAGGTGTGTTAGGGGGGAAGACGTCGCAGAGCCGCAGCACAAAGTAAAAGGATTAATTCGGCTTAAAAATAAGGAGCGCTGAATCACTCACAGGATCTGTTACAAACGCCTTGTTTATACACAAACATTTCCTCTTGATGTCTGCAAAAATCGCTGCGAGACTCTACCCTGCTGTCCAAACCTTCAGGCTTCACCGCGGCTTCGGACAAGAACTAGGGCAAGAAATTAATGACTTCTTGTGTGTTTCCTCTGAGCAGAGTTCTGTCCTGCACAACAGAGGCGAGACCTTGACTTAGTAAAAAAGAGAAAGCTGCAAATTAATTTATCCTCAGCGGTTTTTCACCAGTGTTGTCAAAAACGTCTCGGACTTTTCTTCACAGCGATTCAGTTTATTTTTCCCTCATTAGTCTAAGCTTCGAGTTTTCTGCTCTGAGAAAGAAAACACAAGTTTTTAAAATTAATTTACAACAAAATATTAGTTATGTTAATATTAAGCCTAATTATGACACTTGCAGTTTAACGCTGGTTCCCATTCAAGCTCATGATTTGTTGGTCATAATTAGGGTGGCACATACTAAAGTATCAAGGTAATAACAAAGCCATGAAGTTCAAGGATTGGTAGAATCTGCAAAGGCTGTGAAAGAGTACAGAACTGAGGAAGACTATGAAGTTAAAGATGTCCTAGAATGCAGTTAATCAACAATCTAAAACAGAGCTTTGAGCCTCCAAAAAGCATAAGAAAATTTTTTTGGCTTTCATCTGTCCCAGGAGCCCTGATACAGGCCATTCTAAACCCCCTTACTCAGGTCTTCAGTGAAAAGAGCTGTTGACCCCTCCCACTCGACCAGGACATGCTGATTGGTTGGTTTCCCCAGAAGGCCTCAGACACATGCAGGGTTGAGGAGGCGTGGCTCCCCCTTATGACGTGTTAAGGAAGGCTTTCTCAGAACAGGAGGTTTTCTCTCGCCTTTTTCAACTTTCTAATTTACATAAAAAGTAGGTCAAACACGGCTTTGACTTTTTGGTATGCTACTGTTGACCACCCAAGCTGTCTTATTCAACAACAAGGAAAATGTTGGTTTACATTCTAGGACCCCTTTAATGTCTACAGAATTTAAAATATCTGGAAACAAACCGAGCTCCATACAAAGTTTGGAACAACTTAAGGTCAACTCATAGATATTAATGCTTTTCACATTGGCAAACCATCTTGAGCTAATGGTTAACTTCCATTACTCAACCCAAAAAAGATCACCTGCCATGAAGTGCACTCCATTCCATTAACAGAAAAGGCTTAGTGTCAAGTCTAACAACTCTTTGTTGTCCACAGATGTTTTAATCGGATTAGGATTTTCAAATGTCATTGGTGCCAATTATTTAGAAGAAATAGGAAAAATCAGCCCAATTAAATGGCTGACTGAAGGTTGGTTAATGCTTGATGCATCCGCGAGGTCCGCACGGCTCCACGCGGCCAAATTACGTCATTTTAACAACCATGCCCCTCCGCGAGGCCCAAAGTTTCCGCACCTAGCAGTGTTAATTTAGACAAGAAATTTTTATTTAGTTTTAGTCTTATTTTTTTGACTAAAATTCTTTTTAATTTTAGTCGCGATTTAGTCGTCCAACTTGTTTTAAATTTAGTCTTATTTTAGTCGACTAAAATAAGACTAAAATTAAAGCAGTTTTCCCCTTTCAGGAATTATGTATGATTTTTTAGAAATCCATAAAAGTGATTGTCTTATCATGTAGTGTGATATAATGTAAGCGATACGTCTGTTTTTTTTTGCTAAGCCCGCCCCCTGCTCGCAAAATCCATGCAATAGGAAACTGAGCTCCGAGTAAAACTAACCAATAGCGTTACGTGCTTCAAATTTAAGGATGCACCTCGGCTGATGCAGCGTTGATGAACTTTTTACGGACAAGTAAGTCTTTAAAATATAAATATATGAAAACACAACATAACATGAGAATAATAATTGTAAAACAACATGTTTTAGCTCTTTGTCGGCTACAGAAGCATGTTCATAAACAAGAAACGTGCAGTCGCCATCTTAAATTATCGAGTCGACCCGACTATTGGTGTGATACACTTGTCAGCCACTAGATGGTGCCATCAGATAAAAGATATACTCCGGAGAGCTACTTTAAAAGACGTGTATTTTTCTTCTGATGCAATAATTTTCAACTTGTGTAAAGGAAATGTTTCGTCATAATTTAGTCTTTTTTGGCGTGTATATTTTCGCTTTTGTTTCGTTTTAGTCCGCAAAAATTCATTAGTCACGAAAAAAAAAACGAAAATAATTCATCAGCGAAATTAACACTATCACCTAGGAAATTTTCTAACTACGCAGGAAAAAACATGGCGCACTGGCTGTTGTGTGTTGTATGCATGCCGTGGAGCCCTATGCCGCNCCCCTACAGTCTGGGAGAATATTGGCTCACATCGAGGATGAGCTGCGGAAGGTATAAACGCTGCAAAAGTTGTATTGGCCTAATTCCGCGTGTCTCATTTGCACGCGGAATGTACATGCGTCAAGCATAAACCAAGCTTGATCAGTCAGTATTTCTCTAGCTAAAAAGGTATTCAGGAACTTTTTCCAGGAACCAGGGAATATATTTTACTCCCATCTGTTTCCACCAAAGGACCAGGGTAAAGCTGATGACCAGGGTAGGAATGTACTCAGGAGTCCTGGTATGGAAGTAGTACATTTGAAATTGCCTGGACCTTTCAGGGTGGTTGGGGAACACTTCTAACTGGTTGAGGATACCAACATTCCCAACTAATACTCCTGTCTGACTAATAGCAACGCATCACATCAATGATTTAATGTGTTTGATCCACCCTGTGGCTCATACCTTAGTGGAAATGTAACAAACCAGGGCTCTCAGAAATATGGATTGGTGAAAAGGGTCTTGGTCACAATGTGCCTCAAGAGGTTCATATATTTGTAAAGTAATTAGAAAAATGGAGTTTTGTCATTCAGGTAATCAGTGGAATGATGATCACTTTGAATGAGATTCAGACGTATTATGAGAGAACCTGATTCAACAGTCAGATGGGCAATGATCCCTCAACAGATTAAGGACATGAGATGCCAAACAGTTGGAATTAGTTCCATGGTGATTCTGTGGGAATATTTAGCAACAGCACCAACACATAAACGGAAGAGATTGTATTTGGATCACTATCTGACTGTTGTTAGATTCCCATTACCGTTTATAATGAAGAAACCAAACAGGTAATTGTTCCAATACTTGTCATGCCTGGAGGCAAATAAAGATGTTCTTTGGTTTTATACGTCTGTATCAACGAGTGTTTTTCAGAACTGTAATATCACATGGTTTAAATCTCTGCCTGTTGCTAAAAACATCTAAACAACTTTATCAAATAAAAAAGCTCTAAGGTTGTATGTCAATGAGTTGTAAAGATGAACGAACCCTCTAACGAGGAGCATCATATCTGACCCTGAAAATGTCCTGAGCCATAAATACAAATTGTTACCATCTGGTTTAAGGTACAAGCACAATTTAATGAGGTTGAACTGAAAAATAATTTAGTACAAAAGTCCATCCAGAAACTATAAACACAGAACAATACCAAGCTTTGAACAGCATCTCATCATGTTTTTCTATGATGTTTGGGTTATAGTAATGTTAATCATATCATTTATGAATATAAAGTTCAGTGTTTGAAATGGTTTTGTTTGGGTTTGTAAACAAAGCTGCTGTGATGCAAGACATGATTGGACAAGTATAATTGTATTGTTCTGTATGGTAAGACTGTATGGGATCACACTGTATCATATTGTACAGTATCATAGTGTATCATATATTGTTTTATATCATTCTATATTTTATCTATATCAGATTATATCATATTCTTTATCATATGATGTATTGTGTAGTATAGTACAGGGGTTCCCAAAATGTTTTCTTAGAGGACCCCCTTGTCCGTGTCCAAGACAGGCCAGGACCCCCAAACCCAACTCCTACATGCATAAACACATTACATGTTTTTATTTACAAACTTTATACAGACATAGAGTTATAACTTTTATATGGAGTTCTGATTATACTGTAGGGTGTGTTATTGGGATTTTATAAATGTAATTTTTACAAATAAAATCTTGCTAGCCTCACAACTTAATTTTGATAAATATACATAATTAAATTTTGTTTATCTACATAAGAAGATTAGGGTCAATGAAAAAGTATTTTTTCCTCAGAATTCTAAAAAAAAAAAAAAAAAAAATTCAGAACTGAGAGAAAAATCAAGATTGTGACATTTTTTCTGCGATTAAAGTCAAACCTTTTTTTGTCGTCATTTTTGAAAATACACAATTTTATTTCTAAATTTAAGAATCTTCTGCAAATCTTTTGCAAAAATTCTATATTTATTTCTAGTTTGATTTGCAGAAGATGAAGTAAAACAACATTGTGTCACTGTGTTATGGAAATTCAATAGAATTAGTCCATGAAAAAACTGAAAAGCAGCGCCACAGATTGCAGACCTCTGGTATAGTATAACATAATATAATATAATATAATATAATATAATATACTCTAGTATAATATAGTATAGTATAACATAATATAATATGATATACTCTAGTATAATATAGTATAGTATAACATAATATAATATAATATAATATGATATACTCTAGTATAATATAGTATAGTATAACATAGTATAACATAGTATAATATGATATTGTATATATAAACTGTATAATACAGTGTAACATAGTATAGTGTAATATAATATAATATAAATATAGTATAACATAATATAATGTAATATATTATGGTAAAATATAGTATAGTATAATATTATACTGTTTTATCATTGTATCATGCTGTATCATTACACTATACAGCCAAGAAAACAGAATCTGGTGAAAGTTGTGCAGACATTCACAAAAAGTCTTGAGCTTTTTATTGTGATAATTTTCTGTTCCAAAAAGAATAAAGTAACTGAGATTAGAATAAATACGAGGCTAATGAGTTAGCATTTTACTTGTTTAAGTGGTAGTCTCTTTTATAAGGTCAAATTTAGACAAGATTCCTATCTAAATAACTAAATTTGACCAAGTTTAATCTTTAATTTACGATCGTTTGCTCTTTTTCTTTTGTACATTTCCTGACATATCAAGTACAAGAAGTACAGTTTTTGCAGTTTCTTACACCCTTTGTACTTAACATTGATCCTTTTTGACAGCTCATGTATAATTATGCCTTAAAAGAAGAATTTTAGACATAAAACGAAATAGCTCAACTCTCAAATGAGACGAGGAGCTCTGTTCTACACTCTCAGTACAAGATGTCTGTAGGATGAATCCCAGTCCCTTGTCATCGCTGAGCCACCCTTTCAAAACTGCTTGCATTAGCATAAAACTCCTGTCAGACGGCGCGCAGGATTCAGCACGAGTGTGACAGAAGAAAAAAGGAGGAGGAAGCTTTTTACTTCCCTTTTGGAAAAGAAAGACTGCTAGGCTAGCACTGAGTCTGGGTGGAGTGGGTGGACGTGAATTACCCAACGCAGATCTGCACCACAAGCAGAACGGATGTGGAGTCCTTTAACAGCACCGAGATCCAGCCCATTTCAATATTCACTCCTCAGCAAATCTAAAAACCTGTGACATTAAAATAAAGCTGCTTTTGCAGGATTTGTGCTTTTGCTCGCCTGATAAGATCAACAGGGCAACACTCGAACACTGACGGCTTCAGATCCAAATCAAACCACACAGTTTCAACAAAAGACTAAAATTGCTGCCAGTGTTGTTTTCCCCGCCTAGAAGACAGATTTAGCTTTGTCTTACCGGTGTCATGTTCAGTAAAATACTTTAATAACTCGCGAGTTTTGAATGTTTTACAGGATAAATGCTGAGCACAAGCGTTTTCATAGTAGTTCTAAAATACTTTAAGGCAAAGCCCAACAATTCCCCAGTCGCAGTCGGAAAAGTGCAACTCAGCGTGAAAATCCCGAGAACAATATCAAAGATGAACCTGTCAGAAATCTCAGATTTAACAAGCTGCATGTATCCCCCTCAGTAACGCAGAGTGACAGCCACTGAATAAAAGTAATGGAAGACGTGGAGGTTTATGTGTCCATTTGGTATGCACGGGGGGTCGCTCACGAGAAGTCTGACTTTACTCACTGGGCCTGCTTGCTTTTCTATGCCGGGGACAACCCGGTCCACAAAGAGAAGTGAAATAATTCACATTTCTCATAAATACACCAACAAGTTCATTCAGGAGGAGGATGGTGAAGGATGACTACCGTAAAATGCGGCCAAAAAAACATTAAATCATTTTTCAGAAAAACACTAAAAGCCAATTAAAAAGAATCAATAATATTGGCGCTGTTCAAAGTTCTCCCATGAAGGAAAGGTAAAAGTTTCAATTTATTGTCTTCAACATCAACATTTATTCATCTATCCGTTCGTCTTACTCACCGATGTCAGGTCATGGATCTAACAGACCCAAATGGGAAATCCCACACCAGAGAGGAGATGTATTCCCTAGAGCAACTTCTGTGTTTGCCCAAGGGTTTCTGCCACTTGAATGTATCTGGGAATCCTCCAGAGGGCGGTGACCAGGAGGCGTCCTAAAAAGAGGTCTGCAGTAGTAGTAGGACTGAGTAGGAGGTCTACTTTTAGCTCCTCGCCATTTTTCTTAGGCTGAGCCATAAAACCTAATGGAGGAAGGCCTTGTAGTCATTTGTATCCAGGATCTTGTTCTTTCAGTCAGCTCCTTCTTTACCATGACAGACCAGAGCATAACCCTCCTCACTGACAAAGGTCTGCTGGTGCATCGTGAACAAGGATATGAGATTCTAAAATTCCAAATTCTTCTAGTTGAGAACAACTTGGAGGAGCTGACTCTCGTCCTGGCTACAAACACCAAGGTCAAGTCTGAAGGTCACCAACAAAACTGTATTATTTTGCAAAAAAGCAACATTATGAGGTTCCCAAAGCCGATTCCAACCTCTCTCCACACTTTGATATCATGTTTATGAACATCAGAACAAGGAAATAAAACAACTTTCACAGGAATTGTGTCATAAATGTCAGATTTTGTTTCTTCTATGGATACCTGAACCAGTAGCGACTGCTGAAATGGCAAGTTTCAGCTAACAGTGAACCAAGGGTTAAGTCATAAAGAACTAATGGTCAGGTAATAGTGAACAAATGGCTAAAGAGTGAGGGGTTTCTGGGCCTTTCTACTAGATGTGTATGTGTTGCCTAATATCCGTGAAGCGTAGTACGCAGCAATTAGCTGCCATTATAGTGGATGGGTACATTTCCACTGGCTGCGAAGCATTATGTTTAGGAAGCATCCCAGAAGCGTAGGGACGAGTCGCTTACACTTTGAGCAAAATTTTTTACACTCTACGTTTCCAGAAGGCGCCAAGCTCAACAGTTCAGACAGGAAGTCAAACACGAAAGCATTGTAAAACATCCAGAAATTTTCAAAATAAAAGTCACATGCAGATTTCCAGCTGCTTTACTAGTAAAAAAATCCCGTCATTTCCTGTAAAACCTCCATAGCCGAGGTAAACAGAACAGAAAACAAACTAAACTTTTTGGATACATGCTTTCACCTTTTTTATTGCTTGCTATAGCGTGAACTGACAAAATTACGCCTGGTGTTGCAATTCTCCGAGGACCAGCCTTGTGGAACACTTTTGCTGCTGTTTCGCATCTGAAACGTTCTCAATAGGAAAGGACCTCACGGATTAAATGCGTCTACTGCATCACACAATGCTTACACATCCAGTGGAAAGCCGGGGTTAGCTAGCAGATAGCTTAGCTAGCTGTGAACGCATGGTGCGTATGGTATACTTGTTAACCAACCCTAACCTAATGAGGCTTTAACAAAAAGAATGCTAATCCATAATTTATGGAAATTCACAATTACTATTAGTTCACTGTCCCCAAAATCAGTTAGTGGCCTTTATTAAGAAGAGTTACCATTTAAAGCTGCAATAGCAACTGCCATCAAGCTAGCTTTTATACGCAAACATGGTTACGTAACTCTCCTCATTTCTAGGCCATGTCCACCGGAACCGGAATTGGAACCGCTAAACACCAGTCACTGTTTTCTATGTACAAACGTCTTTTGTTGTCCGTGACTTCAAATGGTGTTTTTCTTTTTGGGACTCTGGTAGTTTGTCCTAAAGTTGAAGTGGTAGCAGCCGGCTGTTTCTCCTTCTCTGATATTATTGAGCGGAGAACCTCTCACACCAGTGGTGTTTTGTTGCTAAATATGCAAGTGTGTAATAAATGGAGGACCCAGGGAAGTACGGCGGTCCGGTGAGACCGACAACCAGATGGTCCAATCGTTGTTTTCGGACTGAGCCGTGTTATTGGTGGAGGTTTTTAGACAAATGCAAGAGAACCAATTCATTAATTTTTTTGTGTTTTTTTATCTCAACAATATATTTATAGCTATACGATGTTAAAATGATTTTAAGAGCCATGAAAAAATGTTCTAAGCTAGCATGTTTTCCAGATTTGCTATGTTTGCTTTAATTGACCAATCAGGTTGTACAAAATTCAAAATGAATCAAATCTTCTACCAAATAAGGTCCTTCTAACTATAACAAGCTAGTGCTGAAAAACAGTTTTGGACAATTAGACAGTAGATAAGCTGAGTAGGTAACTAAACAAGTCCGTTATTGATTAATAGTCATTAAACTACAGGTGTGTAGTTCAGTCAAATCCAACGGTTTTCATTCGTCTGACAGCAGCATCTTTTTCTTGTCTTTCACCAGCCTTGAGATACAAATGGCTCCAAATACTGAGTTCCCTTCATGTCAGAAAAACAGAGTGAAAACCCAGTGACACAGCTGAACCCCACACTTTATGACTGCTTGATGTTGTGTCCTGGCCTCACATCCACCGGAGTATTAAACGATAGTTCAGGCCCGGTCAAACGGGAGCATTTTGTGCTCCACAACAATGGTGACAGAGACCAAACAGGAAGCTGCAGAGATGATAAAAGAATCATGAATGTAAAAAAGTAGAGGTGGACGGGAGCTGATGGTTTAGCTGGTATAAATCAGCGAGTCTGGATCATGACGCCCCGGCTGGAGAACAGCTGTTTGGTATGCAGCGCGTAAAGCCTTCTCTATCAGCGCTGACATCCCAGGCAGAGGAATTATGCTGAGAGATGATTGTATCATGACTGTAATTGTAAATGTAAATCCTGCAGCGCGGCCACCCCCCACTTTTTATTTTTTTTTTTTTTTTTTTTTTTTTTTTTTTTTTGTGCATAGCGATGAGTTGCCCAAACAAAATTTACATTCCACTTCATATCGTGCGGCGACTGCATTACTCCGACAAACAATAACCACTGACAAATGAATAACATAAAAGGAGATGATTAACTCCAGAAAAGCAATCTGGGCAGATAATTTACGCCGCGCTCGTGCGCCGCTGTTTCCCAGGCGGAACCTGATTTTTTATTTTTCCTGTGCACGCATGGCAGCGGAGATTAATACCGTGCATAGTTAGGACATGAATATATTCACTTTGGTTTGGCTGCTGCAACAACTCCAGCTTCACTGTAAACATTTTTCTGTTCAATGATTTAAGCTTACGTTGAAGCAACTCACATTTAAAAAAAAGCAGAGAAACAAATATAATGTTGTGGTAATTAACGCGGTGTAATCGCTTGTCTTCGGTGATTATGTAGATACACAGTCATGATGGAAGGTGCGGTTTATCCCCTTCAGGACGGAACTCCGGAGGAATCCGTCTCAGGCGACAAGACTTAGTGTTGCATTGATACGAGTGCAATTAGCGTCTCCAAACAGCTTTGTGCTGTTGCTCATAATTCATCACACAAAGAGGTAAATGGGCTAACAAAGTTTGCTCAATTTAGTCTAATTATAGAGGCTAATCGATGCCTTTCTCTTTGTTCTGTCAGTGAAGCGTCCTGGGTACGCCTTTAGACCAGTGATCCTCAACTCCCTTCCCCGAGGGCCGGTATCCAGCATGTTTTAGTTGTTTCCCTATCCAACACACTTGAATCACCTGCAGCAGCTCATCAGGCTCTGCAGAAGCCTGTTAATCACCTGCTGATTAAAATCAGGTGTGTTGAAGCAGGAAAACAGTAAAGCACGCTGGATAGCGGCCCTCGGGGAAGGGAGTTGGGGATCAATGCTTTAGACTATCGGAGAGGAAACAGAGTAATCATCCTCACAGAGTTGGTTTTTGATTTTTTAACGATCACAGTAACCCACTGTCAAGATTCAAGTCAAAATGGTGAGAAAAAGACAGATTATATCCAGAAAAAAATACAACTGCAGATACACACAAAAAAATCTGATGAGCAGAATTGGTGAAAATTTAACTTGATCGACCAATCAGAAACAACAAAATTAGATGAACTTTTTTGGGGGTTGTAACGTAGTCCAGAAACCTAGACAAACTGTAGCGATAGCCAAAAGATTTTGCTCAGCAGGTCGACCATTCACAGTAAAATGAGCAGTGTTAATTCAACACTAAAAGAGTCCATTTCAACACTGAGCCAGAGAACACGTGGTTCTGCCCCGTACAGTGTAAAAGTTACATATTATTGTTAAATATTAATTTTACACTCATTAGAGTTAAATTCAGTTATGGAGTGAATCTTTAACTCTCACAATTGTTAAAAGACTATAAGATAAGTAACACTCAAAGTGTTATTTAATTATGACACTGCTATTTTTCAAGTGTTAATATTGTGGCAGCAGTCATGCCAGGAAGCTAACAGCTAGCAGCCACACTGAAAAATGCCGGCTAACTCTTGCCTCACTCAACACACGACTTCAGACAGCCAATGAGAGTGGAACACAAGAAGGTGAGTCCAGGGCATTTGGTGTGAAGCACCACTTTATTTCAAAACAGTGGAACAGCACAGCGGACCCATTCCTGTGACTCACTTATGGTGCCAACATGACACAACAAGTAACACCACATTTGCAACAGTGAACAAATGAAAGTGAAGTAGTAACTAAGAACAACACAAACCCCTCACAATAAACATGCATAAACACCCCAAAATAGAACAAACTAACCAAAAACATGACTACCCACAATGCACCTCGCCCACTGCAGCTCCCGACGTTTTACACTGTTTTGGAGTCATTTTTCATCAACACTTGACTATAGAGTACTAGCAACTCCAAAAGAGTGAATTTTCTTTAACACATGACAGGTTACACTATAAAGAGTCCAGAGGTGGAAAGAGTACTAAAATATTCTACTCAAGTAAAACTATAATTACTTTAATGAATTTGTACTCAAGTACAGGTAAAATTACCTGTCTCAAAATCTACTCAAGTAAAAGTAAAAAGTAGCTCATTTCAAATGTACTCCGAGTAAAAATTACTTAGTTACTTTATTGACTGTATGAGGACGGCCTCTTCTGAATAATTAAAAAAAGACAATAGGGTATATAAATCTCGAAGTTGTTTTTAATGAAAAGAACAAATATGCACATTAAAGTACAAAGGCAGTTAAACTGCAAACCAGTAAATCAAATTAAGTTATGGTCACAGTCATAAGTCCTGACAGACATCACTTCATTCCCTTTCACGAGCTCTGATCTTCTTAGATGATCCATCCAGTCATCCAAGTGGAGTCCGTCAGTGTTTTTTTATTTTTTCCTTCATCCCTCGTAACACAAATTCTCCCGTAAATGCGATGCACTGCATGACTCACCTTTAGCGTCTGCAGCTCTTCCATGGTTTAATCCAGTATAGACATAAACACATAGACACCATTAGACCCATTAAGTTCTGGATCACTATCAAAGTGCATAATGAGGCTTCTACATTTATATATGTCTATGCTCTTGTCTCGGCTGTCTCCGGCAGTCTCAGCTGTCTCAGCAGCTCCGGTGACCTAGTGGTAGAGTGTCCTCCCCGGGACTGGGAGATCAGGGTTCGATTCCCGGTCGGGTCATACCAAAGACCTTAAAAAATGGGACCCAATGCCTCCTCGCTTGACACTCAGCACTAAGGGGTTGGATTGGGGGGTTAAACCACCAAATAGTTCCAGAGCGCGGCCACAGCTGCAGCTCACCGCTCCCCACCATGGGGATGGGTCAAATGCAGAGATGTAATTTCACCAGTGTGTGATGATGAATTGGGACTTTAACTTTAACTTTTTCTTCCCTGTGTCACTCATCCAGTGCTGACCATGGAGCAGTCAGGCAGCCGACACAGTATTTCTGAATGTTGTTGTTTTTTTTACTCAGTAACACATAAGAATAAAATTGTAGCAAATTACAATACTTACAAAAAAAAGTACTTAAGTAAAAGTAAAATTACAGATTTTAAAAACTACTTAAAAAGTACAAAATACACAAAAAAACTACTCAATTACAGTAATTCAATTACATGTAATTCATTACTTTCCACCTCTGAAAGAGTCATTTAAAAAAAAGTCTGTTTTAACTCTGAATTTTAACACTGAAAGACAAAGGGAGGTATTTTACACTCGCTTTCATTGAATTGACTCTGACAGAGTTCCCATACTCTGATACTGCTTATTTAACAGTTTTTACTGTGTTGGATCAGCTAAGCAGATTTTCATGGTGATGAGTATGCCACATTGTTTCTATCTCTTATTGGGCCTAGCGCTGACCAATAACATGCAGAGACAATTTGAAAAACAACCGTGGATTTTGCCTCACGACTGAGGATGACGTCCCAGACTACCACTCCCGTAGTCTAGAAATCGAGACAAACTGTAGCGATAGCCAAAAGATTTTGCTCTCTAAGTCGGTCTAGCCACGCTCCATTGTAGCCTCAGCACGTCTACCATTGGTTTGGCTAAGATTAGGCCAGACCAATCACAGCACTCTGTATTTGTAGAGAGATGTTGGGTAGGCTTAGCACTGGAGCCGTGATGGAGAAAAACTACAAAGATGGTGGTGGATCAGGAACAGCGTTTGTTTGAAATGCCTTTGGCATCAACTTTGGATGATTTGGACGGCTTTTCTTCAAGTCAAGAGCAGATAGAGGTATTTAAGTCCTTTATTTTGAAAAATTATGTATTTGTTTCTTCTTCAGCAATGACTGATTTTTGTAGCGATGAGTATGCCACATTGCTCGAATCTCTTATTAGGCCTAGCGCTGACCAACAGCGTGCAGAGACAGTTTGAAAGACAACCATAGATTCCGCCCCACGACTGAGCTCTGTCTGTGGTCAGACTTTATATTGACATATGTAGGATGATGTGCCAGACTACCATTGCCAAGCAGCTTAATCAGAATTGGCCAAATTCAATGTTGGCAGGTCAGGGCCGTACAAAAATTATAAATCTGCATCAGCCCAAAAAACAGAATTGTAAAAAGAAAAAAGACGTTTTCCAAAGCTAAATGCACACATTTAACACTATGTGATATAATTACCATAATTAAACTTCATTAGTTAGAAACAGACTATAGATGTGCTTTAAAAGTATTTAAATCCCTGCATAAGATAGAATAAATAAACATAACTGGGCTGAACAGGTGTCATTGTTTTAGTCAGTTCACATTTGTTCACAATGGGAAGGGCGGTCTTAAAATCTGTACTGGAACCAGCCACTAGGGGGCTTGTTTGGTTTCACTTTCAGCTTTTGAGCTCCAATAGAATGTCTGGTAAACATCCAGTTGTTTTTCCCACTCGTTATCCCATTTGGGATAAAAATGTAAGGGTGATGAAAACAAGTGCAATTAAACATCAATCCAAACAGTGTTATCAAGACTGCGTTGCATTTGACAGCAGGCTTTTCTAATCTATATTTTCTAGGGATTCTGATGTGAAAGAGATGAATTTCCACAGAAATAAAGGGAAAAAGAAGTGAAGGCTTCTTCCATTTTCCCACTTTTCCTCCATCCATATCCTATACCAATAAAGTGATTGGCAACTCTAGTTAACCCAGGGTCCAATTACATGGAAAGGTGTGTGAAGTATATGAGTCCGATTACAGGCCCATCTTCCCAGAAATGAGGACTCCGTCACCAGGGAGCCGCTGGCCTTGCAGAGCCAGCCAAGCCTGGCTACAAACCAGAGTGCTATTCTCTTTTCTGTCACTTCTCATTGCCGTGAAGCGGACCGCTCTGCGATGGGTGCGAGTTAACCTGAAAAACGGGCAGCGGAGGAGAAAATCTAAACACGTATGCTGGTATTTACTCTCGGATGGAAGATCTGTGTCAACAAAAACAGCTTTTATCACGTCGTGAATGCACGGCGTGCATACTGGAACGAGAATTCCAACCACGACCAGCATCAATAATGCAGATCCAATCAGAGTGGTTAGTCTTATCTGCTTATAGAAAATGAAGCCCATAGCAAGAACACTAAAAAGCAATTATTGCTCTCAGCTTTGGTGAGCCCCAAATTAATGAGGGAATGTCGAGGCACTTCAGGAAAAATATCAGAGGGATAAAAAAATTTTCCAAAGACACTGGACAAACTTGAAAAAACAAAAAACATTGTAACTGGGTCTGTCTACCATTCGAAAGATCGATTTTGTATATTCTGTTGCATCAATACAGAACATCTGAATGTCAACTCAAGACCAGCAGGAACATCCCTCACACTGGTACCAAAGAGGCCAAAGGAAGCTGATTTTCAAGTGGGGGCATCGAGTCAGGGATGAGGCATTCTCCGGGTCTCCTGGCTCCAAAGCTTAGGCTGCACACATACACACACACACAAGCATAGCGGTACAAAAGTGAGTTGTTATGTGGGAGGGGTGTGCACCGGGAGGTCAAGAATCGGCCCACATCCTCCCCCAAAAGGAGGACGTGAGAGCAGAGAGCCGGGTGCCATTTGTAGGAGGGAAATTGCATAAATACAGCAAAACAACCGTATACAGGCTGTTGAAAATGCTTCAAGTTTTACATTTAGGATAACGGTTCAACATTCTTACAGTATTGTTAGAAAGTTATCATCCTCTAAACCCAATTAATAGGTCAGTCTTAAGACTAATTTGATGTTTAATGATAGAGGCACCAATCATGTACTGTTGAAAATGGATGGGATGGAAATCAGGAGAATAAAGGAAACCAAATTTTTGGGTCATGTCTGATGAAAATGTTTCGTGGGAACTACACTGCTAGAGCCATAGCAGTGTTACACAGAGTTAAATGCTTACTGAATATTTTTGGAAAGTTAAATCTGTAACGCACTGATTAAACCATACTGTGTAGAAACTAAGGGTTCCACATCTAAAACCCCTAACTCTATCGCTGCATTACGACTCATCAACAGTAACCGGTTCAATGACCACTCCAATTCATTATTTGTAAAACATAAAGTGCTTAAATCTTACAATTTAGTGTAGTTTAAAGTTTTGCCAACTATGTACAAATCTGGGTCGATTATATTTAAAAGATGTATTAAATTAAATCGTTAATATAGCATGAATTTTAAGATTTCTCATTTTGCTATTTAAATAGTACATGCACCATTGACACCAATGTTACGAAAGGGGGCAGCTGTCTGAGGTAAGATGGCCGCCGCGTAGGGACGTTCTTCTAATCGACGAAGAGCGCGGGTAAGGCATCTAGTGATATATATGATATCTATGCGCAGAACGAGCCAATACACCGAAAAAGGCCGTAGGAGAAGAAGTAGCGGACTTCCACTGTAAACAAACATGGCTGCGTGCATGTCAAAATGGAGCCATACGAAGATCTTCAGAGTGTGGTTTTATTTATTTTTATTAAGCACATCTAGCAACGCATTTGTGTCTGAAACAGACCAGTTTTGTTTCACACCTGCGTTGCTTTCATCCAACTTCCGTAAATGACGACGTAATCTACGTATACGTACGACGTTACTGACATGCGCAGTAATGACCCACAATCGGAATAAGTGTTTACATGCACCATGATCGGATTAACAATTGTCATTTAATCAGGTCAGAGTATTCCGAATGGCTTGTTTACATGACGCATTTTTATTCCGATCAGGCTTTTATTCCGATTACTTGTGCCCATGTAAACGCAGCTAATGTTTTCATTTTGTAAATTAAAGGTGAAACTTGATAAGATGTCTTGTTTCTCTCTGCTCCTTTCATTCATGGATTTTCAGTTGAATTTTAATGTTTGGTGATTTTATTTTTATCTTTTTTTATTAAACAAACTGAGTAACAATAAGAACTGCTCATATGATAAAGTATGATGTGTTGCTTTTTGAGATCATTTAGCTTATTTCTTTTTGTCAGACAAGTTTTATTATGTGAATTCTAAAAGAGTGAGTTTACTGAGAAATTATTTCTTATTCATTATTTTTGAAAACGATCCATCACGCTGAGTTTATCCGTGATATTGAAGTTTTGTGTTGAAAAACAAAACAAAAACAAGAAATTTGTATGGGGGCAAATGCTGTTTCCAAAGTTTGACACGTGGATAACTGCACCGGACCCTTTAAAGTACATAAAGCAGGAAAAAGTGATGACAGACATGAGACAAAGTAAGCATTTATACAGCATCTGGACTTTTCTCTGAACCGCTACTGGGATCACCTGCTTAGGATGAACTTAACTTTGGGCCATAAATTAACCTACTATGCTCCGTTTCAGTCAGGACCACTTAAGAAAAAGACCTCCTCACCTGCAATAATCCATATTTGGTAGCATGGCTCTAGACAGCCTAAGGCGGGGAGGCCATACATCCCCTTTCCTCCATGTACTTGCTAGAAAAGCCTGAGGCAGGAAGAAGAGCAGCAAAAAGCACCACCAGGAACAACTCCCTGCCCTCCCATGTGTGGGAACAAAACCTCAGAACCAGAAACCAGTAGAGAAGTATTCTTCTTGTCAGCCATTCCTGTAGAACTCTGCCACCACCAGTACGTAGTGACACTCGCTCAGCGATGCAGTTACTGGCCTCTTGTTGGAAAACGAGCCGGCTGATGGGAGACCAGATCCCATGGCCATGGACGAAGGAATTGGTGTTGGCAGATGATGACTGGATTCTAGACGAGGCTGAAGAGATGGAGGGGCTTTATATTGAAGGTTGAATATGGAACACGGACATTTTGATTATTATTTTTTTTAAATATATATATATATTTAAAAGAAAAACTTTACATTCATTCTGCACACCTCTAAATGTCCAGTTGAGGTATTAGCAAAAATGACATTTTAGAGAATCCTACATTTTACAAACTTTTAACATTAAAATTAAGACCAAAGAAATTCATATACATTTAAAATTTAAATTCTGCTCTTTTTAACTCTTTAAAACAAACTTTGTGAAATAATTGGAAGTTTAAAGTTTCCAACTGCTAGTGTTGTAGGAAGCTATTGGATTTTCCCGCTCTTTTTGAGAAAACCCGCTTTCCCCTTACTTTACTGTTTTTCTTTTGAAATTCTGCTTCACACTTCAAATAAAGAACTAAAGCAAAGTAAAAGGTTGAGAATGATCACTTCCACGGTATCAAACCAATGTTAAAGCTGTGTCAGGGTGATGTTAGCTAGTTAATTAGCCTCTCTAGTGAGCCTGTAGCAGATTGTTAATATAAAAAGATAAATTGTTGCTTACATTTTTTTTTGACAAACCACGATTAAGTGTTTGTCTGGGCTAATAATTCATCCCAGAAATTTTATACAATTCCAACTCAGACTAGGGAGTATGCTGCCGTTTGCCTGTCCGAGTGGGAGGATCGGGATGGGGGTGGGGTGCTAACAGCTCGATTCTTTGACAGAGAACGTGTAAACAACTAATGCTGTCTTTTATAAATGAAAAATGGGAGGGGAATTGCCCTGCGGAACACAGCATGACTCAAAGGAACACGTAAACACAATAAAAAACTTTTAAAACTTAAAAAGGAGAAAGTTAAAGGACTGGAAATGTTGGTGCTGGGTCATTCCTGAAGTTATTTTAACTTGTTCAGCAAATGAGCTTGAAAAAAAACCATTGTGCTTTACACGTGTTGTCTTTAGCGACGTTTTGTATTACAAAATATTATCAGATTTCTTATTCTGATACAGCTCTCTGGCTTTGACAAGGCTGGTGTTTCTGATCAGCTATGATTGTTGTCTTGTCATGGAGCAACATGTAAGAATTCCACAAAACGGTCTAATGTCTCAATCATGTTGGAAGGAAGGTTACACTGAATCAGATTTCCTTCTCAGCTGGCTTGTGTTATTAGTGGAGATAAAACATCAATGTTGCAAAGTGAACGGAGGCAGTGGAAGAGTTGCGTTACTGTTAGCCAATCAGAGGTAAAATTCCCAAATATGAGGAAATAAGACTCCAAAACCTCCCATGTTCCCCCCTACCCCAGTTAAATGTTACTTCCTGAAACAGAAGCACCAGAGCTTTTCCCTACAGGGATCCGACTCACCAGTCGTTCATTTATACTAGAAACCACTGCAAATGTATTGAAAAAACAAGTTAACGAGAGCTTTAATGGCTATTTGTTTTAGCTAATCTATTAAAATTCATGCAGCAATGATCAAAAGCCTGAGCTGTCGTTTCCGTTAGCGTAGCATTCAGCAGCCATGAGTCTGATTAAACAGTGGACACAAACTCAGCCCCGGCTGTTTACCTGTGCTCTCAATCAAGTTTTATTCATGTGGACTGCTCCAATAATCACTAATGTTTGTTTATCCTTGGCCTTACCGCCTGCTTCTCCACTCAACAGGGACCGCTCAATCAATTTTTCTAAGAGGAAATTTTAAGAAAAAAAATAGGGTGAAAAAGAACAAAATTACCGCTCTACAGGATAATGTCTTGGTAATGGTCCATTTTAGATGTGTATAAAAGCAGACTCAAGTCAGCGATAAGGAGACTTTCTTTGTCAATACATCTACTCTTCTTTTTAGATACCCTGGAAATGACATTAACGCTACAAGCTGACGCTGCAAGGTGAGCGAAATAACAAAAGCAACGCTTAAATCATCTTCTGTAGGGTAAAATTGGGGCTGACACGACATTCTTTGGATTTTTCCTTCTCCAAAGAGAGAGAACAAGTCCTGTCATAGTCGTGGCCCGAGGCTGCCAGTATCAAAAAATATGACAGAAGTGCTGCGGCTGGTGAGCAGGTGGAGAATTCTTGGCACTGAGAAGCATCATCAAGCAAAACCTTGATCAGCTCTTTGTACTTTTGAAACTGTTTTATATATATAAATGTTGGAAAGTTTTGTCCTCTACTATTGTCTGACAATACTGTAGTTTCTTGTTTTAAATAAACTGACAGAAAATTACTCTCAAATAATTTTAAATGCAAAATGAACACAAAAAAAATGTATTATATTGTCCTTTGAACAGCATATAGGACACTACAGCGAACTTAACCCTATATAACCCTTTAATTTTCTAGCGTTTCTACTCCTTGGAGCACTAAAAAATGCTGAAACTAAACTTCCTATAGAAATATGATATAATGTTTCATAAAACCCAACTTTTTACTTGAATTTCATAGCTTCAGCCCTCACAAAATATAATAAAATATTTGCGTGTTTATGAGGTTTAACCCCTTTATTGCCAGGTTTATGATCAAAACCAGAATTGTGAAAATGTTTTAAAAATCAAATAGTTTTTTGTGTGTTATGTCCAGAGAACCTGTTTTGGGGGTGAATTGCCTTTGCCTTGGAGTGTCACAAATGGGCAAAAAAATATTTTTTGTTCATATTTTCAAAAAAAAAGTCATGATTTTAGTCTTTGTACACAAAAAAATGCACTAGTAGCATATAAGGAGTCATTTTAAAGAATTAGAATTGATCACTATCTTACCTTCTGTTGATAACTATTAGATCTTACCTTGGCCAATAAACAACTTTGATACCATATCTAGCGAGTACTCAGACCCCTCCAGCAACTTTTTATTATTAAAGGTTAACGACAAATCCATTGACTATTTTTAGTGTCATTTGAGACTTGAGAAAACATGTTTTATTCTTACTTTTCACAGCAAGCAGGAGGTATGCTGAGGGTGATTCCCCTATCCCAAAACTCACTCACTCTCACTCTCTCAATGCTCCAGATGGCCAGTCTGTCTTGGAGGGGCCCACCCTGAGCTCCGTGAGCTCCGTGGGCCCCGGTGTGCTGCACCCACAGAACCTACGCGGCTGCCTAGGAATGACAGCCGACGGGAGGGGTGAGAGTTCCGTGACCATGTTTAACAGGTAGCTTGTTTTGCAGATTTGCCATCACAGCAGAAGAAATAGTTTTAAAATCCTGCTGAAAATGCTACAGCTAGCTGTAGCTGTTGCTATCTGTGCTGACAAATAACCATAGAATGATATATTTAGTGCAATGAAAGCGATATATAAAGTTTTATGATAGCATTTGCATAAACGGCTGTAAAATCCTTAGAAGTTCAGTGATTTCAAGTTGGTAGCACATTTTTGACAAGCTAGTAGGTTGTTGTGCTCTGACTAGCTGTTCGCTAAACAATCAAAACAGGATTTTATGTCCTATTAGGAGTCAAATGGTACACGTGAGTTATGGTTCGATATGTACCTCGGTTCTGAGGCCACGGTTTGAACCACATAAAACAAAATGAAAGACACAGTTTTTCTATGTAATATATAGCCTGACTTTTATTATTAGTCACTAGAGGGTGTGTCATTGTCAGATTATAACCCGTTTGGTTTTCCATACATCCACTTCTGTCTGCCAAGAATCTATGGGACCGTAAACCTTTTCCACAACTGATTAGAAAGAAATGAGAAGGTCTTTAAACTACTGTTTGTCACTTGAACTAACTATATAAACTTTGTGTTGGTGTAGTGCACTTTAAATAGTATCTTCATTCGTTTGCCCTAACCGTTACACTCCTCCTTTCAACAGAAACCCATTTGAAAAGATCTGAGCAAGTCCTATAAAATAATTTATGATTTATGTTCCATTTTAGAAGAAAGCTTTAGCGTGGTTCTTCAAACAAACTGCCCCTATGCATCGTTGACATGTGCAGACTGTAGCAATGCCAATTTCCTTTTAATTGGTCATGAATTTCTTTGTTTTCCATCTCCATGGACAGTTATTACAGCTGGTGAGGACCAAATTACCGGGGCTGGTAAATAATCCGGGTGAACCCTTTGCATGTCTCATTGTTTGAGGGAGCCGCTATGTAATCAGCTGCAGTGCAGATTCATTCATTATCGATGGATCTGTGCTACATAATAAGGACTTTGGCCAAATTTCCCCAATGCTCCTGCAGCATTTATGAAAAACTCACTAAAAAAGGAGGCTTCAGAAAAACTAGGTCACTTTGAAGTTTAACATTTCTAAAGCACCAACAATCTACTTATACCATAACTCCACAACAACACCCCTCCCCCCAAAAATAAAAAACTAGACTGGGAGATATGGCTTGAGCTCGAATGTTACACAACATATTCAATCTATAGAGTTTATTTCAACACAGCATCTCCTTTGTTTGTGCTTAAATATTGATGTGTCCAATCATTTGGTTCAGAAAAATAAATTAGATTAAGTTTTAGAAGGCTGCCAAGTCCTTTAATGACTCACCTGAACTTGGCAGCCATCTCCCAGAGTCCCTTAACAGCCCGCGGTGTCTCTTAGCAGCAGACTTGTAAAAGACACTTCCCAGGTGTGAAAAGGGTGTATAACAACGAATTTCCAAAGAAAGGACAGACTGAATCCAGAGTTACTCTTCGGCCCCGAGAATCGATGACACACTTCTGGCCTTGCTATTCAACAGGGATGTAAAAATATCAGCCTGAGGTCTCCAACAGAAACATGCTGTGGTGTTTCTCTACACCAAACAGGGAAAGGAGAAGCATAACTGATCTGGGACTGAAGACGGTTTGTAAGGATGGTGCAGAACGGTGTCATCTCTGAGTGATAGCAACACACCGTATAATTCTACGGAGGGCATGTTGGTTTGATTTGAGTAAATCTGGCCTGTTCTTCCATTTTGGAATAAGAGTCTGTGCCTTGTCTGATTAGTGAGCTGACCTCTGGCTCTTATCACTATGAATTACTGTGTTTTAATACTGTAACACAACTGTAAAGTGTGAACTGCATTAGAGCAGCAAGCCACGAATGAGCCATGCACCCCCTGAGCTGTGAGATTATGACCCTGCTGCTGCTAAAAGCCAGGAATAATCTGAATTATTTTGTCCTTTGTACCTTGTTCTGTGGAAAAGTCCTTCAAATTCTGTCACTCTCATCCTGTGGCTGAAGATAATTGAACAGCTACCAGAAATGATACCACTGAGGTCTGGCAAATGAAACTTTCGGTTTCAGCATCAAACTTTCCTCTTAGGCAGGTTTCCGACATAAATAAATAAACAAAGCGATACCTAAAGAAAAAGTTGTGTTGGTGTGATCGGGGCTTTGTCTTCAGTAATGGGTCCACTGTGATGAAGAGCTGAGAAGCCCTATCTGGCTATGTTCTAGCCTTGAATTTTGATTGTAGGAACAGTATTTTCCATATGGTGGCCAAGCTCAGCCTTACGCCTGGGTCACATAAAATGTTTATACAATTGTAGGAAGATTTGCAAAACATGAGCGACCCCACATTTGGTGAATAAAAAATCATGGATACAACCGTTTTCGTCTTACAGTGTGTGATGTGCAACCACATGTCAAATACAAACAAACCCACACGAACTTTACCCAATAGATTACCTAATAAAGGTAATATTTTTTCAAGGCACACCACACATGATGCGACGTTGGGCCAAGACAATCCAACATGTTGAATATCCCCGATTTGTGATCAGAGCAGTCTCGACATCCTTCTGAGCAGACAATAGTGCTCTTAACACGCCACAGATGGCCAAAATATCTGATAAGATTATCTTCCTAGCCAGCATACATAGGTGGGCCCCATATGGATATATATGGAGAAATGGTATAGGTGCCAACAGGGTTTGTCTGTTGTTTCCATGGTTGGCCCCACAGGGGTTTGCCCACATAGAGGGGACTGCCCACATAGAGGGGACTGCCCACATAGAGGGGATTGCCCACATAGAGGGGACTGCCCACATAGAGGGGATTGCCCACATAGAGGGGACTGCCCACATAAAGTTAAAGTCCCAAGTCATCCTCACACACTGGTGGAATTACATCTCCGCATTTGACCCATCCCCGTGGTGGGGAGCGGTGAGCTGCAGCTGTGGCTGCGCTCGGGAACTACTTGGTGGTTTAACCCCCCAATCCAGCCCCTTAGTGCTGTCTTTGGTATGACCCAACCGGGAATCGAACCCTGATCTCCCAGTCCCGGGGTGGACACTCTACCACTAGGTCACTGGAGCTGGATAGAGGGGATTTCCCACATAGAGGGGATTGCTCACATAGAGGGGGTTGCCCACATAGAGGGGATTGCCCACATAGAGGGGGATGCCCACATAGAGGGGATTGCCCACATAGATTTTAACAGAGCCTACGTGGGTTTTCAGAGGAACGTAGATAGCTTGACACATACATGGGCCTGTTAAAATCTTTGTGGGCAAACCCCTGTGGGGCCAATCATGGAAACCACGGAAACCCATAGGGCTTTCCCATATATCTCTATATGGGGCCCACCCTTGCATGCCGGCAGGGTTTAGAGCCATTATGTTTATCTGGAGCATCAGACAATGGTATAAAAACACTGTTTTGTAAAAAGGGCAAAACAAGTTCTTAGGTCAAGACTAAGATTACCTGGAGATTTTCAGGGCTAAACGATGGCAATGACAAGACTGAAGTGTCTTCCCCATTTTCAGCCCTTTACCAGAAACGGGTAGTTTTTATTGCCATTTCTTATCCGTGTGTTTCCACTACAAGAACCAGAATCCAAACAGATCACTAGGGGAGAAATTGACCCCAATAAACGACTCTGATAGGGAGCGAGTGAAATGTGCCTCATGACTTGTGCTTATGTTACTCTCTAAACCCATAAAGTCCATCATCAAACACAAAGTGGACAAACTACAACCAATCACTGGCTTCAGAGAGGCCCATTCAATTCTTTTCTATAGCCTTGGGAAAGATGGATAAACCAGAGTTCAGCAAAAGTTTTCTCCTTCACATAACATCCCAAATGTGTAGTTGATTTACCCAGCATGACCAAGAGAGACAGCACAGACCTTGACCTCGCAAGGTGAATCCCTCTACGTTGTAGAGTGCGTCTCAAGGAATTCTGTTCAGAGTAGCACAGATGACTGGATCAATCTAAATCAATATCCACAGTGAGCCTCCTTAAGGCCCTCTCATGTAATCGGTCCCTATCTCCACCTTAAACATTATTTTCTGTAGCACTTCTTGATTCATGCTGAACTTACTCCCGCCCCATCACTGTCCAGATTAGAAGCTATTGTGTCCTGTGACGCACGAAGAGGTCCAAACGCCTTGACTCGATAACCTTGGCCATGTTTAAACTAAAGCCACGGAGGCTGTAATGATGTTTAAAAGCCCATTAAGGTGATGGAGAACCTCTGGTTTGATGTGAGTGATGTGTCAGGGTCAAGCAGCAGATAGCACTCGACTAGGGTCGTGTCCTCAGAAATAAAATGTACTGTACAAATGGAGGTGGGAAAATTTCATCTTTATATCACCTAAGTTGCTTTTTTAAGCCATGCATAATTAGAGTGTTTAACAATCATAGTGGTAATTAGAATAATTAATATTATCTCACTCTTTATAGTACAAGACAGTGGTAAAAATATACATTTAACAATTCATGGAAGTGTGTTTTATTTTGCACCAAGTTCCTTTATCTCAGCTCTATTGTTTGTGACCTCAGCTGCATAAGACGCTTGTTCTCCACTGTTTGGCTCTGTGGTGAAATTGATTAACTTTGAGCTATAATTGCTGCAAAGACTTGCAGACAAACATTGGGGCACCATTATCTTTCACAGTGTGTGACAAAATGGAGCCATAATTACCATCAACTGTGTCAGAAAACAACGGGCCTAAATCCCCGGAATGGCAGTACATTAAGTTGCATGCACGCATGCACTTGAATGTGTAATTGATGATTACCCCTCACTGATCAAAAGAGACCTAATGCTGCTGCAGATGGCAATAAACACAGGAGTGAGTGGGATGCTGCAACTAAAAGTTTTTTAAAAAGGAAATAAAAATGTTAAAGGGGTAGTTCAGGGTCTTCAAGTGGCGTTTATGTGTAAAAGTTATGACAAAAGCTCTTTAACAAGCTCGGTTTGAAGAAACAAGTGATGGGGTTACGGGCTAACACCTAATTCAAGCAAAGCTAATACTAAATTAAGCTACTCTAGTATGAATACAACAACTGGGGTGTCAAATTATGAGATTAATTGAGATTAATTAATTACTGAGTTATTTATATTTAAATTGAGATTAATCGAGTTAATCTAATTTTTTATCTATAACTTTATTGGGACGTTTCTAGCCTACTAGTTGGGATTTTTTATTTAGTTTTTATTTATTTTATGTAATTATATTTATATTTAACTTTCATGCAATACCACATGTCAGATTTTGTGAAAAAGCGTAATATTGTGTGATAAACTGGTTTTGATATGCTAACTTACAGCACTGTGATTTACAGGTCAATTTTAATTTTAGAAAAATGTTTTAGTAACAAGTTCTGTGATCACTATTTACATTGCTCAAAAAAAGTGTTCCTTGATGTGTTAACTTAGATTATTCTATATGGACCTGATGTTTTATTTTTAATTTCTATTTATTAGAGACAGACAAAAGAGCACAGTATTATTCTGCCTTGGTGATGTAAAAGGAAAGTTTAGTTTAGTTAAACAATAAATGACTTTATAAAGCCAGTTTTTTCGTTATATGTTAATCTTTTAGTCTGCCACAATAATGTAATGAATTTAAATAAAAATACATCAAAATTAGGGCTTTTCTCAGCCATTAGTAGGTGAGATTAAAAAAGAGATTAATTAGATTAATTAATCACAGGTCATAATTAATTAATTAAAAAAAAATTTATCTCATGACAGCACTACCTACAATAAAACAAAACAAGTCCTGATTCTCCTCTCTTATTTCCCATTAAACCGACATCTTAACAAAAAATATTCATAATATTTTCTTGCTGGAAGTGAAATGGATAATCTAGATATTTATAAAAAAAAGTAAAAATTGTCTAATATGAACTCTCCACAGTTAAAGTCCATGTTAGCTTTGTGTAAATGTCATAAAAAGATTCAAAATGTTTACTTCTACTACATAACTACTGTGTTACATCACGTCTCCCTGATTGTTAAGTTTGAGCAATCGTCCTCACTTCCTGTGATGAAAACACCTAAATGTAGGTCAAATATGTACATGCATCCATACGTGTGAGTGCAAACACATCTGCATTAGTTCATCCGACAAACACAGTTTATGAGATCCCACATGACATAAAAACATCACAGTCTTCAAAAGCCTCCCTACACACAGACATGGGTGGTTCCTGAGTTTCAGCAGGAAAAAAATAACCCTAAGGTGTTCCAGTTTAGAGTCTGTTTAGCACAAATCAGACGCTACACAGTAGGGTTTTGAATAAGACTGAATGCAGAGTTAGAAGCACAGTTAATTTCTGAGATCCAATATACAACATATAGAAAAGACAAGACGCTGAGGCTGTGTACTCTTTGTCTTTATTCAGGCTGACACACTTGTTTCGCCGCTGCAGGCGTTGGCCGCATTTCACTGCTAGGAAAAAAAGGGGGTCTCTCCATGGCAACGGATTCTGCAGTTTATAGGTTGCAACGCATCATCTAACAACATGGATGAGATGCAACGTTTAAAAAAGTCTATTAGTTTCGCCATGTATCCCTCTGGAAGGAAATACTGGTTTGTGTCATGTCTGAACACAATATGGACAATAGTCACTACCTGGACTCCAAATTCTTCGTATTTTATTGTTATAGAGTAAATTTGTGATAGCTAAGAAGCTAAAAATCCCCCAAAACTTTACATTTGCTTGGTCAAATGACTCAACCAGTCACTTGTTTTCTTCTTTTCTGACATTCTTGAATTACTTGTCAAAATGTTGAGATCATTGCTTGTCCAAGAACCTAGCCTGGCAAGCTATTCTTTATATGTGAATATATAGTCTGGACACCACCCATAGACAGATCTCAGTAATGGGGCAGAATCTACGGTTGTCTTTCAAACTGTCGCTGCATGCTATTGGACAATGAACAACGTGACGTACTCACTACTATGGATGTCAGTCAACGGGGCAGTCCACCATACACTGTTGAAGAAGATGCATATACAACCTTTATCTAAATAAAGGACTTAAGTACCTCTATCTGTTCTTGACTGAAAGAAAAGCACAAGTCTAAATAGTCCAAAGTTGATGCCAGTCGTTTCAAACGAGTTGCCGCCATCTTTGTCGTTTCACTCAGTCTCAGTAACATCCCGCCCACCAAAACTGCTGCCAGCTGAGGCTCCAATAGAGCATAGCTAGACTGACATGCAGAGCAAAATCCTTTTGCTTCTGCTACTGTCTGTTTAGATTTCTAGGCTGCCAACCACCCATATCTTCAACCAAACATAAAAAAAAACTTTAAAAAAATCAAACTCGAATGCTGCCTTAGACAAATACTCATTGGGTCATAAGGTTGTTTCTTCTGTATTTCCCTGTTCCTCTTGTGGTTGATTTTTAGCACATCTGTCACTGTATGTAAGTGGGGAATGGAAGTCTCTGAACCTTTCACTGTATCCAATGGAGTCAGGCAAGGCGGAATTCTTTCTCCAGCTCTTTTTAACCTGTATCTTGATGATGTGTCTATTGCACTGAATAACGGCAAGACTGGATGCTTAGTGGGTGAGCGGCTTGTAAACCACTTAATATATGCTGATGACTTAGTCCTCTTGTGTCCTTACAGTGCTGGTTTGCAGCAGCTGCTCAGGATATGCACAAAATATGGTGAAGAGTTTGACATTATGTTTAACCCCAAAAAAAGTGTGGTGATGATTGTTGCAACAAAAGAGGACAGGAAGATGAGCTTTCCATCTTTTTATTTGTCAAACCAAGTCCTGGAAGTGGTGGAAAAGTAAAATATTTGGGACACATTCTAAGGAGTGATCTCAGTGATGATGATGATATTAAAAGACTGTACTGTAAGCTGTACATGCAAGCTAACACTCTGGCATGAAACTTTGGCATGTGCACAGACAACGTTAAAGTTGCCCTTTTTCGTTCTTTTTGCACTCCCTTCTATACGTCCCAATTGTGGAGTAATTATAGTAAAGCAGCTATAAAAAAACTACAAGTGGCGTATCAGGACTCATTTAGAATCCTCCTGAGGTTACCACCATGGACCTCAGCAAGCCAAATGTTTGTCACAGCTAACGTCCCCACTTTTCATGCGCTAAGGCGGAACTACATGTATAAGTTCAAGTGCCGTTTGGATAGGACTGCCAACACTTTAGTCAGAGCCTTGGCAAGTATTGCATACAGTGACACAAGCTATTCCTCTGTTTTTTTTAAATATTGGAACAACTGTTTATATGGTGCGTGATGGGAATGTGTTTATAATTGTTGTATTATCAGTTGTACAAGTTTTACGCTTTTATTCTGTTTTAATTTTTAATGTATTTATTATTTTATTGGGGTTTTATTAGAGTATGGACAACAGTTTTTTTGTCTGAAATAAAGTTTGATCTGATCTGATCTGTATCATGTTGTTCTACACCTTCTACTAGCTACTTCTGGTGGTATTTTTGGAATCTGTACCCTGGCCTGTCTGCCTTCTTGGTTCACATGCCACTGGAGCAGGATCCACTCAGGTTTTTTGCTGAGAACTCATTGTGATCACTGTCAACATGTTCCTTACGACACGGCGACAACAATAACAACAACTGTAAAGCTTCTTTGCATGTTCTGAGCCTTTTAAAGCATTTTATGATTGACTCTTTCCAGCCACCATTCGTGTGTTTCAAATGACTTCTTTACTCATGTTGTACTTAAAAACATATTAATAGATCAGACAATAGCCCCATAAAGAGGTACTGAACCACAGTAAATTGAGTACACATGGTACTTGGAGTAGAAGAGGAAAATTGGGGGTTGCCCAGTCTCTATGAACTACTGATTCATGTAAAGGACCATAAAACACAATCTACTGAAAATCTCTGTCCGATGTAAACCAATGATGGATTTTGGCATTAACTCAGACATTACAGAAGTGACATTACCAAGGTTAACACCTCAAATCAATAACTTGGTTTTTGACATACTGGTGAAAGCAGCCTGGATTGTCTTTTTCATCCTTGGTCCAGAAATGTAAAAAAATTCTTGCCGAGGCTCTGGATTAGGGCTGGGCGATATGGCCTCAAACCTATATTGCGATATAATCTGAAGCATGTGCAATAACGACATATTTTGCGATATATTTTTTCCTCTGTTTATGTCAAAATGACATGCTTTGAAAAATCCTCTTATGGCAAATATATTACAGCAGAATAAAGACGTCCAAAATCTCTTGTGTAGAATGCTCCTCGTCCTCTGCCCGCTCCATGCTTGCAGTCACTGCCATTCTGTTGTCCCAATGTCAGTGCGGGTGCACACCTTAGGCTACGTTCACACTGCAGGTCTTGATGCTTAATTCTGATTTTTTGAGTAAATCCGATTTTTTTGTGTGACTGTTCACATTATAACTGAAATGCGACATCAAACACTCTCCAGTGTGAACGCTTCACGGCCCCAAAGCGACCCGCATGAGCAGAAGACAAGAAGTCACAGTCAGAACCAGGAGAGGTGGAGTTGTGATGTGAAAGCCTCACAGACATTTCAGCCACAGGATCACACCTGAGTCTCTTGTTTTGGGGTGGAAACTATTTTAAAAACTATTTTACTCCTTATTCCCGCCGTTTTCCCGAGTTGGTATTCCCTGAAAATGTTTTGGTATTAAGTTCATTCACGGAAACACCCCCCCCCCCCCCCCCCCCCCCCCCCCCCCCCCGCCCCGCTCTCGCGGAGAACCCCCCCGCCCCGCTGTCACAGAGACCGAGACCGGAGATGCACTTCGCTCCAGCAGCACCTCCCGCTCTCATGCTTTCTTGTATTTTTAATTCCAAAACTTGACAGGATGTCCCACAGACCCCTGAATCCTTCTGTCAGCGCTGCTCTTCAGCGCTCCTCCTCAGAAACGTCCTGACACGACGCAGACCTCCGCTGAGCAGTGACGTAGGAGGCGGATTTAATGCGACATGACCGTTCAGACTGCAAAAAACTCAGATAGGAGGCGGATTTAATGCGACATGACCGTTCAGACTGCAGTCGCTTTCAAAAAATGCACATATGTGTCGCAATCAGTACTACATATTGAAACGACCTGGATCGGATTAGGAAAAATCGGATCTGTGCTGTTCAGACTGTCACAAAAAAATCAGATAAGGGTCACAGGCAGGTCAACATGCGGATTTGATGCGCTTTTGCGTGCAGTGTGAACATAGCCATAGTGACGTCATGTGTTATTGCGATATCGCGATACAGCCAAAAACTCTATTATTACCCAATTTTATATCGTTTCAACCTTATATCGTTTATATTGCCCACCACTACTCTGGATCACATTTTTTTGGACCATGATAAAGATTTGTACTGTTTGAAGGTCTGATCCAGATGCCTGAAAGGTCATTATAACCCTGGATAAACTTGTCTCGTTATTTTCCCTTCAGATTCTTCTTGAAAGTAACACTAAATAGTTTTTTTAAACTTTAATCTAGAGCTTTAACATTGATCTCAGTGATTGTTGGTTTAGAAATCTCAACAGTTTCATATTTGACACCACTCTGCAGCCATTTGCTGGCCAGACACTGCACTAGATAGTTTTGTGGAGTGGGTAGGTGTTCTAGGGGGCACTCTTATACCTGCATTACGGCTGTTAGCTGTAATGCTAGTGGTTAGCATTTTCAGTTTGCCGATCGTCAATAAAAAGCACAAGAAGAAGAAAAAGACGACGTTTGCTTTTTCAGTTGGCACCTTGGCTGAGCCAGGACGTAAAAGTAACAGACTAATGTCTTTGGAGGTGAAGCAAAAAGCTAAAACTGGAGTGAACATCAGCGCAGCCTACAGTAGTTTGGAGCTAAGCTAGCTAGCTACAAAATCACGGACTGAAGGTGAACTGCATGGCTTTGATGTTACTGTAAGTAATAAAATTCTTTTGTCCAACAGTGTGGATGTTTTCACTTTGTTGTTTATTTTAGTATTAGTTGGCTCATGTTAGCGTTAGCTTGTTGTTAGCACTAGCTACAACAGGTTGCAGCAGGGTTGTTTACCAGTTTTAATTCCACTTTCTACCAGTAGGGCAGAGGAACAGGAAACTGCTCTGTGCTACTTTAATAACTATACCCCATCAACATGTATAACACCTAGATAGAGAAACACAATGTGGAAGTTAAAGCCAAACAGTGGCTGATTGCAGCACATGTTCCTACCATTAACTATTAACATACACATATTTTTCCACATGTTGCCTTTTGTTGGTTGACACAGCTCTCATAATTGCTGCTGTATGCTAAAACACTGTAATTGTATGTGTTTCAGTAGGTGGGACTTTCAGCTAATGCGTTAACAGACTCTGGCTTTAAAAAAGCATGGTGGTGCAGATAAACCGAAGAACATAACAACAGAAGGTGCTACTTCATAAATCTTTATTGATATTGATGGTTTTAGGCAAAGATTACATAAATTGTGTGGTGTATGTGTTGGGATGGACTCTCAGCCACTACAATACCAAATTTCTCGCTCGATATCTGTAAAATTGATTGCCGTATAACCATTTGTGTGTTTTCCACAGTCAATTGGCGTCCTTACAGACAGTCTATCTCACAAATCCATATTGCAATTTTTGTGTCGCACCTTGAACATAGTCATTCTGGTATTATGTTTGTTGTTGGAACAACATTTGAATCCCACTGATTCCTCATCCTCACCAACCTGGGCTGGTAGATGGAGTGGTGCCACTCTGCTGCACAGGAGACAACATCTTAACCTGAAATGAACTTCTTTACTTGAGTAAAAAGCTCTTCAACACTACCAGGTTACCATTTTCAGGCTGCTATAAGCTGAGCGTGTGCTCTCTCGTCTTTCTCTCTCTTCATTTAGTTTGTGAAACATGCACGTGCCAGGCCTGGACTCTTCAGCAGATATAAAGCAGATGCTGCTTGTATGAAACACGCTGAAACAAAAACTGCTTGCATAAGCCGAGAAGGCAGCGGTGCTCTAATTCTGAAAGTGTGAAATACAATTTATGAATGCCAATGAGGAGGGTGGCCTCAAAAACCTTTTACCGCTATGATACAGTGATGGGCAAGTCAACAAAAGGAACACTATCCAAGAGGGAGCAAGGCTAAAATGTTGGGCGAGTTTATGGAATGAAAAGCGTGAAATATGGCAAGAAGAAAAGACGCCACGAGCACGAGCAGATGGCAGGAAGGAGTCGAAAAGAGCAGGATGGAGAGGGAACAGTAGCAGACAGAGGCTGAGAGAAAATGGGGGAAAAATCTGGATCAGGCTGAAAAAAAAGGCCTCAAGTTCACTTTGGGGAATATGTTAAGTAGGACGGACAAAAAATCTTCCAAAAAATAAAAATAAAAAATGGGACCCAAAAATAACCCAAAGGAGAAAACACAATTGGAGCCTTTGGGCTAAGCTGGTCAGTCAGAGAAAGATGAACCCTGGATCTTTATTAAACACACCCTCAACAATCAGGGGAAATGATATACAGGTACTGTTCTGATGTAAGTAAAGTCTTCCATATGTATGGAGACATGTGGTCATGTGGTTTACTGTATGTGATGTAGAGAGAGTTTGTTTGGTTGAACCTATCCACGTTATTCTCACGGCCCGTGATGCTTTGCGCGAAAGATGCTAGCAACTTCCGGTCATGTGAACAAGGCCGTATCTACCATTGAGGACACCGAGGTCGGGACCTCGGTATTTTTCTGCAGAATATTTTTTAAAAATGATCTCTAACAGCATGTGACGGGGAGGCGCTACAACAACGCAAGGCAGCCGAACTTAATGTTTTATGATCATAGCCGCGGGAACATATTTTCAGCAGGGGGTGCTGGAAAAAAAAAAGCTCAGCTGCGCTCAACTGCAGCTACGTGTAGCATACGCATTGACATGAGTCTCATTATTAGAAAGAAGACACCCTCCAACAGTCTTGAAGCGCTGCTTAAAAAACCTACGACTCCTCTGCAGTTGACCAATGAAAACACACCTTTGGGACGCCGCAGCAAGACTCCGCCTCTCTGAGTTTCCGTTTCAATTTATGTTTAAAATGCGGATTATAAACTACACACCAGTTTTTATTTTTGTTAATAGACCAAATAAAACCGGAGTTATACTAAAATAATTAAACTAAGAATGGGTTCAGTAGCGTTTTGTTGCTGAGGGACAGAGGATGGCTGCTGCGTGATCTGACAGCAGGTGTCAAAAGGGTTGATGCGCTGTCACGGAGCAGAGAAAACACTGAGACAGACACTCATGGCAAAACTTTAGATATTAGAGTGATCTGTGACAGATGGATAGTTACTTCTCTGTAGTTTAGTGTTTTTATGTATAAAGGAGAATGAGAAGGATGGATGTCCAGCAGACAGATCAGCTTCAAAACTCTGTCACAAGCCCAGGGCCGTTTTGAGGCATTTGGGGGCCAAGGCAAAATAGACTTGAGCCCCCCCCCCCCGCACAGACCTTGCAGTAATAAAAGTTTTAACACATAACACGTGGGTTCATTTAGTAGTCTGAACTGTATTTGTCTATAAGAAGCCAGTACAGCAAGCCATTTTAACATTTAATCTAACACCTCTTTTTTATTCCTGTTACATAGCAATAATATCATTTATCCTTGTCCAAATAATATCCTTACTAGTCAATTTTGAAAATACAGATATGAACAAGTAGAAATTATGTTTAAGGATATTCATAATAACAAATGCACTAGTAGGGATTTAGCATCTCATTTCATGAAAGCGTCTCCATCTTTCAGTGTTGAATAAACGTGTTAACCTTGACCAGGTGTCAACAGTTAAACCTTTTTTTTCTTTTTACAGAAACTAAAAACAGGCTATTAGGCAAATCTAATCAAGGGTATTTTAAAAGTTTTAAACTGTAATTTAAAAATTACAGAGATTACTGATTTTACTAATGAATTTTTCTAAGCAGAATCTCTGAAAAGCAGCAATAAATATCCTCAGGAGATTAAAACCTGCCATGTGGGTCTCTACTGCCTCTATAAACACACTAAACACAAATAAAAACTGTTTGTCACTTTTCTATCAGATTTTGGTTTCAGGAATTATATACTTCTGCGAAGCGTATGAAAAAAATCCCTTATTGTGATGTAACAATGAGGGAAATTAGCATAGAACCCCCTCCCCCTCACCTGAGCAGCAGAACCCCTCCTGGATATCCAAGCTCTTAACCTTATGGCAGCCCGGGTGGGCATGACCAGTCACAGCTTGTTTTCTTAAAGGTACAATCCGCAAGACTTTTACTTTGAAATAATAAAACATTCTAATCTCTCAATCATGTTGGAAGGAAGGTTACACTGAAACAGACTTCATTCTTATAACTCATAACTTTTTTATAGAAAAACACATTAAAATGACCAAAAGACAGTCTTAAACTTTCCCTGCTGCTTAAGGCAAAATAAGTAAGAAATGTACTCAAGATCCTCTTTTATAAAACAATGCCGCCAATTTGCTGCAAAGCTGAGGCGGCATCAGGGAGTTTTATAAGTGGTCAGACTGCGGCGGTAATGTGGCGCAATTTTGTCCTTTTGACAAAAGAATGTGCGATGGTGATATAAAGGGGGTTATTGGGGCGGTCTCTGCGCTGCAAGACCTCCTTTTAGCTTGAACATTATTTGTTTTTTATAGCAATCGAAGCCGCCCTCTAAGTTTTTTGACAAGCTGCTCCTAAAGGTGTCTGTCCTCCACAGGCCCCGTGAACTTGACCAGTTCCATATTTGACACCACTCTGTAGCCCTCTACTGGCCAAAAACTGCACTTGATAGTTTTGTGGAGTGGGTAGGTGCCCTTTAGGGCTCCAGCTCTATTACTATTATTATTATTATTATTAATAATTATTATTATTACTATTACTATTATTGTTATTATTGTTATTATTATCATTTTTATTACTATTATAATTATTATTATTATTGCACGGCACAAAGCCAACCCCCTCAGTGAGGGAGCTGTGGCGGTCGTCTTTAAAATCCAGTATCTTTTCTCTCTACTACAGGATCTCACACACACACACACACACATGCACACACACACACACACACACACACATGCACACACACACACGCGCACACACACACATGCACACACACACGCGCACATG
>SSNS01000491.1:0-20000 GCA_006937985.1 Aphyosemion australe
AGTTATCATTTAGATTTAGATTTAACTTTTATATTTAAATTTAACATTTGCGCTTAGCATTTATATTTAGGTTTAGATTTAACATTTACATTTAGATTTAACATTTAGATTTAGATTTAACATTTACATTTAGATTTAACATTTACATTTAACATTTACATTTAGATTTAGATTTAACATTTACATTTAACATTTAGATATAGGTTTAGATTTAGCATTTAGATTTAGATTTAACATTTAGATTTAACATTCGGATTTAGATTTAGATTTAACATTTAGATTTAACAGTCTGATTTAGATTTACATTTAACATTTAAGTTTAGATTTAACATTTAGATTAGCTGAAATTATGTGACATTTAAACATTATTTTAAATGTGATAAAAGTTGATAAATGTATGAAAAATTAGCTAAATGTATGAAAAATTAGCTAAATATCAAAAAAATGTCTGCAAAAAAATATGCACCACCAATTTACACTTGGCATCCCATACAGAATCGGTGACAAAGGGCAGCCTTCTATATATATATATATATATATATATATATATATATATATATATATATACACACACATAAAACAACGCCGCCAATTTGCCGCAAAGCCGAGGCGGCCTCTGGGAGCCTAAGGTCATTTACCTTGGCGGTAATGTTGCGCAATCATGTCCGTTGTATGGGGGCGTTCTCTACAGTGTCGCGGACTTCCGTAGCCTGGCAAGCCATCCTATATATGTGTATATATACATAGTATATTTATTCTCAGAAGCATCTAATTTTGACTACTTTGGTCACGAATGTCAATGAAAAAAAATCTGAGGTCTTGTCAGAGTGACCCCTAGCAAGCCATCATAAAGCAAGAATTTGGTCTAGTTCACTAGGCTAGGACTTCCGTGTATCTTGGACATAACTTGCTTTTTATTGCGATCGAAACCGCGCTCGTTAAGTTTTTATTTTCAGGAGCAGGTGTGTGTCATCCACCATCTTCCCAGGTAGCAAAATTGGTCTAGGCCAGAAGTGGCCCATGTCAGCTTGCTACCTGCGTTGTGAGTTGTCAGGTGATCTGAGCTGCAGATCTAACGGAGAGAAGCTCCTGCACCGCGGATGCGTTCTAAAGTATGACTTTACCGGCGTTATACCTGCTGATGATCACCTGTCGCAGCTACTGCAGCCCGCAGAGTGCAACAGCGCGTCTCCCGCGGCCGCTTAATTATGTTATAGAATTTCTATGTCCTGTACTGCTTCTCTATTTCCTTTGCTCATCATCTCACACACACACACGCGCACACACGCACACACACACACACACACACACACACACACACACACACACACACACACACACACACACACACACACACACACACACACACACACATCATGTAAACACACCCACTGCCTTATCTCACACTTTAAATAAACTCTGTGGCAGTCCTCTCACTGTGCAGACGTGCAGCGGCAAAAATCAAACCTGTGTGCCGAACTAAATTAACTTGTTTAAAAGTGATGGAAACTGCATCCTGCAATGAAAAATACCGCGCGGAGGAGCTCGTTAAAACGCGTCATCACCGTGGATTTAATACGAGTTTTGAAGAACAAACTCTGGGCGGAGTGAGGTGAGTTTTATGGCTCACTGCAGAAATAAAAACACACGGAGAATCAACATCAAACGCAGCTAATCTCCACTTCCAGCCACTAGGAGCCGATGCGGCTAATAAATAAATATAATAAAAATAATTATAAATCTCAACACGCAAAGTTGTGAGATTATTTCTTTTCTGCACTATTTAGTCTGTTGAGAGTTTTAATTCAAATCTGTTATATGGTCACTGACAGCAGCTACATTTGTTTCACTTATAATCAGTCATGGACGACATGATCATCCTGAGAGTTTTAGCTGAAAACAGCTGCTGGACGTTTCTGGTTACCTTGAAGACATTTAGCCTCTCATCCTAGAGGCTCCTTCAGCTCCCAGACTTTGTAGGAGGCTGTGAGTTGTGGTCAGAAACAAACACACTGATTGTCCTGCAAGTCTTTTTTTTCTTTCTTTCTTGAAAACATGTTTTTTGGGGGGTGAGGTGCGTCAACACGGGCGGGACATAGAAGGGGGTGCGCGGCTAAATACGTTTGGGAACCGCTGTGTTAGAGCTACACGGACGTGCTTTTATTGTCTCATCCTAACCGGAAACGCGCTCCGTCACGAGCCCGTTAGTGTAGCCCATCATTTCCGGGTAAACACAGGATTAAAGCTGCGTAGCGCCGTGAAAACGACTCTAAAGATGTCGAGCTGTTGGCGGGAACCTTTGCTGTAAATTAACTGTTTCTTTATTTTGGTACCAGATCGTTTGTTTAAGCCGCAGTGACGTCACGCACCCCCGCGTAAACACTGATGCTAATCAAAAGGAGAGGCCAGACGTGTCTGATCGCTTCCACCATGGCCTTACTGGTCCTGCTCATGATGGTTCTGTACGGAACCACCAGCAGCTCCAGCCTGAGGCCGGACTACCAGCTGCTGGGCAGACCCCTCTACAAACTGGACCTGAGCTGGCCCAGGAACCCGGAACTCTTCACCGGAGAGGTGTTCGGTGTGGCAGTGAACCAGTACACCGGTGTGGTGTACGTGGCTCAGAGAGGTAACGCCTTGTGTCGGTGCTCCAGGTGTCTGGAGCTTCTGCTTGTGTCTGATCAACTTTGTTTCTTCCAGGCTACAACGTGCCCAAGGTGCTGGTGTTCAACACAGATGGAGACTTCCTCATGTCCTGGAACACGACCACCCTGGAAATGCCTCATGGGATCTTTGTAGCAGATGCAGCTTCAGGAAGTCCCACTGTGTGGATCACAGATGTGGGGAATGGTCCATACGGCCACTGCATCAAGCAGTTCTCACCATCAGGGAAGCTGCTGCAGGTCAATACTTCAAGTAGGATCGAATCTGGTTTGGTTCGGTTCTGCAACTCCAGCATCGTATCCTGTTCAGGGTGTGTCTGTGTGTTCTTAAACGTGTTGTTTTCTTCCCATGAGCCAGGTGCTGGGGACACCAGGGAAAGCAGGTTCTGGTTTGGATCCACTCCAGTTTGACCAGCCAGCTGAGATTTTCATCCATGAATCTGGAGAAATGTACATCGTGGATGGGGATGGTGGGATGAACAACCGCCTCATCAAGATGTCCAAAGAGCATGAGGTGTTGTGGATGCATGCAGAGAAAGGACAAGGCCTGGCTCAGTTCTACATCCCCCACAGTGTGACCGTGGATAATGCTCAGAGGGTGTGGGTGGCTGACAGGGGCAACAAAAGGATCCAGGTCTTCAACTCCATCACTGGGGACTGGCTGGGGACATGGGGGAGCTGCTTCACAGAAGATGCTCCTTACTCTGTTCGCCTCACCCCAGACAAGAAATACTTTGTTGTTGTGCAGCTAAACACCAATCAGATCTCCCTGCTGGATGCCCCACCGGTGGGCTTGATTGGCCAGTGCCAGGTGGTCAGTGTGATCCAGCTGGCCGACGATGTGAAGCCCCATCTGGTCGACCTAGACCTGAAAGCTGGAGCTCTGTACGTGGCTGAGATTGGAGCTCAACAGGCTCAGAAGTTTGTCCCCTTTAGTCTGGGTGGAGGTTTGCGTTGAGGCCCATGTGGGCTCCGACAGAAACTCAGAGCTCAGATACTCTGGATGTGCCAAACTTAGTCATTACCGTTTCTATAAGATGTTTTCACTGAATGCTGGAGGTCAATAATCATGCAGCATGCATACAGACATGAACGGTATGGGGTCCAGTCTGTAAGCGTCATAGTTTGTATTCCATGGTTGTTGTAGCGTAACGCCGTCATAAAGAGTTCATGCTGGACGCCGGTCTCTGATCTGAGATGCTGCTGTTTTATTATTTTATTATTTGTGTTCCTCCTCCCTGCTGGAGCACATCACAGCCTGTATAAGTCACAGGTGTTTTTACTGCACTCATCCAGACCATAATAATACTAGTAGGATCAACCCTGTTCAGGTTCAAATATCGGTGTGTGTGTGTGTGTGTGGGGGGGTCTCACTAATTCCAGGTCACATGGAAGTAATGTGTTTTGTCCCATGGGCGGGGCGTTTGAATACTAAAGGGTTAAAGGAACACTTGGCAGTTTTGGCTTGTTTTTAGCACCCCCTAGTGTCCGTTAGTGAAACCAAAAGTGAAACTTATCTCTTCGCTGTGCGTTTGTCTTTTTAACACCTTAATCTAACTGCTGAAATGTCTCCTCAGCCTTCATTAGTGTCTACAGGAGCGGTTCATCACTAAATCAAACAAATCAGCTGTGTTCATGATCTAAAACATGCTGGAAGCAGACTGCAGCACCAGGTATGTGAGCTCCACTTTACTAAGTCCAACAGGGACCGGACCGCCACTCTGAAGTTGCAAGTGCGGTATTCTGGCCACAGAGGGCGGTGGGGGTGTGAGTGATATTTCATTAACCCTGTAAAGGTCATTTTAGCACAAACTGGCTCAAGAACATGGTTTAAAAATATGAAAAAGTTGCACAGTATGGCTTTAAAAGCTCTGTACTCTGTATCTTTCATGTGGTGTTGATGAAGCTGCTCTACTTTGAGTCCGTCAGTACATTCATGCATGCTTTTGTCCAAATCCAGAACAGGAACGTTTTGCACACATATGTTTTGTTCTGAACTAAAATCTGGGAGGATTTTATTGATCTGTCAGCTGTGACCCACCTCAGCTTTGTGGGTTCCAGGCTGGCTTCTCTGTGACTGTACAGTACCTTTTGTTTGTAAAAAATTCTAATTAAGATAGTGTTTTATTAAAGTGTCTGTATTTATGATCATGGTGAATAATCATATCTTAACGATGTAATAAAGCTATTTGTTCAGGTAAATAGTCATCTCTGTAATGGGAGCAGGGAGACCCCGGCTATATTTTCCTTAAAGTGTTCAAATCGACATCAAATGCACAAAACTGCAATGCATTATAAAAAGTAAAGTAAGATGTAATTAAAACACGTGTGAAGTGATTACTGTGCAAAAGGTTTATTGTCTGAGTGATGTTTGGGTGTGCTGCCACTAGGTGGAGCTATGTTCACACAGGTGGAGCCTCCTTCACCCACCATGTTCAGTTATTACTGCTCATTATGATGCTGGGGTCATTAGTGGGAGCTTCTTCATTCACTCTAAACATAAAAATGTTTTTTTCAGCCGTAAAACTCGTATCCTGTGAGTGAAACAGGCTTAGAAACATGTTTAGAGAGTACTTTATTAAACTACAGAGTGTATTACACACATGTAGATATCATATATGATATGGTTTTATTCACTGATTTAAAATTTGATTATAAAATCAGTTTTTCCTGGAAAGTGGAAGAGTTCCACATGGAACTGCCTCCGTGTGAAATGTTGAATGCCTATAGAGGCAGGAGGACTCCTGACGTCTGAGATGAAACTTTTTCCTTTGTTGAAACTTTTTATTTATTTTGACATTCCCACGGACAAAAAGCAAACTGCACCTGAATCCTAAAACATTCTGTTATTGTAATAAAGACTCTGCAGCAGGAACGACTTGATGAAGCTGTTCTTATTTCAGCTGAAATCAGACGTGTGAGCAGCTGTAGGAGGACTCCACCATGCTCAGTGGGGTTGGTAATAAAACCATCAGTGGCTAACGTTTTAATTGTGGTAAAAGATAAATAAATAACACTTCTGAGTCCATATCAGGATGAAGAAGAAGGAATCCCTCCTGAGTGAGTGGATCAATGATGTGGGAGTTTGTGTGGGCTTCCCTTAAACAGTGGGAGTCTAAAGATCAGCCCACACGCCCTTTTCCCAACCATCGCGTCCAGCTGGAGTCTCAGGAAAACAGCCAGCAAGGCAGAAACTTTAGTCCAACAGGACAAGATGACAGCAGGAGGACAAAGAGGGTGAGAGGGAAGAAAAGGAGGAAACGCGTGTGATGGGAGAGTGTGAGGTGGACTGGGATGCAGAGAATAAGGGTTGGTGGGACCATCCTGGTGTGCAGAATAGGAATACTCCTACACACACATTCCTCTGTATTATACAGAGGTCAGCACACACACACACACACACACACCTGCAGCAGGAGCGTGTAGGAGTTGATGCTGTCTTCCTGATCTGGAATTCAGCGGGAAAACGGGGCTCACTGTGATCTGCTTGACAGCCCCCCCACCCCCCTTAGAAACTGGTTACTGACGTTTACAGGAGTGATTGTTTCATCCAGATGTTCCCTTAAATCTGTCAAATTACCCACAGATTATCCAAGTAGTCTGCAAAATGGTTTAATTCATCATTTCATTCAACAAATGAAATGATGAAATCACGTTGCATTAGGGAAGACTTTTTGTCCCCAATACCGACTGACTCAGTTCATATTACATATGTGGTGATAACGTCTCATGATGATGCATACATATTGTTTATTCTCTTTTATTTCAAGCCCAGACTTGCAGACCATAAGAAAATTAAATATATTTATCAGGATCAATAAAAAACACTGTGAAGAATCCGCTCTATGAGAAGTTCTGACCTGCTTTACTTCATGACTGATGAGTAAAACCCAAGAGGCAAACTCAGCCAGCCAAAGGTGAAGACAACCTGGAAGTGATAAAAATTGCAGTTCCACCCTCATCCTTTAGGGGTGGGGTCCAGAAAGGAGCAAGTTCCCACTGACTCCCATGTTAAAAATGCCAACTTCACAGCAGAAATAAACATGTTTACAGCCTGGTTCAAAAAAACATTTTAGGTCTAATAGGTCTAGTTTACAGTCCTGACAACTCTGAGGGGGGTGAATTTTTTTGTAACTCTTCCATTTAGGTGTAATTAAATGCTTGAAATTATGAATAATTAGATTTGATTGACAGGTAGCATGAGCGTCAGAGCTAGCGCTAGCAGCTAGCTCCAGAGAGGAATGGAGAGGAATCGTAGGATGTCCAAGGAAGATCCCGCCTTTCTCGTCTCTGATTGGCTAGAAGGGCTCTCCTCTGATTGGCAATTTCATTTAGCAGCAAACCGTCTTCCCTCGCTAAGTGCAGACTGTCGTCCTGCCACCAACAGAACAGCTGTTTTGGGGAGTTTTGTAAAGAAAATGTGAATTAGCGATATAATAACCATTTTGTCCTGTTTTGCAAAATAGTTATTTTTTGTTTCTTTTATTAAAAATCCCTGAAAAATGTAAAATGTGAACTTATAACAAATCTAGTTGCATTCATCACACTGTTGGATTTACTTTATGTCCGTTGGCTCTCAAGCATTGAGGTTAGTGGAATACATAGGCTATGAGTACCTTACCTGGGTATGAAATATAATAAAACTGCCCTATTTTGTCCAGCTGTGTGCAGCAGGTCTGTTTCTCTTCTAGAAGAATGAAAACTGGTGAAAAATAGGTCTAAATCATAATCAGCTTAGAATTAAATTTAGATTAAATGAAACACATTTAAACAGATGATGAGATGTGTTCTAACCTGCAAACAGCTTTAACCTATGAAAGTGAAGACATAACATAGCCTATAGTAATAAGATAACCCCATGCGTGAGAGCCAACAGATATAAAGTCAATCCAACAGTGTAGCTACGTTTACATGGGCACAAGTAATCGGATTGAACGCCCTATCAGATCAAAAATTCATCATGTAAACATGTCAATCGAAATATTCTGACCCGAATGAAATGTCATTCTGATTGAGAGAGGTGGTTTTGTCAGATCGTAAATCCGATTGGCGTCCATGTACACAGCCATTCGGATCGTTGGGGTAAAATAATGCCCACTGCGCATGTATGCAACTGCAGCGTGACCTCTTTTCGCCTCTGCACATGCTCAGGACAGATCAAAAAAACATGGTGGGCGGTAAACAGAAGTGATCCGTTGCCGACGCTATTTTTTACTGGAAATACTACGGGAGCTCAATATTACTGAACGTCTCGAAGGCCAAACTGCTAAAAATGCCGAGTTAAACACTCAAGTGCATCTAAAGATGCAGGAAACGAGAATTCACCAAAGCTAGAGAATAAGTAAATAAAATGCAAGGGAAAAGACGTATGGACAAGATGGCGTTTGTTTACAATTTTTCTTCAGGGAAAGACAAGTCTGCGCATGCGCAAGCTATGGTGCGTGCATCGCGACGTGATCAGATCATTCCAGTTAGTGTCCATGTAAACAGAGATTTGGGATTTCCGATCAACCAAGATTTGAATCGGATTGGGGAAATTTGGCGCATGTAGACGTAGCTTGTGATAAATGCAACAAGATTTATTACAAGTTCACATTTGACGTTTTTCAGGTTCTTTTATAAAAGAAACTGAAGCTGGCTTGTTGTAAAACAGGACAGAATGGTTATTATCCTCAAGATCTGGCTGCAGACATAAAACCCTGCAGCGATGGGAGACGGTTTGCTGTTACATGAAATAGCCAATCGTAGGAGAGCCCTTCCAGCCAATCAGAGGCAAGAAAGGCGGGACCTTCCTTGGCCATCCAGCAAAGGGCTCAGCCTTGGCCTCACGTTAATCGGTCTTTGTCAGACACATGACCTGCCTCAACCACAGCCCCCTGGCACCATTTTGAGTGTACGACTCGCGTTTCTACGGGGGAGCCGCAGCCGAAGTTGAAGAAGCACACTAGAGTCAAACGGATAGATAAAAAGAACAAGGACGAACGCATCCCTTACAGGGATAAACTTAGGAAGGAGGGTATGGGATTGGTATTTTCAGAAATCAACAATGTAGATCCCTACGACCCTATGGTATTTTAAAGACTAAAAAGATAGAAATTATACAAATAAATAACATAAGTTTCAAGCAGAAGAAAGGCATCTCTAAGTAAATTACTACCCACCCCTGCATTCAACTGCCCTCCATGTTTGGCAGAGGCTTGGGAGATAGCAACTTTATATAGCCTAAAAACGAACATTCAGTAACATAACTTACAACTGTTTTACTTGTCTTTATGAAAATGATGCGAGCAAACACGCATGTGGGGAGGTGCGGTTTTAAAAGTTATGTTCTTCCTTCTGACAGATGTGACCCAGACGTCTGTTAGTGCTCCTATTTTCTGTCCAGAATCTCTTTTCCAAGCAGGAAACTGAAAAAAATCTTATGTCATTATCAAGGTTTTGCTTCTTGTGTGACCTGGCATGGCAGCCCTTCACACGAGTGTACTATTTTCTGCAGCTCACAACACACAAAGCGACCAATGGTTTCGTTGTTTACGCTCATTTATCCCATCATGCAACATGCTACAGCACCCGATACGTCATCTGACAAAGACCGATAGTGATCGGCCATTTTGACTCTCTGAACTTTAGTTGTGTCCTATGTGTGTTCGTGTTTGGATGTTAATCATGGAATTATTGGACAAAGATGGCAAGCTGTGGTATTGATTGCACTAAGAGATCATCCAAGAAGTCTTTGCTTGTTTTTATTGGTAGGTATAATAATGTTTCTGTACTTAATTTCAATGGTTGAATCGGGTAAAATGCTGTGCATTTAACATATGGCTGCTTGCTAACTTACAGCACTGTAATAACAGGTCTATTTTAATTTTAGATCAATGTTTTAGTAACAGGTTCTGTGATCACTATTTGCATTGCTCAGAAAAGCGTTCCTTGATGTGTTAACTTAGATTATTCTATATGGACCCGATGTTTTATTTTTAATATCTAATTAATCAAGACTGACAAAAGAGCGCAGTATTATTCTGCCTTGGTGATGTAAAAGGAAAGTTTAGAAGTCTGTTAAACAATAAATCATTTTATAAAGACAGTTTTTTTTTGTTATATATTAATCTTTTAGTCTGCCACAATAATGTAATGAATTTAAATAAAAATACATCAAAATGAGGGCTTTTCTCAACCATTAGTAGGTGAGATTAAAAAACAGATTAATTAGATTAATTAATTACAGGTCATGATTAATTAGTCTTAAAATTTTTTTTATCTCATGACAGAACTAAGTACAACATATGTGTGATTCAGGGCGTGAGGCAAAGCAGATTAGAAAATAGCTTTTATCTCCCTGTTGCATTCATTTGTTCTGGGGACCCATGAGGTGACTGGAAGGGGAGGAGACTTAGACTCTATATATATGCCAGATATTTGTTATAACTGTGATGATTATGGCTACAGGTGATGAAAACGACAAATTCAAAATCTCAGACAATCAGAATATTGTGACAAGGTTCAATATTCTAGACTTAATCAGCTGATGAATCCAGAACACCTGCAAAGGGTTCCCGAGCCTTTAGATGGTCTCTCAGTCTGAGCTGGATACATTTAAAGGAGCCAGATCATGCTATTTTAAATCTTTGAGAGCAAAGGTAGGCACAATATATGATAAAATATTACCAATGACACTACTGAGATGTCATTTTACCTTAAAAGCAGTGTCGTTGTATGCCTGTACAATAACAATAAAACAATCTTGATTCTTATTTGTAATTTTAAATGAGTATGTTGTACCTCACTGAGGCTAATGTTTGCAGCTGCCCATCACTGTCATCACTCTGATCCATGCAAACAACACATGAAGAACAGCTCATTCACGGGTTGATGAATAAAAGATTTTATGCAGGAGACACAGAGATGTGTGATGAGGGGAGAGGAAGGCTGAGAGAGAGAAAACTGGTCGACTGGGAGAGCGGTGAAGGAGTTGTGGATGAATATAATCCAACAAAAAGCTTGTAGTGGTCTCTCAGCTCAGGAACACCGCTGAAACGAGAGAAGAGCCGTGAGGAGAGCATGCTGAGAGGCAGTCTTGGACTCTTCTGGCCGTGTGATCGTAAATTATGACCTCCATTGCACACGGACTGACTTTCTGGGGCACAATTTACCTAAACATGCTCTAAAAGGCTTTGAAGCCACCGTGATTAATGTTTTTACTTGTTGGATATCAAATTCTGTGTTCAAACTTTTCTTTTTACTTTAATATTTCTCACCAACATCTAGATACTCCTATTAGCTTCAAATGTTACACTCTTATGTACATAAACTGTGGTCGACGCTCCATAGTCATGCACCATCTTGAAATATGGCAGCTGTTTAGGGACATAGAAGATGTAACGCGCCACGTTTTGCATTTGCACTTTGACAGGATGCAACCTGAAAGAAACAGAGGAGGGCAGCAGTACGCCCTGGAAGCCTTCAGCCTGCCAAACCAACTAAAGAGAAGAAGAGAACATAAACACTGTTGCTGTACTCGGTTAGCTTGAATAACAAAACAATAATTTCAAAAGACACGCCTGATCGTAGTAGTTATATGCTTTGTGTGGGTTAGGAGCGATTGGTAAACAATTATATGATCAAGCTCATGCTATAGATAAAGAACGGCCCTGATCGCTGGATGGAACGCTGGAAGTTGTTGACGTATTGCCTTTTTGATGCACGTGGGCTACCGTAGCTGCAATACCTATTCTGAACTGCATGGTGCTAAAGAGTCAAATGTTTTTACACATTTTCCCTTTAAAGAACCCCCAGCATGGGCGTGGGGGGTGTTAAGTGTCCATGGGCCTCATCTATAGGGTGTGTTTCTACAGGTACGGGTCTGCTGGAGACACTCCGAGGGCATGCTAGTAAACTCTTCTTCACACCGGAGACACATGAATCATAGCCACGGGAACATATTTTCAGCAGGGGTTGCTGAGAAAAAAACAAAAGCTCATCTGCACTCAACTCATTTTGTACAGGTGAATCATAGCCTACGTAGTACACACATTGATATGAGTCTCATTATTAAAAATCAAGACAAAATCATGAAACACAACACTGTCAACACACCTCTGGTCCCCGTCATCGCAATCTCGGTGTGTTGCTGCTGCTGTGCTGCGGTGATTGGACTGGGCTGCAAGTGTGCCTCTAAAGCTTAATTTATGCTTCTCCGTCAGCACGGAGACATGCAGCGCCATTATCCGTCCTTGCGAGGGCTCTCCAACAGGCTCGTGGCTTGCAAGGACGGACGGAATCGAGCCCACTTTTCTACACATCCGTCCAATGAGACGGAGAGCGCAAGCTTGTGATTGGCCAGGACACCGCTTCCTTTAAATACGCTACCAGCTCTGCCATCGCCCCTGCAAAAAAATAAAAAGAGAGCCGAACATATCTAGTGGCAGACATGGAGCAGCTTGAAGAATACCTCTCGGAAAAAGTCTGGTAATATGAACGTTTATTCACCCGTGACTGGAGGAGAATAAAGATACGGAGCAAGCGTTTTATTCGTGGACGGATAAGACGAGAAACCTGGGTTTAGAGGTGGCGAGTGCATGAAGAGGTGGAGGAGAATGAGGGACAAGTTTGTCCGTGTTAAAAAGTCTTTGAAATACGAAAAAGCACAATAGAAACTAAAAATAAACTGTAAATGCATCCTGGACTGGATACATGACGGGATACCCCAGAACTCACTGTTCCTGCATCTCCTTTTGTTTTCTCGAGACTTCCCAAAAAAGTCTAAAATCCACTTTTGCGCCATTGTGGTAAATAAATCTTTGAGGTCACCACTTCACATTTAAAACAATTACAATGTCCACATGTTGCCGTATTATGAGAGGATCCTAAGGGGGACATATTTGACCTCTTTTTAAACTAGTTATAATAGTTCTATGTAATGACCTCAGTGTCAGTGTCAGAAACTTCCAGAATGAGACATTTCAGGGCTCTGTCACTTTAAGAAAACAATCTGCTGCTAATATGTCCCCTTAAAGGTTTCTAAGGACATCCCTGTTGAAGCATAAGACTTTTCTCCCTGGCCCTGCCTCCCACATGCCTCCATCTAAAAGGCTAGGTTATCCTGAGTTATCTCTGTAGTTATGCTGCTATAGGCTTAGACTGCTGGAGGACATACTGACCACTTTCCACACTCTGCTACTCTCTTCTACCACCACTCTCTAGTTGCATTATTTCCTGTTATTTCAGCTGTTAACTTTATTTTCTCTCTAAGTGTTTTTCTCCCCAGAAGAAGCTACACTGGCGTTCTGCTGAGCTGTGGTGGCCTCATGGAGGGGGCCATCGGCTGGCACACTGCTGCCAACCACTGAACATTCTCCCTCTCCTGATATTACATCTTACTTTCTTTAACATAGAATGTGCTACTATTAGTTCACCTATTGAATTAATTATAGATTCACTCAGATAAAGACAAGTTTCTCTTACTAAATAGAACTTCTACTAAGAAATCACAGTGTAGCCATAGAAACACTACTTGATATACACTGCTCACAAAAATTATGCAATGTCTTAGGAACAAAAGGATGCCAAGTCTTTTAATGGAAATAAAAGTGTTCAGCCTACAGAGGGCTCAATTGTGTAGACACCCTAAAATCAGAGTGAAATGAAGATGTGGCAGGCTAGTCCATTATTTAAAAAACTTCATTTCTGCAACTCAAAATGCTTTTCAGTATCTTGTGTGGCCCCCACGAGCTTGTGTGCATGCTTGACAACGTCGGGGCATGCTCCTAATGAGACAACGGATGGTGTCTTGTGGCATTTCCTCCCAGATCTGTGTGAGGGCATCCCTGAGCTCTTGTACAGTCTGAGGAGCAACCTGGCGCCGCCTAATGGACCGAAACATAATGTCCCACAGATGTTCTATTGGGTTTAAGTCAGGGGATCGTGAAGGCCATTCAATTGTTTCAATTCCTTCATCCTCCAGGTACTGCCTGCATACTCTTGCCACATGAGGCCGGGCATTGTCGTGCATTAGGAGAAAACCAGGACCTACTGCATCAGCGTAGGGTCTGACAAAGGGTTCAAGGATTTCATCTGGATACCTTATGGCAGTCAGAGCACCATTTCCTAGGCAGTAGAGGTCTGTGCGTCCCTCCATGGATATGCCTCCCCAGACCATCACTGACCCACCACCAAACCTGTCATGTTGAACGACGTTGCAGGCAGCATAACGTTCTCCTTGTCTTCTCCAGACTCTTTCACGTCTATCACAGGTGCTCAGGGTGAACCTGCTCTCGTCTGTAAAAAGTACAGGGCGCCAGTGGCGGACTTGCCAATTCTGGTGTTCTTGAGCAAATGCCAGTGGAGCTCTACGGTGCTGGGCAGTGAGCACAGGGCCCACTACAGGACGTCGGGCCCTCAGGCCATCTTCATGAAGTCTGTTCCTGATTGTTTGGGTAGAGACATTCACACCAGTGGCCCTCTGGAGGTCATTCTGTAGGGCACGAGCAGTGCTCAGCCTGTTCCGCCTTGCACAAAGGAGCAGGTATCGGTCCTGCTGATGGGTTGTGGACCTTCTACGGCCCTGTCCAGCTCTCCGAGAATAACCGCCAGTCTCCTGAAATCTCCTCCATGTTCTGGAGATTGTGCTGGGAGACACATTAAACCTTCTTGCTGCAGCACGTGTGGATGTGCCATCCTGGAGAAGTTGGACAACCTGTGCAACTTCAGTAGGGTTAAGGAATCGCCTCATGCTGCCAGTAGAGATAATTACTCAAGCCAAAACTAGCACGAGTGGAAAACCAGCCAAAAAAGATCAAGAGGGAGAAACTTGAAATGACCTCCACATGTTAAACCAGTCCTGTTTTGAGGGTTTTGTAATTGTTGCCACTTTAGTGCACCTGTCGTTAAGTCCATGAACACCAATACAGCTGAAAGTGATTAACAATGCCCTCAGCTGCTTAATCAACCAGATAATTATCAGACAATTTTAACTGATTTCATGCCAGGCCCAATAAAATAAGTGTTCCTTTCATTTTTGTGAGCAGTGTATATGGTGTGTGTGTGGCGGTGTGCGCACCTATAAAGGTAGGACTGGGGATAATTTCCGCAGTTAACATAGGGCTAGACAGGAAGTCACACGTGGTTGCAGGGTAAAACATCTGGTAATTTTCAAAATAAAAGTCTATTGCAGCGATGCGATTTCACATCTATGTAGATTTTGTCTATACGTGTGACTTCACCTTGAATTGAATTGAGCTGTTCCGGGAGCTTCTGAGCGTGACTCAGGGATGAGCTGTACATGCTCCGTGAGCTCAGACTCACTTACTTTGGTTTTGTTTGACAATTACCCGCCATCTATGAGCTACAAACACAGAGCATCAATCACCCATGGGTCAACTGGGGAATCGTCAGAATAAAACTGATGCCACTGATAGGATTTCCTGTTCAAACGCGTGAGTGCTGTTCTCCATGTAAAACTGGGAGTGAACCTCAGGGCCAGCGCTGCAGAGAGAAATGAGAAAACCTTCTCCAGGACCATGTTTGAGACTGATGACGTCCAGCAGAAGTTGATCTCTGAGTTACTGCTGCTGGAGGAGGTTCTCCATGCTGCTCTACCTTCCTCATCCTCCATTGGTCAACTAGTGGATGTCACTGGCTACTTTCTTCATTCTAACGTAGCTTTGGAGCACAAGTATCCTACACTATGCCGTATAAAAGAGATCAGTTCTATGGGATCCTGGATGGAGGAATGGTCCTGTCTGATAGTAGCTAGCATGATCCAAACAGTAATGCGCTAGTGCGTGACACAAACGTATGATGATGGGAATCAGGAGGGAAGTGACAGAATTAAATCCATGAACTGGCCTGTAGGCGTGTGAGGCTCCCTGACAGAACCACTGCATCAGTTCCTGTCTGTGGTTAAACATTAACCAGCTCTTCATCAGAGGGAGCCTCTGTGAATGGGGGGTGGGTGGGCGGAGCTCCTGCTCTTGTGCATCCTGAAGGCCTGCTGAGACAGACAGAGGACCGCTGCAGTCTCATCAACACGGAGCTGTTCTACAGGATCCTCTATCTTTGTCTGTCTGGACGAGACAAGACAGGGATGACGACGCGTCAGCCCTAACGGCCCGGTCTGTGGTTTTCTGCTGCCACAGGAACTCAGTCAGCGTCCAACAAGACCGACGCAGAGGGAGGGGGGAGCTGAGCGTTCAAGCACCTTCACTGCTAGTGTGTGTGTGTGATTATGAGAACAATAAAATCCACAATGAAATACAAATGTAATTAAACTATTTCTATTATCATAAACACTGCAGCTTTTCAAAATAAAATTCAGACCAGAATACGAGGGAAACAATTAAAACTAGAATATGGAACAACAGTCCAAGACTGAGAGACCATCTAAAGGCTCAGGAACCCTCTGCAGGTGTTCTGGATTCATCAGCTGATCAGAGTGTGACACTTTGAGTCTAGAATATTGAACCTTTTCACTATATTCTGATTGTCTGAGATATTGAATGTGGGGTTTTCATCAGCTGTAGCCATAATCATCACAATTATAACAAATAAAGGCTGAAACATCTGGATTTGCGTGGAATGAGTCTGTCTGATAGATTAGTTTCACCTTTTAGGTGGAATTTCTTAAATAAATAAATTTGCTGGAGCAGAGACCAGTAGCACAGCAGCAGCGCTGTTACTTGTAGCTTTTGTGAGACAGGCAGACATTTGCATTTTGAGCATAATTTTCGTCTCGTCTCATTATGTTTTAGTCACCAAAGAGCTATTTTTAGCTTGTCAGCATCTCGTTTTTGTTATGAGAAAAAGGGGCGTCAACAAAATCATTCCGTCATCGTTTTTGTTGACGAAAACAACACTGGTGCAGTCTGGTACCAGATGATCCATAGAGCGGTACTGGTCCACGGCCAGAGCTTGGAGACCTCTGGTTCACAGCAAGGGTCTGCAGCCTGCTGCTCAGGAGCATCATGCAACTTTTGTACCTAGAATGCCGAGTAAGGTTCATATTTAATCTGACAACAGGAAGACGTTTCTGCATCAGTGCGAACCTACTCATGCATGATGGTTGGGTCGACCAAGTTCCATCCCAAAGCTTCTTCCAGAGCTGTTCTCTTTTTTTTTTACATAGAAATAAAAAGCTGATATTTTCAGTCTCAGAGCCACTGAGCTCATCCATCACTCCGCGTCTTTGTTGCTCAGGAAGGACGAGACAGAAGCGACAGCACGTCAGCATTAACGGCCATGTCTGTAGTTTTTTTTATTGTAGACGACACAGGAAGCTGCAGAGAAAGGGAAACACTTCCAAACCCTATACACGCGTCATTTAGTGATGGATGAGTTTTAAGTTTACCTGAATCTAAATATGTCCTGCAGTCCTGGAAGAAGTGTCTGGATTTATTTATAAATTTCTTTTCTCCAGGTTAATTTAAGGCATCCTAAATCTGTTAGACAGCCACAGGACATTGATCGCTGATAATTTATGATCCCAATATTGATGCAGTGAGCCGTTTGGCCACATTAAAGAGCAAGCAGCCATGCTTCGGCCCTGACTATGAATATTTTAAAACAGAGCCGAGAACACAGAGGCTGGTTCGACACCCGAAAAGACTTCTGATCTTAAAATGGAAATAAAAAGCCAAATCAGATCAAATTCAGTCATTTAGGGTGGATTGCACCAACAAGGTTTAATTTAAGCTAAGATTAGCACTAATCAGAGTTTAGTAAAACTGTTTAAAATGACTTAAACCAGGTTTAAAGTTAAGCAGAGCTGCGTTGCACTACTTAAAATTAAACTCAGTTTAGTTAAACTGTGCTTAAACTGATTTAAATCAAGGGAGTGGATGTTGAAATAAAACCTACTAATTAAACAGGCTATGTTATTAAACTATAAACATCAGAAGTGTGTTAAGATGTTTTTAAAATATATATAAAAGAAAGTTTAGCTATTTCTCCTAGATTCTCCGGCCCTCCTTTGTGTTTTTTCCTCCATCTCAGATGATCCGAATAGATCACGTTAGCTAACCTAACATTTAAGCTAGCTCCGCACACCAGCGCAGATGCAAAACATTAGCTAGCTCAGCTGCAGAGCTAACCTAGCTCCACACACCGGCGCAGACAGAGCCTGTTTCTAAATTTTCTTTCAGGAAAATCATTTTGCTAAATAAACCTTAAAAATACAGTCATTGCTAAAGTTGAACCTCCTCATTAGCAGGTTTAAAGTTAACCCTAGATCATAGTTTAAATTGGGGTTTAAAGTTCTGGTGCAACAGGCTTAAATTTAAACTTAGTTTAGTGTAAAAATTAAACTAGGTTTAAAGTTTTTTGCAAAAGAATTTAAACTTAAACCATGATTTAATCCGAGTTTAAAGTTAAACCTTGTTGGTGCAATCCAGCCTAAGTGTAAAATGTATTCACCATTAGGAGACACCTCAGCTCAGAAATAACAGAAATCCCTTTGACTTTGATTATTTACTCTAAAATAATGAGCTGATTATTGTATTATTGTTAGTTTAATATAATTTAGGACTGAGGAACTCCACAACACATAAAACAGTGAGTCTGAGAAAGCAGAGATGAACGTGGTGGTGTCCTCTGACTTCTGCCTGGTCAGAAGGTGGACATGCTGTGATCCAAAGAGTTAGACCGGGATCATGATCCTGTCTGATTAGAGCAGTGAACATGAAGCCACCTTCATGGGACGTTGTAGAAGACCACTGATGGTTTTATCTGTCAGCCAGGAGCGGTTAATAAAGATACGCTGATATGTGTAAACACAGAGGACAGGCCCATTAACATGTTCTCCCAGCTCCACCTCCTACGTTCCAACATCAGCAGCCATCAACGCTCCCGGTGAAATCTTTCAGCAGACATCAAGGACAAAAGCTGACGTGTAATAGGAACATGTCCAGGATGCAGGGACACAGTGTGTGTCCAGGGTAACAAAACTCCATCTGGAGTCAATCAGACACCAGAACCCCATTAGTTCCCAGGCTGGACAGGAAGTGTTATCCCTGCAGGAGTTCTGGGCCTGCCTCCTCCAAGTGGCACATTTTAAAAAAACCTCCAAAGGTGACCAGTAGGGATGACCGAACCCCTCAGTGGATACTCTTTGATGGGGAGGAGCAGCTCTAACCCCAACTAACCCTCGCTTCATGTCCAAGGACGACCCCAGCCACCCTACCGATGGATCTCATTTCAGCCAGTGGTATCCAGGATCTCGTTTTTCTGGTCACTCCTGTGACCGTAGGTGAGGGTTTGGAAGGTGGACAAACCAGGTTGTGCCTTAAAGATGCCAACAGAACCATCATCTTCTGCAGACAGTAGAGATGAGAGCCAGAGGTTCCGAGCCTAGAAATCTAGACAGACAGCAGCTGAAGCAAAAGGATTTAGCTCTGCAGGTTGAGGTCAGTCTCAGCCATCTTACTGCTTTGTGATTGGCTGAAAGGTTCGAGGGCGGGTCATTGTCATGAGAGAAGCGCTCTCATCCTGGACGGTGAAACGAAGCTGGAGCGCTTCAGCAGCCAATGAGTTTCACCTCAGTTTCACCTTTGATTTACTGACATAATAAACTTCTGCACCAGATTCTCATTTTTTCAGTTTCATCTGTATTTTCACCAGAAAAGAACTAAAACAATCAAAGAGCAAACACACAGGTGAGCACACATCAGCCTTTAACCACATAATCAGCTGATTAACAGCAGACTGAACTCACTAATGTAGAGGTTTAAGGTAATGATGAAGATCTCCTCTTTCTGTTCTCACAGCGAAATGTTCAGAGAAGTTATTGTTGATGCATCTGAAGTGCTGATGGACGGACCGGACCGGAACCGCTGCAGTGTCTGGATTTAAGCGCGATGAAGGTTTTGAAAAATAATCCAAGGAAGTCCTGAGTTGTCGAACATTAGCGCTGAGCTTATTAGCTTTTCCCCACTAACAAGTTAGCTTAACTAGAAGTTGGTTTGTCGATGACGTCAATGATGACAAATAAACTGATTGGATCAACAAATTTCCCAGCTTTGTTTTTGTAAACAATGAAAATAAAATAAATGAATTATGATTCATTCTTACTGGCAGCAAATGGAACATTACCATTACTGAAATCTGGGGCGGACTGGGACAATAATTCAGGCCGGGAGTGTGAAACCATCCCAGACCAACACCACCACCCGATTAACGCAAAACACTAGAAGGGAGTCAGGTTGGGCGCCTACTGATGTATGTGTGCGTGTGTGTATGTGTGTGTGTGTATGCGTGCATGTGTGTGTGTATGTGTGTGTGTGTGCGCATGTGTGTGTGCGTGTGTGTATGTGTGTGCGTGCATGTGTGTGTGTATGTGTGTGTATG
>SSNS01000491.1:22500-52500 GCA_006937985.1 Aphyosemion australe
TTTGCCCGGTGGAGTCCAGCCTGAGTCCAACCATTCAGGTTGAGTTTAACTTGGTTGAACTTCAACTGTGGCGTTCTGACGTTTACTCCTGCATCCAAAGATTTCCCAACAACAACAAATAAAAGGTTTTCTGTTGTTGCCTCAATATTTTATTCCATGCTTATTAAAGTTTGTAATTTAAGAAAAGGAGTTAGAGATTGGATTACATCTAAACCAATAAAGGAGACGGTTCCAGGAGTTTCTGTACATCCCGTCTGAAGAGAGTCGGAGATTTAGCTGTTTGGCTCTCAAAACCTCAGATCAGATCATCTGCTCCATTCAATATGACAGTAAATACATCACACACACACACACACACACACACACACACACACACACACACACACACACACACACACACACACACACACACACACACACACACACACACACACACACACACACACACACACACACATTCTTGATGATTTTCTAATACGGTTTATTCCTCTCTCCTGTCATTAGTCAAACGATGACAAATCCATTTGATCTCCGCTGTGTGATGTTATGAGAACTTCACAGGGGAAACTCTCTCCTCTCCTACCCAAATGAGCCTGAAACATGAACCCTCACATTTCCTTTTTTGCCTAATTGAAGCATTGAGAGGCAAATTAAACAATGGCCCAGTGTAATTAAATCTCAGCAATACCCTGTTGTGGTAGTTAAAGACTGTAATGATGTTTTTGCCACACTCTTCTATCCAGTTCCCCACCAATTAAAACCTGCTGAAGCGCGTAAAGACAGCTGGATCGAGTTCTCCTTAATGCCGGTGTTGTGCTTTTCACTCCATCCTCCGGTGACTCTGAAATCCAATAAATGCTATAATTCTCTTTCCTTAATGACAAGTCGCAGGTGCAGGGTGATTTGTTTTTCTTGATTTGGCATGCAGGATAAGATTTACAAAAGATTAAAAAAAAGTTGCTCATTTGCTTCAGAAAAAGTGCGTTTGGAAAACAGAAGCTGAGCAGCAGACACGTTTCTGCTGTTCTCGGTCTCTACGTTAACCTCAACGTGTCACACGCAAAATAACGACAATTATCTGTGATGTCATCATCAAAAGACCTTCTGGTGAATCTGAATTTTTCATTAAGGCCTTTAGAGCTTTATTTTTATTTAAATACTGCATATAGTAATCTTGAATATTTTAAAGATCTATGGAGGAAAAATGGACGTCAGGTCAATAATAGGAACTGTAAGGATTCATGGAGTTTGGAATAATTAGGGAAGCCAGTGAATTAACACACCTTTACTATCAGAAGATGTTCTAACGGTAAATACTGTTGTAAAATAAGCCTATTAGTAGAAATTAGTCCTTACCCTGTACGATTTGTCACTGGACATGGTGCTGGCTGGTCACTTCACGTATCAGCAGTGAACCAACACCCCGACGGCTGGAAAAATTTGTTCTGTTGTTGCAATATCACCTCTAAACACTAGCTGTCGCCATAGTGTCCGTGTTCCATAGTCAACCTTTAGGTAAATAACATGAACACATCATATTTATCATTTCAGGTCCATCATAGTCAGTCCCTGTCTTTCTCATGAAATATATGTCTTACCTGGTAAAACGTGTTTGCTGCAAATCCGAAAAAATCTTTGAGGACTGCTAGTTTTTTTGATTTACTGCTGCTGTTCATCCCCGCGTTCTGTCTCCATCAAAGTTATTAAAAAAAGACAAGTTGTGTTCAAACTAGGGATGTCCGATATTATTGGTCTACTATTACCCCGACTGCACACTGGAAGCATCAGCGTCACGGAACGGCAGCGGAACGGTTTACTCGCGATTTTCGCTGCTTGCCAGTGCACACCGGGAGAATCTCAGCCACGAAGCGGCTTCACCGCCGCACTCCTCGCTGGACTCGCAAGATCACAAGATCCCTCGAGACTTCAAAGGTCACGGTTTGTTTATGCCATCCACCATTAAACCAAAAAGAAGGAAATCACATTTGACATCGCTGTGTGATGTCATATATAATGTTGTTCCTCTCCACTGACAGGATTAAAGCCATGAAAAACACACCGCTGCACTTCTCGAACGATGCGTTAAGTGAATAAGCCATGAGGTCATGCGTATAGACGTAATTTACATAGATATGAAATTGCAATGCTGCAATAGACTTTTATTTTGAAAATTACCGGGCATTTTATACTGAAACCTAGTGTGAGCTTTGTTAACTGTGGAAATTTACGCATCCCAGAAGAGGCATGCGGCAAAAATAGAACTCAATCCTATCTTTAGCAGCGCAGCATGCCGCTTCTGGGACGCATCTGAAAATTGCTGCGTCACGGCTGGTTTGTGTCACCTCCACAGACTATAATGGATTCCATTTGAATCAGTGACGTTCCGCTGCCGTTCCGCGCCACTGATGCTTCCAGGGTGCAGTCGACTTTATAATATCGGCCAATATTCCAAAGGGGTTCAAATGAAGGCAACTGGACTTCTTTGAAGTACACAAAGTAAAGACACATTTCTTTCATTTAGCTTTTGGCCAGTGAGCATTTTTTTCTGCTGCATCTTTGTTTTTATTAGCTGTATTATTTTTCGAGTTTGATTTTATGTGTTTTTATTTTCATGAGAGTTTTTATATGTGTTTTATGTGTACGATGGTGAATTTAAATTTTTATGGTTTTTAGGTTTACTGCTTTTACTCTGTGCAGCACTTTGGTCAGCTGACATGCTGTTTTTAAATGTGCTATGCAAATAAATTTGGTATGGTATGGTATGGTAAAGTACACATCATGGCAAAGTAATCTTACTTCCTGACATGTGGACATCTCTCCTCTGATTGGCTAACAGCAACACGACTCTACCACTGACTCTGTTTGCTCTGCAACGTTGATGTTTTATCTCCACAAATAACACAAGCCTGGAGGAGTTCTGCTGTGTGGTGGAGTTGCTAATGCTAACAGTTAGCTTCTACTAGCCCAGGCGTTTTCTGCTGTTTCCTGGATGCTAAACCAACAACAGCCTTCCCCGATGTGAGTCAAGATGGGTGAGTCCATGAATGTTAAGTGACAGTGTGACGTAGATCTGTCAGGATTTTCTAATCCTAGAGTTTCACCTAGAGTCTATTTTCTATCAGAAGCTAATGCAGGAGGTAGGTGGAGGAGACTATTTTCATGTTCAGCCTGCATGACGAACTCAGAGTGACCCATTAGAATCAGAAATAATTAAAAATGTTGCGTGTGAATGACTGATTGTGTTTTGAAGCGCCATGTGGGGTTGCAGAACCCTATGAAGGCGCTATACAAATACAGGCCATTTACCATTAAAAAAGCTTTTTCAGTGATCCAGACTGAAACGTCCTTTAAACCAAGGACGGTTTAAACATGTTCTCCTAGAGTTGCTGTTTAACTCGTGTCTGTACAACTGAATGGCATTCAATTATGTTCAGTATTATCAGCCTGGAGGTTAGGGCCCCGTCTAATTTACTCCTACTCCATTGTCACAACATTAAGACACCCCACTCCCCAACCCATCCGCTCCCTCTCTGTTATCTAAACTACACACATTAGCCATCTGATAATAATGCTTGATTATGACACCCCCCCAGCCTCCTACAGTTCATCCCCAGCTAAATTAAAGCAGAGAGTGGATGAGATTCTCTTACGCTGCTTTAACGGCATTAAAGTGTTAGGGCAGGTACGGTTTCCTGTCAATTTTATCCAAGAAGAAACACGAGACTCACAAGCATCATTAGTGAGCAGACCTAATTGAATCACTCATGACAGAGATGTATGTGTGTGTGTGTGTGTGTGTGTGTGTGTGTGTTTTTTCAGCAGGCCTAAATTACCTTCACTGCAGCAGCCGTTATTAAAAGTGAACTTATCAGACTTGTGTTTTTAGCACCAGCTAAAAACTGACTGAAGGCGAGTTTCTCCTAAAGGGGTCAGAGGTCACCATCATCACATTTCCAGACAGTAAAGTCAGCAGAATGAGGAGATGTGCTCAGTATAGCAGTCTAAGGTTTTAGCAGCATAACTAAAGGGATGAGCCAGGATAACACAATCTCAGGTTTAAAAAAAGCCAGTGAAGTGATGCTGAAACTGGAGAAATCAGAACTTGGAAGCAACATTCTGGGCCCATTTCACAGAACCGGTATTGAGATGAACATCAAGAAGAAATGTGACTTTAAAGTTAGAGAAGATGCAACAAAAGTGAATAAGAATAGAGACAGACAGAAACCAAGGACTACAACCCAACAACAGGAGGGTAAAAAGTGGTCATGTTGGTGTGATGTGAAGGAGGTGGCCCACATTGATAGGCTGCCACCATCCTCCATGATGATCCACCTACAAGCTCTAACTACCTGCATGAAGGTCTCACCAAGACCACCCACAGTCAGGAGGATCTTTTCAAATGTAGCTGGGCTTCGCTGTTGTGGAAAAAAACAAAAGCAAGTAAACAGCAGGGAGAGACAAAAAAGAAAGCAAAAAAGCTGGAAGGACATAAAATCAGAGGAGCAGCAGAGATGGACAGAGATCAGAGGTGGGGATGGGTGGAGGACGTGAGAAAAGTAAAGTGCAAAGCCAAGGAAACGTGACAGAGCTTCCAAAAGTAGTCAGACAAATGGTTGGGCAAAACGAGACAAGAATGAAAAAGTTACAAATGGAAGACAGGAAGTGAAAGAAGGAAAAACACGAGTTTGAGAAATGGATAAAAGTTTTAGAGGAGAGAAGAAAGGAGAGTGCAGAACCAGAAGAGGAAAGCCTTGTTATGTGTAATGCATGGGTCATAATCTTCTGTGTGTGTGTGTGTGTGTGTGTGTGTGTGTGTGTGTGTGTGTGTGTGTGTGTGTGTGTGTGTGTGTGTGTGTGCGCGCGTGTGTGCGTGTGTGTGCGTGTGTGTGTGTGTGCTGAAGAGGGCTATTTGCAGTTAGCATTCTCATGCCGTAATTTGGTACTTACTCTTTTTGTCCGTGCTGCTGTGCGTCAATGACAACCTCCATTAACTAGCTCTGTTTATTTGCATTAAATATGTGGAGTCAGATGTTGAGCAGCAGCAGAACAAGGTGGTGTGGGAATCAGTGCAGGTACAGGCATGTGACATCACCAGGGTTATGGGCATCGTTCTGGGTGGTAGGGCTGAGGAGGAGACACGGAGACTTTTCTGTGCAGTGGGTCTGCACCACCCCAGAGCAGAGAACGATACATCTCACCACTGTGGGGCTTACCTGACAGCTCCTCTCATCTGGCTATGACAGCAGGTGCGCCCTCACACACCTGTAACCCATCAGCTTATCTCAGAGGAGAATAAAAGAAGCTGGCAGCCAGTCACTTGTTCTCAGAGTGTTTTAATCCATATGGTTCTCCTTTCTTGAAACTTACATTCTTGTTTTCTACACAGATCTCTGGACATCCCTCTCTCCTCAAAGCTCTCAATCACACCACATCTCCTCCTGGAAACTCCTCGGCCATCCTTCCACGATCCTCCTGCCTCCTGCTCACCCACTCGTGACTGGCGCTGTCAATCTCCCAACTTCTCGTCATCTCGGTGTCTCCCATCCACCCTCCAACTCCAGACCATAAGGAACACAACTATTATCTCCACTCTTGCGTTTGTAAGTCATACTAAACTCATACTAACGTTCCAGTTTATCTCAGGGTCTCCTGATCTTCTAACAGAAAAACCTGTGGCTCCATCTCTGCATCATCGTCTCTGAAAGCTACCTCCACAGTCTAGGGAATGCCTCAACCTCTCACATGGCTCCAGAGAGTCTCTCTGCATGTGGTTCAGGTTATTACCAAAACTCATGACAGTTCTGGCCAGCTTGGACTGTTTCCTGCAACCACCACAGTCAGATTGTAACTGACTGTACTTTAAGGGGCAAATATTCTTGAATGATTAAAATGCGATTAATCAAGATTAATTAATTACAAAGCCTCTGATTAATTAGATTAATTAATCGAGTCCCATCCCTAATATATATATATTTCACATTTATTAAATTAACATGACTTTTTTAGCATATTGAAATAGCTCTAACTATTAAAATGATCACCTCTCTGTTTTTAAGAGCTCATTTTAAATTCTAGTGTGTGTTTATATTAATAATACAAATGTATTATGTCAAAGCTGTCTGTGATATGCGAGATGAATAAAAAACATTTGTTGCAGTATCATAGTAGGACAGTCAGAGAGAACAACAGAACTGTGCTGTAAGTGCAGCCCCAGACCAGTTTTATCATGTTTGATATTAACCTAAAGTTTCGGTTAGCTAAAGCGCTAGCTAGTGTTTCCTATTCAGCACACTGAATGGATGGGATAGATTTCCCAGCATGCCATGCTCTTTCTTAAATGTTGAAAATTAAACAATATTTAAGGTTTATTTTTATTAAAAGTGAAACTATCATTGATGAAATGAAATATAGACCTACAAGTATCAAAAAAGGTTGACTTGATTAAACAGAATTAATATAGGAACACGGATGGGTGGGTTCCTCAATGAAAAGTGGTGGGGACATGTCCCCTGTGTCCACAGCTAAAAGGATGCCTATGCTGATTGACATTTTTATAGTAAATATATCTTCTGGAGATGAGAATTTAACACTACAGTAGTTACTATATTAACTCTAACACCAGTGTTAAATTGTCAACTCCAGAGAAGAGTTGGTTTTTGACACTAAGTCAGAGTTAAAGTACCAACTCTCCAAAAAGAGTTAAATTACCTCTTACTGGTGTGGACCCATATAGACACTTTAAAAGTGTTGAAATCAACTCTGACGGTGTTAATTTGAGCATGCTGAGTTTGCTGTTTAGAAACAGCTCAGAGGCTGGAGTTGCAAAGGGACACAGCAGATGCAGAAACCCCACAAACCCAGCCTAAAAAGGATTCGCCCTAACTCCCTCAGGCAGCAGGTTGAGCTGACTAAACTCCTGGACGACGTGCCTATTTAATTGATGCAATGTGTTGATAGGTCAGCTGGGTTTGGATTTACGGCCAGCACTGTGATCACTACCAGCACAAGCTTCAGTGGAAGCTGGTGAAAACTGAGCTGGAACAGAATTCTGATTTAGCTCAAATCACCAAATTACATCTTTCAGTTTTTCTGGTTATGAATGAATAAATGAAGAAGGAAAATCCCAGATGCTGTGGAACTTGTAAGCTTAATGTCAGACATCCACTCATAACCAGAGCTCAGATATGTGCAAAGGGGGTTTCCTTTCCCACCCACCAATCTGTGTGTGTGTGTGTGTGTGTGTGTGTGTGTGTGTGTGTGTGTGTGTGTGTGTGTGTGTGTGTGGTTGTTTATGTGGTTGCATTGATGCATGATAAAGAGCTCTCACCCAGTTTTGTGTTTTGACGCTGACATTTAATGTGTCTGAGGCCGCCTGTAAGACAGGCAGTCTAATAAAAGTACACTGTAGGTGGAGAACGCATCTACAGGTTTTCTGATCTATATTTACTTTCTGGCTCAAAGTCTGAACCGGAGCTCATGCAAGTGAGGACGACTTTCTACAATCATAGAAGCTGAAGCGTTAGACGACGTTAAACATGATGCTGCTTTTATTAGTCAGCACTTTCTCACCCCAGCTGTTAGGTTTGGATTTCTGACCTTTTATTCAGCAGAAGAAAATAAAAAACAGCTGGAATAAAGACAAATGCCCAGTAGGATGATGCAGTAAATGCAGCAGCAGCCTATATGACAAACGCACTGATAACACTCATCTGTGGGTCTCAGTAAGTCAGGATCCAACTTTACTGCTTATTGATCTATATCTCATGGATTCAGATTAAAAACATGTCAGAGGTTTTGTTTAAGAGTTTAAAATGCACTGATGCAGACATTCAGTTCAGTTCATGATCCAGTCAGAGTCAGAATATTAGATTATGACAAGATATTCAGATTAAATCTGCTAAATTAGACTGCTGTAACGATCCTGTAAACGTGTTTTAATGTCCATCACACATTAAGGGACTGGGCATTGTCATGGATGCTGTTTGCAGATTCCAGATATTTACGTTAAACTTTAAACGTGCTGTTGATTTAAGTCTCCAAAGAGCTGATTCTGTAAAAAATCTAAAATATTACCAGATATTGTTTCTAGCCCTTTTATGTAGATTTAATTAGAGTCTGGAGCGATCTCCCAGCAGGTCGTGTGTGGCATAAATATGGTGCTCATGATAAATATGTTCCTAACATATGAGTGGAATAGTTTCCAATCACATTAAGGAAACATTCATCCTTATAGCAGATCCAGACAATGTGGAGATAGCAGATAGCACGGCTCCTCGCCGCCCGTCTCCTTCTGGCTCTCAGTTTATTTACAAAGATGATTGATGTGAAGAATTCCCACCATCAGCTCTAATGTCATCTCCTTTCCTTCTGCCATTCATTTTCTTCAACGGCAGAAGCGTCCCACTCAATTAGATTTGTCCTTTTATCAGCTGATTTGTGTCAGAGCCTCCTCTAGTGAAGGACGTGGACTCGGCTCCACCATCACCTCCTGCAGCAGCAGGTTCAGGTTGGGGGTGGGGTGGCTGGTTGCTGGTGAAACAGAGTTCTGGTTCGTTAGAGACTTGATTTGTTCTTTAAATACACATTTTACGTGAGATCTGGTCATATTTATTGCTTCATATCTGTTCTGATCAGCTGTATCCATATTCAGACAGCTGTTTGGTAAATGGGCTCAAAGACTCTTGTGGTGACTCTGATATCAAACCATCAACCTTTAGTCTTTGACCACTGATCCCAGCTAACCTAAGTCAGAATAAAAGAAGACCCGAACCTTCACATCTCATCCCTGTTTGGGCCTCGTTAGCTCACGTCTGTCTGCTCAGAGTCTTGTTGAGGAGGTACTATATCAGCATTAACATGGTGATAAAATTTGTCAGGGGTGGGGGGGCAGTAACCACACTGTTCATCGGTGTGTTGTTGGCATTCATTCAGAGATGAGGGTTTAGATAGAGAATCATTATGATCCAGACCTACAGAAGCAGCTTCACCTGCAGAACCACTGCTGGATTCGTAATATTTCATTTTAATTAATAGTATAATATTTACATGTGGAAGAAAAAATTGTGAAAAAAGAAAACAAAGGTAAGTGATGCCTAAACAAACACCTGCGTTACTCTACCGATCCCCATTGGTAGTTTTATTTTAAAGGTGCATTTTGTAAGAGTAAAGTAAGATTTCTACAGTGAAATAATCCCAAAACAGTTTGTTTCAACCCTGTTGGAAGAAAGGTTATACTGGAACAGATTTCATTCTCAGCCGGCTGCGGGGGTTGTCAGTTTTTCTCCTTTCAAAATAAAGGAAGGAGGGACGTAGCTACTGTTTACCATCAGTGAGGTTGCCGTGTCTCCTGCGAGCTAACGCCACAGCGCTGGCATTTGTAACTCGACTACGACCGTCAAAAAGCTCCAGAGTTGTTCAAAGAACCAAAGCCAATAACAAGAGTTACCCAAAAGTTATTTGTTGTACCCCTGAGAAGTCACGACATCTTTTTGTTTGACTCTAATCTGATGAAGCATGCTAGCGGCTAACGTTGAGCTAACGATGCTAATGGTGAATTAGAAGCAAATAGTTGGCTGTAAAAACATCTGAAGCTACTTTTTCAATCACCAACAACTCGATATTACAGTCAAATGTGTGTGTGAAGTGAAAAATGAGTCAAACGTGGCGTTTTACTTCTACTACTTCTTCTACTACTTAAATGACTTATAGCAGCAAGGTAACGGCGAGAAGGTTAAAACCTTCCTACATGACTACATAGATGCCCCACTGGGCGCTGGACAGCGTAACAGCGTCACCACCATCTTGGATGGGTTCCTCACGCTCCAAACCCAACTGGATCCAACGCAGGGTGAGCAACTGTGCCCATTTTTTCTACAGCCTATAGTTGCAACAACCGGCGCAATATTGAAAACAGATCACAGAGACTTTTTTAGCTTACCTGATGGGATAGTATATTTTCATTTATTTTGTTTAATTATATTTATATTTTAATTATCATGTGTCTGATTTTTTTAAAAAAGCTTGATGAAATGTGTTTTTTAGTTGGGTAAGCACCTTCCTCGGTAGAAATTAATGCACTGAGGGCGAATGGAGACCCAACTAAGATGGTGGCTGGCCACTACGGCAGCTCCAATAGGCAGCGCCAGTCCACGGGGCACCTATGTATATATGTCTGTGGTAAAAACAACACTTCCTCTATGCCGGAGGCATATTACCGTAATAAGTGCAGTAAGTGCTCCCTACCGTAAAGCACCAAAGAGTGCTAGCCCCAGCTATGACCATGTATTTATCTACTTATCAACTTACCATGTATGAGTCATCTTCGCTTGTTATCTAAAATCTTCTGGTGCTGATCCGTAACTGGCAACAGCCATGAAACTCACGGAACAGAAGTGAGAAAGTGGTTGCAGTAACCAAATTTGGTTACAAGATGTCATCTTACTTTATTCTTACACATTGCACCTTTAAGTGTTTAAGTGTTCATCGGTCTAAAGTTCTTGGGTTAAACGAGTGAATGAGACGTGTTGTCAAAGGAAAACACACACACCTCAGATCGTCTCCAATTGTTGTTGTTTGCTAATGACCAGACTCGTGGCTGCCCACATGACCACTGGGTCATTTATCTCTCCGACAGCCTCCCACACACACACACGCACACACACATACACACACACACATACATGCACGCGCACATTCACGCATGAACAGGATGTTGTATTACAGATTAAAGATCCTCCAGTTTAACCCAGCATGAAATTGTGAGAGTTAAAGTTAATGATCTTTTATAACGATTTCTATGACATGATCAAAGTGAGGGAGGAGATACACATGTTTTATAATGTCCACTTCTCATTTATCAGTCTATTAATTTTAAGATTTTTGTTTAGAGAACATTATTAAAGCAAAGTGTGTGTGTGTGTGTGTGTGTGTGTGTGTGTAAAGTGGATTATAATGGCTGCCACTATTAGAATCAGCTCTGATGTCAAGACAGTAAAAGCTGTTATAATGATGAGCTCTATGATAGTTCTCAGAGGGGGGCGGGGCTTTCTCACCTGGTGAAATACATTAGGTTGACCTGAACTACATCTTCTTCTGTCTCTTTGGGCTTGACCCTTCAGGGGTTTTCACAGCCTCTTTCACCACAGCCATGAATCTCCTATTTTGGTCTTCCTCTCAGCCTCCTGCCTGTGGGCTCCAACCTCAGCATCCTTCTACCTATGGAATCATTGTCTCTCCTCTGGACATGTCCAAACCAGCTCAGTCTGTTCTCTCTGAATTTATCTCCAAAACATCTAGGGCAGCTGTAGCTGAGGAGGTAGAGCGGGTTGTAGGATTGATCCCGGCTCCCAGCAGTAGGGATGGGTATGAAATCTGGTACTTTTTAAGGCACCAACCAAATTCCATGATATGAAACAGTACCATGCTTCGGTACTTGTCCTTCGTTAAAAAGAATTTGCGAGACAGCGATTTGCAAAGATCGACGGCAGTCGTCAGTCGCTGCGGGCAAGCAAGCAGCATGGCGGAGAGGAAGCGCTCTAAAGTTTGGGTCCACTTCACTAAATGGGTTGGGTAACTGGGTGATGATGACCATTGTTGGGAGTAATGGCGTTTAAGTATTACGACAGTATTTTTTAGGTAACAAAATAACCTAATTAATGACTTTTCCCATCGTTGCAACTCCGTTACTGTTACTGGGCATGTAGAGTAGCGCGTTACTCCGTTACTGTAATGGGGTTGACAGAAGCACAGTGGTTGTCGACCTTTCTGACAGCCACACCAGTGATGTGTCGGTCGTGCACTAAACGGCTCTTGAGCTGACCGGAGCCAGAGTGAGTGACACCAGCTGTACCCGCACCCTCACCCCCCATCCCACCCCAAGCCGGTGTTACAAACAACAAAAATGAACACACAGCGTCGAACACATCAGGGTGTTTGTTTGCAGATCAGAGATGAGTGTGCTCAGCACCGCACACTCATCTCTGATCGCTATGAAAGCAGGGAGGTGGCGCGCGCAAAATGCCTGGCTGTGTGCCCAACGGCCAAAGGACAAAAGAGGGTTCGGTTCAAGCTGCATGGTGGGTTGACACGACCAGCTGGAGCCAAGCGATGGTTCTTGGTCCCCCTTGTATCAGGAACAACAAGCAGTGAACAGCCACAAATACATGTACCGTTGTACCATCACACCCCTCAGCATGACGCTATTGTAATGTTAAAAAACAGAATGTGTCTGATTTAGTTTGATTGCATGTTGTTGTAATGTTTATCCCTTTACCAGCTGATAATGTTACGACCTTTTACGTTTATTGGCTCCTTGTTTGCCAATTTGTCTGAATTAAAACATCAAAATGATCACTGGAACCTTAAAGACTCATGTAATAGTATCATTATATAGGAACACACACACACACACACACACACACACACACACACACACACACACACACACACACACACACACACACACTAATGTGTTTGCAGCAGCTCAGATTGACCCACGTCATGCGTATGGATCTATAATTGAACCCCTGAGTTGTTGGGAGTCGTTTTAATTGCAGGAGCAGAGAAAACAGATGAAGACATAAAGCATCAAATGTTGTTTCTAGAGAGGCAAATTATTTTAATAGGCAGAAACTGAGAGAGAAATGAAAAATGATTAATGCTCTGCTTGACTAATAACTAAACTTCCATCATATTCAGAGTCTACACCAGACTAAACCATCAGAGCAGAGGTTAGCGGGACTCTGTAAAGCCCTCGTGTCACTTTGTGACTGCTGCTAGTAAATTATAGAACCATTAGCTGGAGCCATTTGTTAGCCTGCCTGACACCTGAGCAGCTCCTGGGAGGAGCTGGAAGATGAATGGAGATCCCCACAAGTACAAAGTCAACAGGTGAAGATGAACGGACTCTAATGATGCTATTTGCCTAACATCCTTTCTTCTTTTCGCTCAAGAAGCAAGGCGAGCTGTGATGGAAGGCGCTCTGTGTCTACATTGTTTGTTCACATAGAGCCATTCCAGAATCCATCTTATTCTGTAGCTCTGAGCCTAAAGCTAAAGCTAAAACATGAAACGTCAGGTGTTTGGTAACAGTTAGCCTGCAACACGTCTTCTTTCTGCCTGTTTGTCTTTTCCTCCTCTCCCTTTGTTCTGACTCAAAGTGTCGATGACTCATATCAGAACAGAAAAAGCAAGGAACCCTTTGACCTCTTGATCTAGTTCAAGAATTTAAGATCATTTCCTTCTACAGCTCTTAGAGGTGTGGATCACTGAAAAAACATTTTAATGATAATTTCTGATTCTAGTGGGTCACTCTGAGTGTTTCATGCAGGCTGAACATGAAAATCGTCTCCTCCACCTATCTCCTGCATTAGCTTCTGATAGAAAATAGACTCTAGGTGAAACTCTAGGATTAGAAAAGCCTGACAGATCTACGTCACACTGTCACTTAACATTCATGGACTCACCCATCTTGACTCACGACGGGGAAGGCTGTTGTTGGTTTAGCGTCCAGGAAACAGCAGAGAACGTCTGGGCTAGTAGAAGCTAACCGTTAGCATTAGCAACTCCACCACACAGCAGAACTCCTCCAGGCTTGTGTTATTTGTGGAGATAAAACATCAACGTTGCAGAGCAAACAGAGTCAGTGGTAGAGTGTGTTGCTGTTAGCCAATCAGAGGAGAGATGTCCACATATCAGGAAGTAAGACTCCAGATCCTGTCGTCTGAAGCTCAACTGTGATGTGGGCAACTTTTGGGTCCGAGAAATGGTGCACCGGTGTTTTTCTTCACAACTTACAAGGCATTCATTTCTACTACAGACCACTGCTAATGTATCGATTAAACGATATTCTTTAACATCCGTTCCAGGTTGCAGTTGAGGGTTCAAATTTATCCCAGTTTCTCAGGATGTTCTGTTTATGGTGCTCATGTGAGATTCTTGACGTGATTCCTTTTATTTAAAAAATTAAAGTCCATTTAACTGACAGACATGTATTTTTTACAGTCTGATGTTCTGTTTAAACTAAATCTAGTTTATTAAAGGGACACTTTGCGACTTTTTCATATTTTTAAATCATGTTCTTGAGCCAGTATGTGCTAAAATGACCCTTTACAGGGTGAATGAAAGGCCACCCAGCCCCTGTCGCCCCCTGTGGCCAGAATATTCCACTTGCAACTTCACAGTTGCCGGTCCGGTCTGTTGGGACTTAGAAAAATTCAGCTTGACCTACCTGGTGCTGCAGTCTGGTTCCAGCATGTTTCCTGCATGTTTTAGATCATGAACACAGCTGATTTGTTTGATTTAGTGATGAACCGCTCCTGTAGACACTAATGAAGGCTGAGGAGACATTTCAGCAGTTAGATTAAGGTGTTAAAAAGATAGATTCATATATCACTAGATGCCTTAACTGGGAGTCGACAGCATCCATACACGGCGGCCATCTTACCTCGGACAGCTTACGTTCCGTTCTCAATGGTAGCAGATGGAAAGTGAGTGAACAACTTAAACAAAAACACTCTTAACTCGATTAAATATTAACGGATTTACAAGCGGGTTGCCTTATTACAAACCTTATAACACATATGCTTGAGATGACATACTTGCACATTTTTAAATTAACGGACCAAATTCGTCATATTTTACAGCCACATCTCTGGCGTTTATAACAAATCAAACCGTTTGAAATTTGGTTGAAAATTGAGCAAGTTAGAGTTATTTAAATGGTACATGCACCATTGACACCAATGTTACGAAAGGGGGCAACTGTCCGAGGTAAGATGGCCGCCGCGTAGGGACGTTCGTCCAATTGACGAAGAGCGCGGGTAAGGCATCTAGTGATATATATGATGGTTAAAAAGACGAACGCACAGCGAGGAGATAAGTTTTACTTTCGCTTTCACCAACAAACACTAGGGTTGCTAAAAACAAGCCCAAACTGACTAGTGTCCCTTTAAGCATGAAACAAGTAACAATAAAGTTCAGGGCAGAAACAGAAGTGACCCCCTGGCTGCCTTATTTTACATATTTTATTTTATCTTATTTTATTTTCCATTTTCATTTTATCGTATTACACATAATTTAATTTAAGTCAATTTTACATTTGCATTTTATTTGATTTTATTCCAATATTATTCATTATACTATTTTATTTTAATGTTTTACATTTATTTGACTTTGTTATTTTATGTAATTATTTTTATTTACCTTGTTTTTTATTTAACTTGGTTATTTCATTAGACTCATTTTACTGGGCTTTTTTCATTTGACATATTTTATTTTACATTACCATTTTATTTTATTTTACTTATTTAGAATTTTTTTTTTTACATTTTTATAACTTTTTTATTTTGATTACTATTACATTTAGATGAGATTATTATTTGAATGACTGGGTTCCTTTGAGCTGTCAGAGCTCTGACTCCTGCTCAGAACCAGCAGTGGGGCTGAGAAACCTCCTCTCTGCTCCCTCATCCATCATCTGCTCCAGCATGGAGGATCACCTGGGAGCAGCCAGAGATGAGAAGGTCAGAATTAATTGGTTCCAACTCGTTAAAACCGTCCTCTTTCTCAGTCATTAGACTGAGCCGGGCTCCACCATTGACATTTGACTCCTGCAACATTAGCAGGCAACATTAATGCTAATGTCTTGAAACAGCAATAAAGAATTAAAAGAGGCATTTGTCCAATCACGGGACAGGACAGCCAGCTGATTTACAAACACAGGTGTGTGTGTGTGTGTGTGTGCGTGTGTGTGCGTGCGTGCGTGCGTGCGTGCGTGCGTGCGTGCGTGTGTGTGTGTGTGTGAACACAGAGACAGGGCTGTGTGTGGACAGCAACAACTGGTGGCAGGATGGTCACTTATGTGTTTTCTACATAAATTATTTCAATAATTCAGTTTTATTTTCTGACCAAAAAAATGAATGTGTGTGTGCATGCGTTCGTGCGTGCGTGTGTGTGTGTGTGTGTGTGCGTGCGTGCGTGCGTGCGTGTGTGTGTGTGTGCGTGCGTGCGTGCGTGTGTGTGTGTGTGTGTGTGCGTGCGTGCGTGCGTGTGTGTGTGCATGTTTAGGATTATGTTTTGTGAAGAGGAATCATCTGAAACCTTGCAGTTTTAAGGATGATTATTTCTGTCCCTTAAAGCACCCTGACGATCAGCCCCTGACACTTTCACATTGCTCCTCCACAGAACCATTTATAGTGAGATGTGGTAAAACACAATCAAATTAGGGTGTGATCGCTTTCCACTGTCAGGTTCCGTCAGCACCCTGCTCCTCAGACTCCTTTGATGGTCAGTCTTAATGGAGAATAATACACCTACACTGAATTACACAGAAAAACACCAGCCTCCCACGGCCGCAGGAGAAGAAAGACAATCTGCTGGCCCAACAAGCAGCCATCTCCCACTTGGTCAGCACCAACTGATTGTTTTTTTCCTTCCTTCTTTTTTTTTTTGGGGGGGGGGCTTGCAGTATGCAAAGATGGAGGGGGGGGGGGGGGCACAGGAGGATGTGGGTGGACAGTGACGGGCCCTGAGAGCACCCAGGGACACAATGAATTTAGAGCATTTATTTCAGGTCACTGTACTGTCAGCACTTTCCTTATATACCCCTCCCCAGATTATAGCATACACACACACACGCACACATACTTGTTTATGCTACCCCGTGGGGACACGTACGCACGCACACACACACACACACACACACACACTCACACACACTCACACACACACGCGCACACACACACACACTCACACACACGCACACACACACACAGGCGCGCACACACACACACACGCACAGGCTTGTTTATTAATATATCCTATGTGGCTCCAGTTTCTTTTAATCTCAGACATATTCTGATTTAATTGTTATCTGCATAAATGTGGGCGGAGCTCAGCTTCCTGTTTTATCTCTCGCTGACACCTAATAAAAAGACTTTCCTGTGAATCAGAGTCAGTTCTCATTTGTTTTATGGTATTTTGTTCTGAAAACAGGAACCGTTCTGAGCAGAGCTTCCAGCCATTAGACTTCTTATGTGTGACTCCCTAAAATGAAACAGGGCCAGGTTTAGACCTGTACAGGTCCCAGTCAACCTTGAATGTAAATGTGAGTCTCGTATCAGCAACAAGAGGAGAATCTGGGTTCTGTTCTTCAATCATGCCTGCTGGATTTAGTCATCATCACCATCATCATCATCATGAGCATCATCACCATCATCATCACCATCATCACCATCATCACCATCATGACCATCATCACCATCATGACCATCATCACCATCATCATCATCACCATCATCATCATCATCATCACCATCACCATCATCATCATCATCAACATCACCATCATCATCCTCACCATCATCATCATCATCATCATCACCATCATCACCATCATCACCATCATCATCCTCACCATCATCATCATCATCACCATCATCATCATCATTACCATCATCATCATCATTACCATCATCATCACCATCATCATCATCACCATCATCACCATCACCACCACCATCATCATCACCATCATCACCACCATCATCATCATCATCATCATCACCACCACCATCATCATCACCATCATCACCACCACCATCATCATCACCATCATCACCATCACCACCACCATCATCATCACCATCATCACCACCACCATCATCATCACCATCATCACCACCATCATCATCATCATCATCATCATCATCATCACCATCATCATCATCATCACCATCACCATCATCACCATCATCACCATCATCATCATCACCACCATCATCATCATCACTATCATCACCATCATCACCATCATCATCATCATCATCACCATCACCCTCATCATCACCATCACCATCACCCTCATCATCATCATCATTATCACCTTCATCATCATCATCATCATCATCACCCTCATCATCATCATCATCACCACCATCATCATCACCATCATCACCACCATCATCATCATCATCATCATCACCACCACCATCATCATCACCATCATCATCTTTACTTATAAACAGCCTTCACTTGGCCAATATGGTCAAACAAAGCACTGAACAACCATAAACTCATACATGAAACTATAGAGTAAAATGAACGCTATCTAAAAGACCAATCATAAAAACAGAATCCCTTTAGATGCAAGGGCAGGTAATAGGTCAAAGGTGGGCGACCAGCTAGCTGGTCATCATGATGAAAAGCCACAGGTTGTTTGGTAGATTATTCCAGAGCTGTGGTCCCAGGGCTGAAAAGGCACAGTTTCCACTGGTTTTCAGTCCATGCATAGGCACCACCAGCAGATCCTGCTCAGCTGAGCGAAGGTGTGGTGGATCAGAATCGTCAAGTAACAAGGAGCCAACCCATGTAAAGACTTGAAGACAAATATGAGTATTTAAAGGTGATCTGTGGGGGATGGGGAGCCAGTGGAAGGCTGCTATATGCCGAGTTTTGAACACCCTGCAGTCTGTTCGATACCTACATAGAGTGAGTTACAATAGTCCAGCTGGTAGTCTGGTCCTTCAAATGCTCATTGAGACAGCAGCCAGCTCAGGGCCACCGAGAAGCTTTTTCACCACCTCAGTGACCTTGGCTCCAGAGACTAGAGAGCCCAACCCAAAGTCCCCAGACTCCGCTTCCTCACTGGAAGACGTGCCAGTGGGATTGAGGAAGTCTACTCCACCCTCTGATCCACAATATCCTATCAGCTGCCTCTGGGGTCCCACATGCCAAAAGACCTGATAGGAGTCACTCTTCAGCTTGACAGCATCCCCTAACCGCTGATGTCCACCAGCGGGTTCAGGGTTGCCGCCACGACAGGCACAAACGACCCCACAGCTGCAGCCCTGGTCAGACGCCTCGACTATTGACTATTGTATACGTACAAGTCCTTTTAACCACTCTTGAGACATGCTCAGGTATGTTTCAATGTGCTTCCATCAGGAGAAGCCTCTCTCTGCAGCAGCAGCTGGCATTGTGGCAGCAATCCTCAGGGCCAGCAGCACATTAGCGTAAACTTCCTTCAGTTTCTCTTCTCTTTGTGGAAATTCAAAGTCTGATGTTAGCTGATAGGCCCTCTTTGGGCCAACTCCACCTTCATCTTGACAGGTGTCAGCAGGTCTAAAGGAGCTTTGAGAGACTCGTCCTGAACTTTAGGATGTGTTGATAGAATCTACGTCCTCAGGCTGTTGAACAGTGCTGCTGTGTGCTGTGTGTGGAACCCAGCCGATTGCATCAAGTCACTGACTAGTGTCAGTGTCTTTACGGCTGCGTGGACCGGTATGGGTCTGCAATTTTCAGGCGAGCTTTTCTATCGCAGTTTGGGCTCTCGTGTCAGCAGGCGGGGTTAAATGAGCCGTCATGAGTCATAGTTGTGCAACTATTCAGTATTTTTGTGCTGCACTGAATGGTCTGCAGAGCTAAAGACACAAACAAAATGCTTACCACAGGCTCCACATGTGACTCCACTGTGTGGTAGCTGAGTCCATGCCTGCCTCGCTGCCTCGGTTTGCCGGTGTTTGGCTATAAATAGCATCCAGCGCGTCGTAGCACCTCCGTGCACTTCTCCCATTTCCAATCCGAAAAAAAAAAAATCCCACTCCAGCTGTTTCTGTCCTTAACTTTTCTATATTGGGCTTCAATTTATTCAGCTTGGCCCGGCGACACCGTCAGAAAATTAGCAAGCCGACCCTCCCCATTCCATGCCAGAACCGGCGGTGGAACCGAGCTACAAGCCTATAGCAGCATAGCTACAGAGATAACTCAGGATAACCTAGCCTTTCAGATGGAGGCATGTGGGAGGCAGGGCCAGGGAGAAAAGTCTTTAACGACTGTAGTCCCCGCTGTACACTCCACCTCCCTCTGCTCCCCACTCGTCTAAACCTGGGCTAACATCAGAATTTAACCATAAGCCCTATCAAATAGAAAAGTTTTGATGCTAGTCTTAAAAGTAGACAAGGTGTCTGCCTCACGAACTAAAGCTGGGAGCTGGTTCCACAGTAGAGGAGCCTGATAGCTAAAAGATCTGCCTCCCATCCTACTTTTAGATATTCTAGGAACCACCAGTAAACCTGCAGTCTGAGAGCCAAGTGCTCTGTTAGGAACATATGGAACAATCAGATCACTGATGGATGATGGAGCTTGATTATTAAGAGCTTTATATGTGAGAAGGATGATCTTAAAATCTATTCTAAATTTAACAGGCAGCCAATGTAGGGAAGCTAAAACAGGAGAGATGTGGTCTCTCTTTTTAATTCTCATCAGAACTCTAGCTGCAGCATTTTGGACCAGCTGAAGACTTTTGACTACATTCTGTGGACCTCCTGATAGTAATGAATTACTGCAGTAATCCAACCTTGAGGTAATAAATGCATGAACCAGTTTTTCAGCATCACTCCTGGAAAGGATGCTAATTTTCTGCGTGACATAGATGTGACTGGCTTTTCTTATCCATGCGTTTCACCGTCTATTTTCTATCAACTGGTAATGCAGGAAATAGGGGTAGAGACTATTTCATGTTCAGCCTGCATGCATGTTGAAGTGATGATTTCAAAAATAAGAAGTAAAAACTGTTTCTCAGTGAACCTGGTCTTTAAATCCCTGTTTTCATGAGCAACATGATTTAAAGTTTTCTCTCTTGACTTTAATCAGACTCAGTTTGAACAACTGCTGCTTCACTGGCAGCTAATTGGAAACCAGAGAGGCTGATAGTGTCCCCGAGCAGGGAGTCTGGGGCCTGGAAACTACCAGCTCTGCCTCCAGTGGCTGGGAGATGAAATTTAAACTTTAACTGGTTTTATTTCTGTATGAAAGAAAAAACACAGCGTATGGAGCAAAATGAATGAATTCTTATTTCAACTTTTGTCTAGCAAGTAGCGCCTTTATTCCTCTGCTGGTTAGGGTTAGGTCAGATTCAGATTCTCAGCACTCGTTGAGTCTGAACTGAAGATCAGGGACAGAGAGAAGGAAAATAATGTTTCTCAGAGGGATCTGCAGGTCTTGAAGGATGGAAAACAAAGTCAGAGAGAAGCTACGTGACCAATAGAGGTCTTTCCTCTTGATTTAAATGTGGGCAGACTGCAGAATGAGTCACAAATGTTCCTCTGTCAGGCCTCTGTGATTTCTAAAGAGACGCTTCACCCTCTATAGAGCTTTGCACAGGAAATTAGACCTGAGTGTTTAATTTATCCCCAAAATAGACTAACCCCAAATCCACACTGAAGGCATCTGCAGCGTGGAACAGCAGCGAAACGTCACTTCTCTAATAGAATCCATTATAGTCCGTGATCCAAACCGGCCGTGGCACAGAACATTTCAGGCGTGTCCCAGAAGCGGCTCGCTGCACCACGCCGCCAAAGAGCATTGGGTTCTATTTTTGCCGCGAGCCGCTTCTGGGATTTCTGCAGTTAACATGGGGCTAGACAGGAAATCACACCTGGTTTCAGTGTAAAACATCCAGTAATTTTCAAAATAAAAGACTTCAATCTACAATACATGTGACCTTACGACTTATTTACTCACAGCATCGTTTGGGAAGTGCAGCGGTGTGTTTTTCATGGCTTTAATCCTGGCAGTGGAGAGGAACAACGTTTCGTATGACATCAAACCTGATCTTCTTCTTCTTTTTTTGGTTTATGGCAGATGGCGTGAACAAATCGTGACCTCTGAAGTCTCAGGGATTTTGTGATCTCATGAGTCCAGCGGCGAGGACGGTGCAGAAACCGCGCCGTTGCTGGGATGCTCCTCCGGTGTGGATTCAGGGTTAAAACCCCCATCAAACTTTAGCTTGGCATCCATATCGTCAGTAAATGGTCATGAACTCTAGGACTCACTGCTCTAGTTTAAAAACTCAGATGAAGAGGCTGATTTTGGTTCTTTGAATGTGTTTAAAGTTTTGTTTCAGCCAGGAAGCTGGCTGGACTCCTCTGATTCTGAGGCTCAGAATCCTTCTCTCTGTTAGGCATGATCTGTATGAGAGGACACACCTGTGTCTTCCTGTTTGTGCTCTCCATGTGGGCCCGAAGCTGAGGGACACACATGGGTCTTCACTCAACAGAAAATGTAATCATGGGAATGTTTCTTCTCTTAGGTTTTGCTGTTTTTATTCTGAGTGAAATGATTATTAAACACAAGACGTGTTTCAGGTGAGAAAATGTTTTATTCAGATCTAAATCTAAACTAATCAAGTCTGAATGGTTAGAAAGTCGAGAGTTCAGAACGGGAAAGAAAGGATGACTATCGTGGAACACAAGAGCTGACAGTTCTAAAGACACGTCTGAAACTTTCAAGTGAACATAAATGGAAAGTCCTCCCTTGTGTTGAACAACAGAGCTTTTATTCCCACTGCTCCCCATTAAACAGGATTCTGAGCTGGGTTTGTGCTTGAGTCTTGTTTTATGTCCCATAGCGGCTCAAACCCAGCAAGATTAAACAAGAACAAAATAAAACCAAGCTTATCAGACTGAGAGGGACGAGTGACGCGTCGCAGGAGATGCTGATTGATCTGATCATGACGGAGTGTCAAGGGTCCAGAACCAGGAACAGGAACCAGAACCAGGACCAGGTTCTGATCTCCTGTGACGCTTCACTCGTCCCTCTCAGTCTGACAAACATAAAAGCTCAGCTCTAATGAACCTGGTTTAATTTTGACTGCTGACCTCCAGCTGCTGGTAGAGGAACACTGCAGACCAGGGCTCATCAAGGACCACCGTCCAGCATGCTGTAGTTGCTCCTCTGCTCCAACACACCTGAATGAATCACCTGCTCAGCTTGTTCACCTGCTGACTAACATCAGGTGTGTTTAACATGGCGGCCCCTGAGGACTCAGGTTGGAGACCCCTGATGACGCGGTCATCACGGCGTGGGCGTGCTGAACCTTCAACCATCAAATCTCAAAGCCCTCCTCTCTGAAACTCTCCTCTTTCGCTCCTCCTCTCCCTCTCCCTCCTTCCACCATGTTGTTTCTTCTCTTCTTCGCTCCTCCCCCTCATTTGTTTACCTCCTATATTTGTGTCACAGTATTTCCTTTTTTCCACTCCCTTCTCTTCACGTCTTTAATTAATTAAAATGAGCATCTTCTTTGTTCTTTCAGCCATTCGTCCTCTCTTTTCTCTTTCTTCGTCCTTCATCTTCCTCTCTGGGTCCCATCTTCTTCCTCTCCTCCTCTTTCTTCTGGCAGGGCCTCCGTTGTGCTCTTCTTTCTTTGCCACAGTGTGCTAACATTTTTGTGTCTGTGGGCGAGACAAAAGAAAAACAGGCAGCATTATCTGAGGACATCCCCGCAGCCAAATCGTTTCCTCGTCTGAGTTTGTGGAGGCGGACGAGAAGAATTCCTGAAAATGTGAAAGATTCAGATGAGGCATTTTAATGCTAGGGCTTTTCAAACGCTTTCAGTGTTCAGGCTGAAACTTAGAAGCTTTTGTGTTGGTTCAACTATTGTCAGTGAACTGGTCACACAGTCAGGACCTGATGTTTATGCAGAGCAGCTGAAAGTGCCATGACCCACTGTACCCGGGTTCATCATCTGATGCTCTTTGTTCGCGTGTCTGAGAGCAGCAGCAGCTGGTCGCTGCGTGGAAACCGCTTCAGTGTTTAACTCCAGCTGTTTGGGGCAGGTTGATAGCACCACACAGGAGTCTTCACTCTTACTGGGTATCAATGAATGAATGAATGAGAGCGTTAGCGTCTTGCCTCGGTCTCTAAGCAGTTCTACATCAAGTCTGTCTCAGTAAACTGATGAAACAACCAGATATAAAAACCAGTAAAAGGAAATATAGAAGGTTTATCATCACACAGCATGAGAACAGGGCAGTTTATAAAGCTGCTGAGGAACAAAACGCACTCTGAAAACTACGTAAGTGAATTTTCACACAAACTCTGATTTATAATGAAAAACGTGTCAGAAAAATGTGGCCTTTAAATGTGCTATATAAATAAAACTGCCTTGCCTTTAAGCAAACAACAGACAATACTTGAAAAACGTCTCCAGTGTAATTTAATTCTTGTTTTTCTTTAGTGATTTTATATTTCTTGTGGAAACAGAGAAAGTCTGAGGGAATAGTTTAAAGGGATGTATTTTACTTTTTCACACCAGTCATAATAGTTCTGTGGTCCCCAGTAGAAGCTACTGGTGTTCTGCTGAGCTGTGGTGGCCTCCACAGCCAACCACTGAACATTCTCCCTCTGCTGATATTAACATCTCACTTTCTTTAACATAGAATGTGCTACTATTAGTTCACCTATTGAATTAATTATAGATTCACTCAGATAAAGACAATAAAGTTTCTCTCTTACTAGATATCTACTATTCTACTCTTTCTTCTCAATCCCCAGTGAGTCGTAGCGGATGGCTGCTCATACTGAGCCAGGATCCTCTGGAGGTTTCTTCCTGTTAAAAGGGAGTTTTCCTTCCCACTGTCGCTACATGCTTGCTTAGTATGAGGATTGTATCAACACACAGTCAGTGTCTTGATGCAATCTGCTGGGTTCCTTATATAGGAAACTTTTTACTGATTGGCTTAATGAACTGAACTGTATTGGAATGTTTACTTTGTGAAGTGCCTTGAGACGACTCTTGTCGTGATTTGGCGCTATAGAAATAAACTTAACTGACACATGTTCATGAAGTTATTTACCAAAATCCCTCTAACATGAAGCGATTTCACTAGCCGTGTTCTCTTAAAGGAAACAAGTTGGAGGGACTATGTTTCTCGTCTGGGAACACCTTAGGATTCCCCTGCAGGAGCTGACCCTATGTCTGCTTAGGCTGCTGCCCTCAGGGGCCCTTGATGACAAGGGTTGGAGACCCATGGTATCAGATTAAATCACAAAAACAATCATTTTGTGTCAGAGAATGTTTTCTTTGTCCAGATCCAATACTTAGATTTACCCTTTAAAGTCAAAAACAAGAATGAAGCAAAAAACAATGTAAATCAATGATACTAACTTTAATACACAGGTATTAATGATGTTCATTTCTCCGTGTTTAAGTTAGATTTGTTTGAGAAAGACAAAGGGATTAAAAGGAGCTCCGGCAAGTGTCGACCTGCTGGTGAAAGTGGAAGAAACGACTTTAAAAAACAAAACAAGGAAATAAAAGAATGAAATTCTCACCTAATCAAGGTTTTATCCAACGTTTATCTCCACATGTATCTTAGTGGTTTTAACACTAGCATCCCATGCTTTTATTGTGAGTAGAATCACGTTGTTGCACATTTATTCTGTTCTAAACTTTTGTGTTGGAGCTGGTGAAACGGTCCTGTGTTCTGAATAAAGGTTTTCAGACATGAACAGATCCGCTGTTTCATGACGCAGGACGGCCCCCTTCATAAGGGAAGTGTTAAGAAGTCCTGGAGATGTGGTGGTGAGCCTACAACCCTCCTGTATAGGTTAAAGAAGATAAGTCATGAAAGAGCTGAATATTTAAAACAAAAGAGTGCAGAAAGCACAACAAAGAAATAAACTAAATAACTTTTTCTGGTGACTGCTGGTCACCTTCTGCTAAAGGAACCAAAACTCATGGAACTAAAAGTCATCAAAGGTGTTTCCCGTGTCCGTCTCTGATCTTCCACCAACCTCTGCTCCAGGTCCGTCTCTGGCAGAGAGATCAGGTTTAGCGGAGTATTCTTTGTGAAAGCTTGATAACTGTGGTGGAGATGGGGTTAGGCTTAGAGAACTCTCAGGGAGAGAGCTGTGTGATCTGCTGCACCATCAGTAAAGTGGAGGCCTGGACGGGCTGAAACAGTGTTTCCACCGTGGAACAGAGCAGAGCAGCGCGATGTCAGACCAGCCAGACCACAGCGGCTCTGCAGAGCAATGTGGAGCAGAGGTGGATGGTGACGGGGACAATGACTGTACACTTTCAGCTATGACACTTGGCCCTGGAACGTTAGGGGGGCGGCTGCATGTTTAGCAGGGTGGGAGGCATCAACACAGACATGCAACACACACACACACACACACACACACACACACACACACACACACACACACACACACACACACACACACACACACACACACACACACACACACACACTCACACACACACAGCTGTTCATTGACACATAACAGATTTGTTAATGGGAAGCTTGATCCTATCCTTTAAGGGAAACCATGAACTGGTGAATTAACTCTGATCTTTGACGAGTACCAAAGCTTAAACCAAATTACTAAACCCTCACTTGTGAAACTGGTTTTGTGGTTTGACAAGTCTCACTCTGTGTCTCACCTGCAGCAGTACTCCACCTGTTGGAGCAGCGAGGAGCTCCATGCACTGCTGAGGCTGGAGACAGCCTCCAGATGTGTTTTTATATTTGCTGAGCTCTAATGCTATCATCCAGCTGCGGATTTGCTGTTAAAATTCTTACGTTGTACTTCAAACTAAGCAACTTGTGAAATGAAAGTAGAAAAAATATGTGCTGCACGTTTCTTGTCAAATGTTGTGATTGTTTGTGTCGGTATCAGAAAGCTGCCTGATCTGATTTTATTCTGCTCTTTTTCACCACCGTCCTGCTGCTTTAGTCCCTGGTTTTCACACTGAGCCCGTTTCCATCTCCTTTTCAGACGAACAGCAGGCTCCTGTGGCGTGGTACCAAACTGTTTACAACTGCTCTGAAACCCACTAAAAGTAACTTCCGGTTACCTGTTCCTGCCTAAAGTTCTGGAGAAAACAGTAAACACGTTACTGAGCTTCTTCCTGGGTGAACATGAAGTGATGGAAGGTTTTCAGTCATGGTTTAAAACCTACAGCTGCACTGATTCTGCTCTGCTGATGATTTTTTTTATGATATCATTTTAGTATCAGACTTCAGTGACTCGGAGCTTCTTGTTCTATATCAGGGGCTCTAAATCCTGGTCCCGGAGGGTCGGTGTCCAGCATATTTTAGATGTTTCCCTGCTTCAACACACATGGTTTTAATCAGCAGGTGATTAACAGGCGTCTGCAGAGGCTGATGAGCTGCTGAACAGGTGAATCAACCACTTAATCAGGTATGTTGGATACCTGCCCTCCAGGACCAGAATTGAAAACCCCAGTTCTATTGGATGTCAGAGCTGCCTCTGACACCGTTGACCATGAGATCTTCACCTCCAGGCTGGAGCATTGGGTCAGCATCACAGGCTCAGCTCCTCAGTGGTTCTCTTCATGCCTTTCAAATACAAGTTTTTGTGTCACCATCAATGATTTTGTTTCTATCTGGGGTGTCCCACAAGGCTCTGTTCTTGGTCATCTTCTGTTCTCCCCATGTACCTTCTTCTTTCCAGTGCGATATTAGTGGTGTTGTCAGAACTTCTGGGTAAAATCTGACCAGGAGATAAGACGGTCCTCTCAGCTGTTGTGTCTCCATACAAATTCAGCCCTTTCAGGACTTTACACAGATGTCAGCATATCGCGACTGCTTCGGCATGATGTCACTGATCACCACCAAAAAGTGCCCACAGTAATATTAAAAGTTTTATTCTGTCAAAGTACGGTAATTTAATCCTTTCAGAGGACGAAAGCTGCTGTGTGATGTAGGATGTTGTGAATGAGGTCTGCTGATGTAGTTTCCTACTCATTTACAACCAATTAGCGTGAGGTAACCAAAAGTTCCACTCATCTACTCAGCCAAGCCTTTCCGAGTACCTACCCCCGTTATTATTATTGACAGAATTTGGTGTGATGAGGTTCTGTTATCCATCTGGAACATCTCCACTTTCTCACTTTTTTATCACAATTTCACATCACAGCATATCTCTGCATATTTTATCCTACGTTACAATGTAACTAAGTACAATACAAAAATAGAACATACTCAAGTAAAAGTACATATTGTAAAACTATTTTCAGAGGTACAAAAATACTACCAAGTAAGTTCATGGTGAAACCAGTACAGGGCCAGTAAGCTCAGTCTGACCAGCAGAGCTGGAGCCTGACCAATGTTTGAGCATCACACAATAAAGAGATAGGCTAGCTTGACCAAAGGTATCGTTTGGTTCAGGTGAGCTCTCACACACTAGCCCCTGCCTCTCCATCGCTGTTGGACCATGTCGTTGCATCAGAGAGCCTCGTACACATTAATGAAATGATGAAAAGTTACAGATTTCTGAACGGAAACACCGTTTTGAGCAGAGATCTGCGTTGAAATGCTACACGGCACAATCCAGTTTTCTGATTAAACAGAATCATCTGAAGTTAATGACTATTAAAGTTTTGAACATGTTTGAGTCATCTTACTCCGAACCTCATCCCGCGCGGCTCTCTGAAACAAGGCATGGCCGCACAATAGAGGCTTCTCATGCTGCAGCCCTTTCTTCTGTCTCTTTTCCTCATCAGTCTTGGCCTGAAATCAGAGCGTTTCCACTTGCTTTCATGTTTCACACAGCAGGCGATGAAAGCTGTCAGTCTGAAAAGCAACAAAGCTGACAGTCATGGTGGCAGGAGCGCAGCTTTAAAGGAAGAATTATGGACTTAAGAGCAGTGACTTTCAGAGTGAGGGCTGATGATCTTCCACCTCAGGAAAAATGGATTTAGTGTGTGTGTCGGTGGTTAGAAAGACTGTTGAAAGTTTTGGGGGAACTGTAAATGCAGTGTGTGCTGTGGCTTTGAATGTGATGCTGCAGGCCTCTGCTCAGGGAGCAGAACAGAAGAGGTAAGGTGTAATGCCCAGGGCCACTTTTACTCTTCAGTTCCTGTCATGCAGCATCAGTTTTCACTCTCCATGAGCACAAAGTGCTTTCACAAATGGATGATGCAGAGTCACAGAATCCTTGACAGGGCTGTTCTTTACCAGCAGAAGTGATGAACAGGTGAGGTCACACATTCACACAGTCATCAGGAAGGTCGCTTTAACTGCTGCTCTTTGATGACTTAACTGATGTAAATGATTGGAACCTTTTTTATTCTATGGAATGATTATAAATGACAGTTTATACACACAGTGGCAAAACTACTGTTAGTGGTCATGCAGAAGAAAAAAATCATTTTTTAGACGACACTTGCTGTGTGGCCTGGCTCCCTGTCCAGGGTGTCTGCTGGAGTTAAGCACCAGCTCCCCACGACCCTAGTGAGGAGTGGACACTAGTCCAGATGTTCAGGAACAACCTAGGAACCAGCCAGGCTCAATCCCACCATGAACTGGAACCTGCAGGAACATCAGTTTGACAATATGGCAAGGTGGAGAAACAAGGGCCTGGGCGGGATTCGATCCCCAGACTCCCGGGTGAGAGAAATGCGTGCTAACCAGTCAGCCAAAAGGATATCCTGTGGCCAAGCAGCCAGGGCGTATGATCAATCGGGATACAGTGACAGGATGCTCACCCTGTCACATCTAGATTTGTATCCCGACTGCGCCCTGGCTGCTTGGCCACAAGGATATCCCTTTGGCTGACTGGTTACCGCGCATTTCTCTCACCCGGGAGTCTGGGGATCGAATCCCACCCAGGCCCTCGTTTCTCCACCTTGCCACAACAACATGGACCGATAGGACTAAGAAGGTCCTTCTCAAGACACATTCAAGCTGGTCTGAAGCCTGCAGTTGTCCACATGGACAAGACAAATGTCTTCAGTCATAACAAATGTGGCAAGGTGGAGAAACGAGGGCCCGGGCGGGACTTGAACCTCAGACCCCCTGGTGAGAGTCACGCGCGTTAACCAGTCAGCCAAAGGATATCCTGTGGCCAAGCAGCCAGGGCGTATGATCAATCGGGATCCAGTGACAGCATGCTCACCCTGTCACACAAAGATAGAACTGTTGGTCCACAATGACAAAAAGTCTGTCTGGAAGAGTGGAGGTGAGTCTTACAGAACCAGATATCAAGCATGAAGGTGTCAGCATCATGATGTGGTTCTGGTGGATGGAATAATGAAGGATGAGGACCACCTCCAGGTTCTTCCACTACACCTGAAATGATCAGAGAGATGGTTGAGACTTGGACCCAGATGAGGACAATGACCCCTAACAGGAACATTTAAAATAAGAAACAGGAAAAAACACGGGGGAATAAACAGGACGTGACACACAA
>SSNS01000491.1:60597-95597 GCA_006937985.1 Aphyosemion australe
CACTCAGATAAAGACAATAAAGTTTCTCTTACTAAATAGAACTTCTACTAAGAAATCACAGTGTAGCCATAGAAACACTACTTGATCTATATGGTGTGTGTGTGTGTGTGTGTGTGTGTGTGTGTGTGTGTGTGTGTGTGTGTGTGTGTGTGTGTGTGTGTGTGTGTGTGTGTGTGTGTGTGTGTGTGCGTGTGCCTGCTCTGTCTTCTCAATCCCCAGTGAGTCGTAGCGGATGGCTGCTCATACTGAGCCAGGATCCTCTGGAGGTTTCTTCCTGTTAAAAGGGAGTTTTCCTCTCCACTGTCACTACATGCTTGCTTAGTATGAGGATTGCTGAAAACACACTGAACTGTATTGGAATGTTTACTTTGTGAAGAGCCTTGAGACGACTCTTGTCGTGATTTGGCGCTATAGAAATAAACTGAATTGAACTGAAGCTTGCATTAACATGTTTCTGTAAATACTGTTCTTATGATTGTTTTGGGTAGATGAGCATGAGCCAAATAAATCCTTTCTTTTAGTTAACTCTGTATAGCTCTAGCTGTAACTAGGTCAAAGGCAAACTTAAGTTTGTGAACTCATCTCCTGTCTTCGTGCTTTGGAACTGCATGGGGGCCATGACTCTGTCCCTAGAGGTCCTCTGTTGGGGGTGGGTGGTGCCAGGGCAAATTCCAGTACCTGGATCTTGAGGTCACAGGGAGATTTCAGACCATCAGGACTCCAGACAGCTTTTTCCCTCCAACTTTAAGATCCCCGAATGTCCTCAAAAAGACACAAAACAAGGTTGAAACATCTAAACGTATTTCTGACCTCAATATTCAGGCAAAATCTGTAGAATTGAACCCTGTCTCCAACTTTTAAACAGACTATCTCACCACTTACTTGGCAGCACTGAGTTTTGTAGATCATGGATGTTAACATGGAGTCATCAGCTGTAGTACTTCCTGCGCAGCCAGCGGAACATCTGGCGGGATCCTGGTAATATTTATGTGAGAATAACAATGTGATCTTCATGTTAAAGTTCAGAAAGGTTCATACAATAACAAGACACGAACTGGCATGATAAGAGGTGTTTTATCCACATTGGGCCGTGGCCCCACAAAGACTAGCTGTTAGCTAGTCAATCGAGAACAGATAAAGGCTGAGACCTCCTTCATCGTGGTACCAAACACACCTGGTGCACCTTTAGTGTATTTGTTTAAAGCAGTAAATATCTTTTCACTTCACTCCAGAAGGAAGATTTCATGCACACACACACACACACACACACACACACACACACACACACACACACACACACACACACACACACACACACACACACACACACACACACACACACACACACACACACACACAGTAATGAACAGAGTTGTTATTGACAGAGCGTATTGGCAGCTATACTGTGATGAATGTGAAAGCTGTGTGTGAGCGTGAGACTTCAGACTCGTGGTTTCATTAGTCAAGTCCTCCACTGGACGTAAGACACGACACTAAAGGCTGTGAGGACAAACTAATGGCACCTGTGTCGTTCGTTCACGTCGTGTTGGAAATAATGAGGAGTCTGAATCTTGTTCAGAAGAATCAGCGACGACGTTGTTAGAACACAGTCTTCCTTCAGTTTAGTTCTATTTTATTACATTAAAACAAACAAAAACGGACATCATGTAACATGAAAAATGTGTTTAGTTTTGGATAAAATGACTTCTCTAACTCGTCCTCGTGACCACCTTCCCTCAGTCGGCTGTGAGGAGTTGGTGTCTAGAGGTGAGGGACACCTGGACGAGTCTCCAGTCCATCACAGCTTCTACCCAGAACCAATGCAACATGAAACGTGTAGAGGTTAAACAGCCTGTGAAATTTCACTCTTTCTAATGAGTCTCTGTTAATTTACAGGTTCACAAGTTCAAATCTGAAACACGTCATTAAGTCCTTGTAGACTTTTCCCTCTTTGGCCCTAAAGCGGGGGTAGGGAACCCTGGTCCTGGAGAGCTGCTATCCAGCACGTTTTAGAGGTTTCCCTGCTTCAACACAGTTGATTCACCTGTTCAGCAGCTCATCAGGCTCTGCAGACGCCTGCACAGCAAATTTAAAAGTGTTAGTTTGGGGTGTTGGTCCAATTTAACACTAAGAATAGTTCATTTAACACTAAAAAGAGTTATATGGTTGATATGTAACACTGCTATGAGAGTCAAACCTGAGTGTGAAAAAGGAGTGTTTCCTAATCAACTCTGTAGGAGTCATTTTGGACAAAATAACTCCTGAAAAGCTAACTCTGAACTCCCACAGTGGCTAGAACACCTGCAGAGTTAATTCACTGACTCCACCCCTTTATTCTAAAAGTTGGACTGTCACGGTGGGACTCAGGCAGGGACCCAAACGCAGGATTCACTACCACTTGGCTCTGGTTCAGTGTCTTTAATAGGAAAAGGTCAACTAGCCCGAATACACAACTGGCTATGAACAAACAATTCAAGACAACGCCACACTGAGGACTGGAACCAGTGGCTGAAATAAGAGTGGTGATTGGTGAAACTGCAGTCAGCTGCGACACTCCGGAGAACACCACAGGGGGCGGGGTACCCGGGAGGAGCTGCAGCTGACCTGCACAGAACAACAAAGAACACAGAACTAAGCAGGAGGATTAAACCACAACACAAACAAACCACAAAACCAATTGAAAAAGGAGCAACCCATTACATGGACTGGTATTGGCTGAAGAGCTGCAGTGGGTGAGGTGTATTGTGGGTAGTCATGTTTTTGGTTGGTTTGTTCTATTTTGGGGTGTTTATGCGTGTTTTTTGGGGGGGGTTGTTCTTAGTTACTACTTTGTTCACTGTTGCAAATGTGGTGTTACTTGTTGTGTCATGTTGGCACCATAAGTGAGGAGGCTGGTCACAGGAATGGGACTCCTGTGCCGTTCCACTGTCACAATAAAGAAGTGGAGCATGGTTCACACTAAATGCTCAGGACTCTGCTCCTTGTGTTCCTCTCTCACTGGCTGTCCACAGTCATGAGGGGTACAGAGCATGATTTAGCTGGTGTTTTTCAGTGTGGCTGTTACACAACAACATGCTCAAATTAACCCTGTCAGAGTTGATTTCAACACTTCTAAAGTGTCTATATGGGTCCACACCAGTAGGAGTTAATTTAACTCTTTTTGGAGAGTTGGTGCTTTAACTCTGATTTAGTGTCAAAAATTAACTCTTCTGGAGTTAAAAATGTAACTCCGGTGTTAGAGTTAATATAGTAACTCTAACACCTGTGTTAAATTGTCAACTGGGTTCCCTACCCCTGCCCTAAAGCGATGGAGCATCAGGATTAGTACCTTCATCACAAACCTGCCAAATCCAGTCCTGTACATGTCTGCTGCCCCCTGGTGGAGGACAGTGTAATGCAGTTTTATTCATGTTGAATCATTTTTAAAAGCATTTATTATTGTCATTTTTTCAAAGGTCAGTCTTAAAAAGCTTCAAATAAATAGACAGCTGTAGTTTTTAAACATTTCTGCTTTGACACGCTGAAAACTGATCTGTATAAAGTCAAGGAAACATCCAACTATTTTAAAATGTCTTCCTGCTTCCTGTTCCTGTTTTAATTCATGACTCATTAGGAATAAGGTAGGTTCACGGCTCAGTTAGTTAGCATTGGTTATTTAGTGAAGGTGAATCTACACACCTGTTCAACCCGATTACCAGCTTCAGGCTTTTTAGGGTTTATTTGACTCTTTATAGACGTGGTTGTGAGTAAATAAAAAATACAAAAATATTTCATTTGTTCAGGGAATTAACCTGAACCGTGGGACGGGTGGTTCTGCTGATCTGTCTGATACCAGAACCCCTAGAACCTGGTAGAATTTAGCAGTGTGTAAGATTGATCAGGCTGGTTTTACTGACTGGTCTGCTCTCTCTGTGGGGTCAGAAAGTTGCTGCCAACATTTGACTTTTTAGAAGTCTGGTAAACAAAAGGCCTGGCCTATATTTAGATGACAACAAGGCAGAGGTGGACACACACACACACACACACACACACACACACACACACCGTGTTTGATGGTGTAAAGTCCCTCTGTGGGTGGACGGTGGAGATGTGTGAAAACAGAAAACACTGGGCACTTTGGGTGGAATTTATGTTCCATTTTGTCGGCTTGTGTGTGTGTGTGTGTGTGTGTGTGTGTGTGTGTGTGTGTGTGTGTGTGTGTGTGTGTGTGTGTGTGTGTGTGTGTGTGTGTGTGTGTGTGTGTGTGTGTGACCATCAGAACACCTTCCACCTGTTAGGCCGGGACTCACACGGAGCGCTGCAGGTGGAGCAGAACCGAGCGGAACCATGGACCTGCTGGTTTGTGTGTGTTCTGCTCAGCCCACCACCCTAGCTGCCTCTACAGCTAAATGTTGCTCTCCTTTTTCCTAGCGGCTATAAATAGCTGTGTAGATGTTAGTGAACAGAACCAGTCTTTCCTAGAGCAGAGTCAAATCAGGCTGTCAGAAGTTTCCGAACCTCTCAGCCTATCGCGGCTGGAGGAATAAATTCCGCTCCGGACCGTCTCATTTGACTGTGGTTACCTTTCTGCCTCAGCTCGGTAGAAATCGTCACTTTCCGATCATCAAATCCGGAACGAAACACCAAATATGGAGAAGGGGGCGGTTTTTTCTTTATTTGTTTATTTTTCTTTCTTTATTTATTTATCATTAGCAGGTTCTACTTTCATGCTGAACCAGAATTCTCGGCTGGTTTCCAGACAACACGCAGAAAGGATGAGGCGAGATGAAACTGATGACAGGATGTTTGTGATGCCTGGAGCCGAGGGTTCTGCAGAACCCGCACCGGAAGCAGCAGCGGGCTCTCCATTGATAAGTGGTTCCCTCTCTGTGTGTGTCATCATGGAGCCTCTCAGCCAATCAGCCTCTCCGCTAGCCCCGCCCACTCCATATTTGGATAATGACGTAGCGGCGCATTCAAAAAGTTCCCCATAAATACATAGTAGCGTGAGGGCTCCGCTCCCGTTATCGGTGTGAAAGTTTGTGACCGGAGCGCGCGGGGCGCATCTTCTGAGTGAGAGCCACAGAAACATGCAGCCGTGACCCGGTTCGGCAGTACAGAACACAACCCAGCAGCAGCACACGGAAAGGAAAGATGACAGCTAAAACTCTGGAAAAAGTACCGGTGAACCTGGGTGGCTTCTTGCACCCGGTGGCGGACAGCGTGTTCTCGGTGGATGACGTCTCCACCGGCTTGCCGCCCTCGGTCACCGTCTTCCCCAACAGCGAGCTGGGAGCGCACTACGAGCAGGTCAACGTGGCAGCAGGTAGGACCAAAGCTTCAGTAAACGTGCATGAGTAGAGCTGGTTCTGTGTGGAGGAGCGGGACAGACCAGTACCCGTGCGTAAAGACGCGCTCCAGGCTGAAGGACTCATGTCTTGTTTTGCTCCACAGATGCTCTGATGGGTCCTGACATGGGCGCAGAGAAGCGCTCCCTGGACCTGCCCTCCTACTCCAGCGGCTTCTCCCAGTCCGCAGCGCACCGGAACCAGACCTTCACCTACATGGGAAAGTTCTCCATCGACTCCCAGTACCCAGGGAACTGGAACCCTGAGGGAGTTATCAACATCGTTTCGGGCATCTTTAACATGGCCCAGCCGCCTCCTCCTCCTCCTCCTCCCTCTTCATCGGCGTCCTCCTCCCCTGCTTCATCAGGATCTCCTCATCACTTTTCCAGCAGAAATCTGAGCTGCACCATGGCGGCTCAGAGTCAGGCAGACATAGACCACCACCACCACCTGTACTCACCCCCGCCTCCTTACTCCTCCTCTGGCTGCGGGGAGGTGTACCAGGACCCATCAGCGTTCCTGTCCACCTCCAGCTGCCCGATAGCCTCCTACCCTCCTCCCTCCTACTCCTCACCCAAGCAGCCCAGCAGCGCGGACGCTCCAGGGCTGTTTCCCATCATTCCCGACTACTCGGGCTTCTTCCAGCCGTCCTGTCAGCGGGACATACACACGGCGACTATCCAAGACCGGAAGCCGTTTGTTCCATGTCCCCTAGATACGTTCAGAGTCCCGCCACCCCTGACCCCACTGAACACTATCAGGAACTTTACGCTGGGGGGTCCAGGTGGCAGCGGCTCAGAGGTAGGACCACCGAGACTCCCCCCCGCCTACAGCCCACAGAACCTGCCCCTCAGACCAATCCTGCGGCCGAGAAAGTACCCGAACCGGCCCAGCAAAACCCCCATCCACGAGCGGCCGTACCCGTGTCCGGCGGAGGGCTGCGACCGGCGCTTCTCCCGCTCTGATGAACTGACCAGACACATCCGGATCCACACTGGACACAAGCCCTTCCAGTGCCGAATCTGCATGCGCAACTTCAGCCGCAGCGACCACCTCACCACGCACATTCGCACGCACACTGGGGAGAAGCCGTTCGCCTGCGACTTCTGCGGCCGCAAGTTCGCTCGGAGCGACGAGAGGAAGAGGCACACTAAGATCCACCTGCGGCAGAAGGAGCGGAAGTCCTCCACGGTGTCCTCCTCCTCCTCCTCCTCTGTCAGCTCCGCGCTGGAGCGCGCGTCCGTCAGCGGGATCTGCTCGTAGGTCCCGACCAGCCACACCAACATGGGAATCAGACAGAACCAGCAGAATGGACCAGAACTTTGGTGCGCTCTGACGCGCATCTTTGCGTTTTGGATGCACTTTGCGCGCGTCACCGTTCGGACTTCAGACGGACTCCTGTATAAATGTAAAGTGATGTGAAAAACTGCAATAAGGGTTCAGAGGAAGTGTGGAGGAGTTTAATTTATTGACCCGGTTTGGTTTAACGCGTCTGTCTCCTGCTGCAGTGCCTCGCTGTGTGCCCGTTTACCGACCGGCTCCAAGGACGCTCCTAACGGAAACGTGTCCGTTAAAGTTTATTTTTCTACTCGGTTTCCTGTACCTGTTGAATTTGTGCTTCGTGTGTATAAATTGTGTAAATATGTTGACCGGAACCTGACATGCTTTGTTGTGTGTTATTAAAAAGCTGCGGAGGAGAAAAGTCCAGTGTGCGTCTTTAATCACAGCAGAACCAGAACCAGAGCTCCCGGATGTAGCCTTTATATTCATATTTGTTGATGTTGGAAAACTTATGTTGGGTAAATCCCTCGTTACGTCACAGCGGCTGGTTTGACTCAGAGTTTGAACCCACTCACTTTTTATTTCGGTGTCACTTCAGGTTTTTACCACTAATCTGGTGACAAGTCAACAACCCGCAAACAGGTCCGCACTTTGTTCTGCGGGACTTGAGCTGCGCGCGTCACTAGACCTGTGCGTGTCCTTATCTGAACGATAAAACTGAATAATTAAATATTGAATTATTGAAATTAAAATATCATCTTGACATTATTCAGAAAAAATGTTGGGAATTTCAGGAAGTGAAAAATGTCAAAAGACGGAAGGCGACTATGATAAAAAAATTCTAAAAGATTAAAGTGAGTTCCAGAGTCAGTAACATTCTTAAATGATGTTACACCTTGAGTTATAAGAAAATTAATCAGTCGTGTCATAATAGTAATAATATATGCACTTTGGAATTTTTATAATGTAAAACGCAATACACATGAAATATATTATTATTATTATTATTATTATTATTATTATTATTATTATTATTAGCCTGTTATTACTACTATTTGTTCCTTTTAACGTTTAAATCTAAAAGCTTTAATCATTAAGTTTTACACCTGAAGCTAAAAGTCTTATTTACTTCTATTCTGAGTTCGGATCAGGTCTGAGAAAAGAGCTGAAACATTAATATTTGTTCCTCTGGACTCTTTTATTTAACTCCCGAGGACTAACCCTAACCCTTCAGCAGAAAGAGTTTCATAATCCATGTTTCCTATCAGGACAATAAAAACTGTGGTGTCTAAAAACCAAAACAAATTAAAATTTCTGTTTAATATCCCATCAGAATCCAGTGGTGTTTGTGCGCTTACGCGTGCGTTTCTGTTTTTGGAGAAAATCCATCTATAAATGATTTTAGGTCTAAATCCTATAGATTTTTTCTGAAGTGTAAAATCAGCCCAAAGACGTGCAGAATAATCGTGTCAGCAACGTGATAGAACGTAGTAGAAAAAGGGACATTGGTAATGACCAAATCTATGTTTTATTTTAATTTAATTGCTAAATAAATAAATAAATAAAATAAAATATTCAGTATGATCTTCCAATCTTCCAAACTAAAATGAATGCATCTGTCCAGAGGAGAATAAAGGATAAAGTTGTTCTCATCTCCAACTCTCTTTTAAATGACCCAGCTCGTCCATCGGTTCTGATGACCAGTGCAGCCCGACCCGTCCTGAAAAGGTTCTGGAGGTGTGGTCAGCAAACATTTTAGTTTTGTTTCTTCCCTTCTAACAAGAAAAGTTCATATCTAAAATGTGTCCAGCAGCTGAGGAACATGCAGCAGACGTCTCAGAAACATCGTGGTCTTCTGCTGTCATCAGTGGTTCTAAACTGGTTCTGAGAGTTGTTCTCCTGTCCAATGGGCTGCAAAACGCCCCCTAGTGGATGGTTCCAGTACTAGTCCATATCCCCACCCCCCAATTTAAGTGAATGGAGCATTTTTCGGACTAAAACAAACAAAAAGAAATCACCTTAGTTCATGGTTAAAGACGCTATCCTTTATTTAAAACATATAAAAGTGGATGTTATGAGGTGAGTTTGTAGTTTGTTGGTTTCAGAATCAGCTGAATTCTCACTTCTGGGTAACACTTTACAATAAGGGTCTCTTTTATTAATGTTAGTGCATTACTAAGCATTAATAAACAAATTACCCATTTATTAATGTTACTTAGTGCATTATAAAGCATTAATAAACAAAGGAACCCTTTATTAACGTTACTTAGTGCATTATAAAGCATTAAAAAACAAAGGATACATTTTATTAACGTTAGTGTACTATTAAGCATTAATAAACAAAGGACACCTTTATTAACGTTACTTAGTGCATTATAAAGCATTAAAAAACAAAGGATACATTTTATTAACGTTAGTGTATTATTAAGCATTAATAAACAAAGGACACCTTTATTAACGTTACTTAGTGCATTATTAAGCATTAATAAACAAAGGATCCCTTTATTAACATTACTTAGTGCATTAAGCATTAATAAACAAAGGGTCCCTTTATTAACATTACTTAGTGCATTATTAAGCAATAATAAACAAAGGATCCCTTTATTAACATTACTTAGTGCATTATTAAGCATTAATAAACAAAGGGTCCCTTTATTAACATTTAGTGCATTAAGCATTAATAAACAAAGGGTCCCTTTATTAACATTACTTAGTGCATTAAGCATTAATAAACAAAGGGTCCCTTTATTAACATTACTTAGTGCATTATTAAGCAATAATAAACAAAGGATCCCTTTATTAACATTACTTAGTGCATTATTAAGCATTAATAAACAAAGGGTCCCTTTATTAACATTTAGTGCATTAAGCATTAATAAACAAAGGGTCCCTTTATTAACATTACTTAGTGCATTAAGCATTAATAAACAAAGGGTCCCTTTATTAACATTACTTAGTGCATTATTAAGCAATAATAAACAAAGGATCCCTTTATTAACATTACTTAGTGCATTAAGCATTAATAAACAAAGGGTCCCTTTATTAACATTACTTAGTGCATTATTAAGCAATAATAAACAAAGGATCCCTTTATTAACATTACTTAGTGCATTAAGCATTAATAAACAAAGGGTCCCTTTATTAACATTACTTAGTGCATTATTAAGCAATGTCCCTTTATTAACGTTACTTAGTGCACTATTAAGTAATAATAAACTAAGGGTCCTTTTATTAACGTTACTTAGTGCGCTATTAAGCATTAATAAACAAAGGGTCCCTTTATTAACATTACTTAGTGCATTATTAAGCAATAATAAACAAAGGATCCCTTTATTAACATTACTTAGTGCATTAAGCATTAATAAACAAAGGGTCCCTTTATTAACATTTAGTGCATTAAGCATTAATAAACAAAGGGTCCCTTTATTAACATTTAGTGCATTAAGCATTAATAAACAAAGGGTCCCTTTATTAACATTTAGTGCATTAAGCATTAATAAACAAAGGATACCTTTATTAACGTTTGTGATATTGTTTACTATTAAGTTTCCTTAAGGGTAAGACAAAGGGTCGGGGGGAGTCTGTTTATAGTAATGTGCTGCTTAATATTAACAATAATATTAAGCAGTTGTTAATCTGTTATTTAATAGTTTATTAATGTTTAATAATGCACTAAGTAATGTTAATAAAAGGACCCTTATTTTAAAGTGTTCCCCACCTCTGTGTTAAAACTGAGGTGCATCACTGGTTTACTGCTAATCTGATCTTAAGTGATACGAGGAGTGGTGCAGCTGTCTGAACCAGGATCTGGATTTGACCATCAAGGTGGAACCTAGAACCATCTGACAGGATGATCTGATCATAAACACGGAACACGTCCCCATGATAGACCTGATCATTTAGACATGCTTCATAAGATGCTCATTTGTGATGCCATTTATGTTTTCCTGAACTGGACTGTCGTCTGGTTGGGTTCTGGTGTGAGACTGTGTCTTTACTCTGTAGCTAACTGGTTTTGTTGTGGAAACCTTGTTGTAAAATTCTTACCTTCCTGATTTCTGACGTTTCTATATGGTGTGTTCTGTTTACCTGTCATCCTGAGACTACAGACAGACTACAACTGGGTAACCACAGAAACTAAACAATCATTTCAAAGAAACAGGACTTTTAAACAAGCACAATGTATTTATTAAACAAAGCATTAGTGTAACTAAGCAAAACACAATATAGCTTAAGAATTGTAGTGATGATAGACACAAACTAATGATACTCCCAGATCTACATCCAACACATGATCAGACCACGTCTGCGCCGGACCTCCCAGCTGGTTTAGATGATAGCTGGGACGCTAAAGCAGACATGGGCATAGTGGTGACACAGACAGAGGAGAGAAGATGCTACGCTAAGAAATCCACCACTGGGTTACCAGCCACACCTGTGCGTACTTTGGTTGATTGTCGAATGGAAAAACAAAGATGCAGCAGCCAGCCCAAGCAGGAATGTGTTTATCTAAACGTAGTTAAACAGATGTTTAGTTAAGCAGTCATGTTGTGTTTCTGTGTAATTTCTAAACCCTGGCAACCTCTGACAACAACCTGAGACTGGACCAACCTGGGTTCTCCAGTCGCATGTCACACCTGTTTATCAACAGGACATTCCAGTCTCAGGGGGCAACTCCATCTAATCTCTATTAGATGCTATGGATGGGATGGAGATGCCCACTGGGTGACCCGACTGAGGGTCTCTGCTTAGTTCTTCTGTCCCCAAAACATAGACACAGAGAAGTAGAGGTGGGCGATAGGACAAGACTTTCATCACTGTGTTTCTATGCCAACGGAATTTAATCACAATCACCCATAAAATACTCAAACTATGAAGTTTTACTTTTACAATTTTGCAAGTTTCGTGATCTAGGAACATAGTTCTAGAACATAAACACACACACACACACACTTATTTTTTTGATAGTGCTATGAGATCAGATTTCTGTTTGTTTCTGATCCAATGGCAAACACTCGTAACTCCAATTATCAATAAATACAGGGCTAATTAATTTTTCCACCTGTATGAATTAGTGACTAGGTTCAGCTTTTACATAAATTATAGTGTAAACCTTCCATTAGAAGTCTCACCTCAGTTTTATTTGATTTCTAGAGATAATTTAAAGTGACAATGTGTAGTTTGTACCATCAAAATGTTGAAAATTAATAAAATGATGTCCAGTCATTGATAAATATTGGTGGTTTTGTAACATTCAATCATAAAAATCGGGTCTAAAATACATACAAGTCTCTGGGGGACGCCATGTTGCCTTCCACGCTCGAGGTCCTGCGCCTGCCGATGACATCACACTAGACGATTGGCTGGACGTACGACTTACGGAAGTTACCACGTTCGAAAATATTTAGGTGGCAAAAAACATGAATTTAATGACAAAACTGCTAAACTCTTTCCTAAACCTATGTGAAAGAACAGAATCGAAAAAGTGATGCAATATATTTTGGCCAAGTGGTGTTGCCGTAGTTTGGCATCATTGGCAGGCGCAGGACCCCGAGCAGATCCAGAACCTACCCCGCCAGAAAACTAGCATCAGCATTGCATTCTCTCCATGGAATTAACTGAAGGACTATCAAAGTCTGAGGAGTCACGCCGAGGTGGCATGCTTTCTGCTCCACTGGTAACATTTACCGTAAGGTTCTTTTAAAGTAGCGTCAGTCATGGTGATATGGTGTAAAACTACCCTGAAATGTAAGTACTGCCACCTATCGCCAGGAAACTACACACTGTCTCTTTAAAAAAAGATTGTCAAGATGTGCTAATTCTACATAATGCTACATAAGTGAATGTCATATTGCCCAATCCTACTGGGGATGGATGGATGGAAGGAGTGATGGATGCTTGGATGGATGGATAGTGTGATAGATGAAGGAAGTGATGCATGGATGGATGGGTGGATCTAAGAGTAAAAGATAAGTGTGCAAAAGGCAGTATAACAGTGTGAGGGAGCAATCCCATATCAGGAATGGTAATTCCAGCCTTCATTCTAAACCTTTGGAGTCCAAGAGCAGGACAGGACACAATCTGTCTGACAGTCCCAGAGGTGTCCCAGAGGTCTGAGGTGTCCCTCAGATAGTGACTGCAGGGCCTGGGTAAGGTTCACCGCCACACCAAAAGTTCTCCGGCTGAGGGATTTCCAGAAGCCATGCTTCATCCTCTTTCTCCTCCGGTTGCTCCCGGTTGGCCTCTGCATGGGATTCACCCTTCCCCACATGCTGCATAACTCTGTAATAGTGACAGTCCCGCCCGTTGTTGGGATTATAAGGAGGTGCCAGGACGTCCAGGAAAGCAGCAGGACCGTCCACAGCGTTGATCTGGTGGAGGTTATCCCTCACAGGAGTGAGGAGACATGGCCCGCTGTTCTCCGAGTACTCTGCCACTGAACGAAGGACGGAACGCCACACAGAGGCCGTCTGCAGAGGGGTCAAGGGAGGGTCAAAGTGTTTTGGGACAGGGAGGTCATTTTCCAGCTTATCCAAACATCGAACACTGACCTTCCCATACAGAACCTGAAAAAAAAAGATAGAAACTGTCAGCAAGAAGAAAAACATGAAGCTAAAAACCTTATTTTTGTTTCTACACTTTCTTACATAACTGTCATTAACACAAACCCTTGGAGGAGTTTCCATTAGAAAAAAAGAGACTACTTCCAGAAAATACACTACCATGCCCCTAAATAAACAGCCTGTATTTTATATAGTGCCTTCTAGGGTTCTACAACTCCCCAAGGCACTTTACAACCAGTTATTCACCCATGCACACACACATTCACACACCGGTGGTGATGAGCTACAAGGTAGCCACAGCTGCCCTGGGGCGTGCTGACAGAGGCATCATGCCCCCTGACTGAGTAGAGCTCAGGAAAATGAGCAGACGTCTGTCTGGAGGAGTCAAGGTGAGGTTTTCAACTCAATTCAGTTTATTTATATAGAACCAAATCACAACAAGTCGTCTAAGGCACCTCACAAAGAAAAACATCCAACCAACCATCCTTTTACTAAGTTGTGTTAAAAAAAGAACAAAGTAATGGATTCCAATTGAGTTCAGTTCGTTACGACATTTAGTTAAAAGTTTCCTATGTAAGGAACCCAGCAGATTGCATCGAGTTACTGATTTATTGTGTCAGAGACTTTTCAACAATCCTCATACTAAGCAAGCATGTGGCGACAGTGGAGAGGAAAACTCCCTTTTAACAAGAGGAAACCAACAGAACCTGGATCAGTACGAGCAGCCGTCTGTCACGACTCGCTACAGCTGCAGGTCATAAAATTAGAATTTCATGACAGGTGATTTTAGGGATGCACGTTTTTCAAAACTTCTTTAGCCTGTTAACGGTTAATAGCCGGTTAACCGGAAACCAACCAACTTTTGTTTGTTTGCTTGGTCATGTGACATCCTTTCTTCTTCTGTGTTGTCCAGTAAACATATTTTGATAGCGGCGCTCTTGCACCCTCTAGTGGCACAAAATATTTTACACCTAAGCGCAGCAGAAGGACTTTGGAGCAGTTAACCGACCAAGACTATTTTACCCGGTTACATTAACGGCAATTAATCGGTTACCTATGTGCATCCCTAGATGATTTATTTCAGTAATTCTATTCAAAAAGTGAAATTTGTATATTAGATTCATACACATCCGTATGTGTGTGTATTTTATGCCAGTTTGCTAACATGTGCATCTGTGTTTACGGTCAGCAGGTGACTTTGGGGCTGCCTTGCAGCTTTCAGCGGAGGCTTACAGCTGTGCTTTATCATAAAGTAGTCCCAAGTCTAAAATGGCTCCTGTGATTCTTTTACGTTACTAATTATTTTCACTTGCAGTCAGTCTGATTATTTAGGTCACCAAACAGAACTGGGTTCACTACTGAGTGATTTTAAAGTTAAAGTCCCAAGTCATCATCACACACTGGTGAAATTACATCTCCACATTTGACCCATCCCCGTGGGGAGTGGTGAGCTGCAGCTGTGGCCGCGCTGGGGAACTATTTGGTGGTTTAACCCCCCAATCCAACTCCTTAATGCTGAGTGTCAAGCGAGGAGGCATTGGGTCCCATTTTTTCAAGGTCTTTGGTATGACCCGACCGGGATTTGAACCCCGATCTCCCAGTCCCGGGGCGGACACTCTACCACTAGGCCACCGGGGCGGCTAATGACATTTGTATTCACAATGCTAGTTGGATCCATTCACTTACTGTGTTTTATGCTAAGCTAAAGGAGTACAGCCAGGTCAGGAGAATGACTGGACTGGTTAAAATTTGTTTTTTCGCACTTTTCTAACTCTGGGAAATATGTCAACAGACAAAATTTCAATTTTGGGTAGAATATTCCTTTAACAGACAGCTGTACCCGTGTTTCTAAAGCTCAGACTGATAGAGAACAGCACTAAAGTTAATGTTGGACAAGACTCAATTCATTTTTATGCATTTAATCTGCTGATAAGTTCATGTATACAATTTCTGTAGACAACTTGAAGGGAGTTAACTTATAAATATTTTACAGGAGGAAAGTTATAGATGTTAATTGTTAGGGCTGCTGGATTATAGCAAAAATGATAATCATGATTATTTTGACTGAAATTGAAATCTTTATTATTTAAGACTATTTTTAATTAACGTTGATTTTATTTATTCATTCGTTCATTCAGTTAGTTAGTTAGTTAGTTAGTTAGTTAGTCAGTCATAAAATCAAATCAGAGGCAAAGAAAATTAAATGAAAAAAAAAAGAAACAAGATAATCACAAAAACAATTCCTGATTCCTCGTGTTAAAGAGCCAACACACTTACTCATAACTAATAACCAAAAGGGTCTAGGCTAAAGTTGAACTTATTTAAGCCTATCCAAAACAGACCTAATTTGATCAAACAAATACTGCAAAATACTGACAAAAAGAGATATACAGTGCAAACATCTGTAATATAAATATAAACATATAAACTTCTATGTTGTAGTGAACTTCCACAACCTGCTGCATAATAATAGCCCTGTCCAGCAAAGCCATAGGAGAGTGTGTACAGCTGCACGATGCAACGTGTCGCTCAGAGATGAACTGATGATTTTTTATCAGCATGAGAACCTGGAGGTGTGACGTGAGAGCGCATGAAGACAGTCAAATGCGTGTAAATCCACTTCAGATGCGGCTCGCTGTGTCTTGAATTTATTTAGCTTGTGAAACAACATTTTTCTAGTGAATGAGATTTACTGAGAAAGGTTTATGATTGGTCAGTCGATGTAAAGCTTAATTTATAATTCTCCATCTGCGTCGGTACGGAGACACACAACGCCATTTTGCGTCGGCACAAGGGCTCTCCGACAGGCTCGCAGAGGCTGACAGAGACACGCCCTCTTTTTAACTATCCGTCAAAAGTGACAGAGACCGCATGCTTGTTGGTCCGGAGTGCAGCTGAGTGTTTTGCTAACCTGTAGGGAACATCGGCGACAAAGTTATACAGAAAGTAGCTACGATTTATCAGAAACGTTGCTAAGTTGTTCGCTAGGTGCTTTTAGGAAATAAAGTCAAGAAGGGGGTTTGAAAAGTTGTTAGAAATAGCGACAAAGTTGCTAAATTGGCAACGCTGTGTGGGAGGTGCGCTTGATTTGCAGCTCGGTGTAGCGCGGGAGTAAACCACGAGGGGGAGGAGCAAATAATCGACTTGCTTTGTTTTTATAATCATTCAAAACCCATATCGTAATTGGGATTAAAATTCGATTAATTGAGCAGCCCTACTTGAAATGTATTTTTCTGAAATTTTTGTGTTTCTCAATTTTGAGTAAAGTGTTTGGGATGCATTTTGTTTTTAAATAAAAAAAGAATAAAGGAGCAATGCAATGCATCATCACAGGCTAAACTCTCCCAAAGTTACCACAAGGACCTATTTGGTCCCCAAAATTTTCTTTGGCCTCGTCTGGCCACCCTCAACAAAATTTTCTGGGGGCGCCCCTGCCAACCTCACACTCATCATGATGAATATTCATACATTAATACTAGAGAATTGCAACTGGCTCTTGGTCTTTTAGACTTCTAGATTAGTATTTCTTACTACCAACATTCTTCTTGAGCCTTTCTGTAGCTGAGGGACATTTTTACATGTTAAACCAAACAAGCCCCCTGCATTTCCATGTGTAGGGGACGTCTTTAGGCATGCAGACCTTCAGCATCCCGTTCATTCCCGGGTGGTCGTGTAGCGGGATGGAGGCGCCGCTCCTCAGCAGAAACACTCCCATGCTGAACACCTCCGTCTCACAGATGTGCATGTAGGTGACCGGGGGGTTCTGGAGACCCGCCGGTCCGGAGCTCGCCTTGTTTTTCCGAGGAGAGATTTTCAGGTCTGCGGCTCTGACAGAGGTCACTAAAGAAACCAGTTCATTCAGTTTGTCCGCAAACACTCGGTCATCCTCCTCGCTGCCGGGAGACTTGAAGCCTTTAAATGTAAAGTTGGCCTGTTTGGCTATTTTCTGAATGAGAGAGGTTTTATTGTTCCGCGGCATTGTCACACACACAAACTAGTTATCGATGTGTCTCCCCCGACTCGTCAAACGGCATTAAACACGTGTAAAGACGACTTTAAGAAACTTTGTTGTTGCCAAAAGTCCTTCGGAACCGACCCGTCTGAGTCCAAACGACACAACTTTAACGAAACACAAAATTATTCATGGTTAGATTGTCAAATTTCACCTCCACTTTTTCACCACCTCGCCCCCTCTTTGTCCAGCCACAATGAGCATGCGCGAGTCACGAAAGGCAGTCTGGGATATGAAGTTCGTAGGAACAATAAAACCATCGTTTTTTTAGCGTCAGTAGAAACAATGACTCGCTATAACAACTATCCAGTCGTACTTTATAGCAACAACATTTACCTAGTATGAATAATTAAAATACAAATGTATCTAAGATGAAAAACTTTGAACTAAATTTCACTAAAACTACATTTCCCAGAACTCCTAACAGAGGGGAAGACCACACAGGCCATTGAACTCTCAGTAGCCCTCTAACTTCCCACCCTTACTTGTTTCAAGTTCTTCTTCGCTTTATTTACTCTTTCACATATATAATTCGTTTACAAGGTAATTCATTTATTCTATGTCCCAGAATCAGGATGTAGGAGCACTGAAGCAAGCTAAATGCAGCTTTGTAGTTTCCAGAAGTGAGAAGTTCTGAGTGCAGTCGCTGGGGGCGACATTTGGAATTGTAGGATGTCCAAGGAAGGTCCCGCCTTTCTCGTCTCTGATTGGCTACGTCTTCCCTCGCTAAGTGCAGATCAAAGCCCTAGAAAGAAAAAGTTGCGACACGCTTTGAACTCGCCGACACGCGGTCACGTGGTTCTTGTAGCCCTGAATAGTAACTCAGCGCTGCCAGTCAGAGCGGCTTCTAGCAGGTCTGGACACTAAAACGACCCTTTTCTCATTTCCACAGTGATTTTTTGGATGATTATTGACCATTAATGTGTATTGATTACTACACTGATTATGTTTTTTATCAAAGCATTTCACTTTTGCAGGAACAACATTTATCATTTTAAAATTTAGAGGGCAGCCAGGCTGCAAACACAACGTAGAAAACATTTAGGGTACAGCTCATATTTAGCTAAAATACGTATAATTGTATAAAAATAAATGTTTATATAATTCACTCATCAGTGTAAGGATGTGGTTTATAATTTGAGCTTCTTGTTCTCTGCATGCTAGCATAGGGATGCTATACTTTTTGTTCTAATGAAGACTTAAAGATGTCAGTGGTTCAGCTCTAGCTTATAGCTTCAGATCTGCTTCCTCTAACAAAGCGTGAGATATAACTGTTTCCAGGATTTAGTCCTATAAACTTCAGTCGGTCTGGTGTCAGATGGAAAAGGAGCTGAATGACAGCTGATCTATACATGCATCTATAACCCTGCTGATGGTGCTTCCAGCCTAACAACTAGTGTAAATAATAACTATCTGATTAAAATGTTAATTTAAATAAAACTGTTTCTGGTTAAAACCATATTAGATGACAAAATAAGTGTGAGTCAGCTGTGCAAAACCACATAAACAAACATTTTTATAGCCATTGGTCACAATAACAGAAGACTGTGTGCAACAGGTTTAATCTGCATAAACATTTTCCGTCGGGGATCGACACGTTTTACTCTCAAATGCACGAGACCCCATAAAAGAACATCTGCTTCAGTGAGCTCCACAGGCTCCAGACTTCTTCAGGACATGAGGATCCCTCTCTCTGACATCAGAACCACCAAAGAAGACATCAACACTTTCAGCTGGAACCAGGTGTCTGCTGCTGCTTTCATGGAGCTCCCAGATGTGGTGGATGTTCTAGAGAGAGAAGCAAGTCTTTTAGAAAGCTGCAGTCTTCATGTCATGATGTGTAACGTAAAATAAGCAGCAGATTCATCAGGCTGAGATTAAGAATTACAGCTAAACAGATCTATATGCTGTCCACTGATGGGCATCTTAGAAATAAAGAGACAAAAACTAAGAAAAACAGCATGTTGCATCACAACAAGCACCCTCCCACCAACGCTTCAGCGCCAGCACATATGGATGGTATGTTGGAGGGATTTTTAGGTCCATTACCTTTGATTTTAATATCAATGATTCTATAAAAGTTATTACATTCATACAGAATCTTGACATCTGCAACTTCAGAAACAGTTGTTACGGTGCTTGCATTAGCGTTGGGTTCATGATAAATAAATTCCTGATCACTCCCCATCACCCAGCCAGCTGCAGCACTCCACCAGTCCACGTACCAGCTTTGACTCCATCACTGACCGGACCGCTCAGCTCCCCACTCATGATCAGTCCCTCTGAAAACATGAAGATAGACATGAATACAGTAGCAGCAGTGTGACCTGGAACTGTTTAGTTACTGTTCTACAGTTATTTATTTATGCTGACACTTTATCATTAATGATTCTTCATTTCTTGTTCTGTCTTGAAGTAAAGATTCTAATCCCAACTTGACCTCAGATGATAAATGAATGATATAAACAGATGCAAAGGAACAGACCTGCAGTAAATACCAACTTTGTGAAGGCAGACTGCTTCGAGGCAGTCAGGTAACGCTTCAAAATGCCAACATGTTGTAATTTCATCAACTTACTGGAGGGAAAACACTCAGTAATGCCGAGATTCAACAGCAGCCAATGGTGGAACTATTGGGAGCTCCATGGCCGACGTGACTTCCAAATTCCATTCTTTCAATTGAAGCCTATGGGAGTATCCGAACTCTGTATCTTATAGGCCTTTTACATCAGGGCTGGCTCTACCCCACCCAGGTATGGTATAAAGTGTTCACATCTGGGTAGCCTGGTTTATTTCTGTGCTGAACTGGTCGTTTTTTCAGCCCTCTTCCCCCGGCAGTCTGCTTCGGGCTGAACTGACATAACACAGCCACTGCCAACTGATTGGCCGGCTCAAATTCACCCCTACCATTAGAGGGAGCCTCCGATTGGTGGGTAGAATCAGCCAGCAGGGGCTTCCTGCATGCGCAATTCATTATTATTCTGGATGCTGAGAAGTTACCATCACCTCTGACTAAAGCCGGCTCTCTGTCTCTCTCACTCACTGCTGTGAGGAGCACACACACACACAAACACACACACACACAGCGCTGCCGGGGCTTGAGCTGCGCAGTTTGAGGACAGACACAGCAGTCTAGATTTAATATCAGAGTCTCCAAAAGCAACACAGCTCAAGGCCACCTTTGTTTAACTTAAGGGAGACACCACAGACTTTTCCACGCATCTTTTGCCCCGCCCATGTGCTCTGAGATTTCCGCATTCCTGAGAAGTGTGTGTGAACAAACCCTACCAGTACGGGACCCAGACCGACGCCACCCATCTCCGGATCGGACCATATATGGAAGTGCCATTTAAGGTGCTGGTGCAGCCTGTCCTGCCACCAACAGAACAGCTACTTTGGGGAGTTTTGTAAAGAAAATGCAAACTTAGTGTTATAACAACCATTCTGTCCTGTTTTGCAGAATAGTTTTTCTGTTTCTTTTAAAAAAAAAACAAAAAAAACTGAAAAACATAAAATGTGAACTTATAATAAATCTTGTTGCATTTATCACTCTTCTTCACAAAACTCCCCAACATCTGGCTGCAGACATAAAAACCTGTTGCTGTTACATGAAACAAAAGCAACAACAGACAGCTACAGTTTATAAGCTTGACTCTCATATTCCAGTCAGAATTGACAAAGCTCCTCGGATGAAAAGAAAAACGTCTTCAACCAAAGAAGTCCAGTTGCTTTCATTCAAACCTCTTTGGATTACCATGACCTGGATGACTGAGCACCTTCACCAGCATACATGGACTAGCCAATCATAGGGGAGCCCTTCTAGCCAATCACAGGCAAGAAAGGCGGGACCTTCCTTGGACATCCTATTTTTCTAAATTTCGCCACCAGGGGAGGCCTCCCACACATAGACTCCAGCAATTGCATTCAGTAAGCAGGTGTGCAGCTTCAGATTTAGTTTTAATGCTGCCAGTGCCACCACATGAGATGATCTCTGAAATTAAAAAGTATGAATACCTTTTATATAAATGCCCTTACAGGAACAAGATACATAACCATGAAAATTATTATTTATGCAGAAACATTCTGAGACATACTAAAACCTCATGTCTTGCTTTTAGCGTCATCCAAATATTTTTGTTTCATGTCCTAAAATCTGGCATGGGTGTCATTTTACCTATATCAGTAAATAAATTTGATGCAAGGAAACAGAAATTATGCCAAATAAAACATGAAACCGTGCTGAGTTTGTCTTTTGGTTTTGCTAAAGTTTTGTGAACCACCATGCTAGCACAGGTCACATAGAGTCTTCTTGATTTATTACCATAAACAACACACCAGCACCCGGTTGTTCCCTAACAACCAGGACTGCTCAATGCAAATCTAGCTGTGGTTAAAAGGGGAAGAGCTGCTGTCCAGGTGAGTGGTTCAATCTAGGGCTGCAGCTATCAAATATTTTTTAGTATTCGAATATTTTTTAGTATTTGAATATTCTATCAAATTCTCTGTCGGTCAATCAAATATTGTATTTGATGATGCCTCAAGTGAAACGAGACTGTGGTCTGCTGCTAAAAATATATATTAAAAAATTATGAGGCTGAAATGTCAGACTCTTATTAGTCCCCTCTTTCCCATCTGATATTTATAGTTAGAATGGAACAAAATTCACCCTATATTTAAGTAACATTTTAGGTTTGTATTAATATCACTCATCCTAGTCAAAATAAGAATCTATCCACAGTTAAACTATGATCAGTAGAATTTAATGTATATGAAATGCTAATAACATTTCATTTCTACTGGTAACAACGTAATGGTGGCATATCTATTGTATTACATATGGGTTGGCAATAATCCAGTCTAAATTATATTCAAACATAGAAGTGTCTGTAAATTACATAATACAATGGCTTGCCATAGGCCCGCTGTGGTGTTGAGCAGACTCGTAGAAGCAACCAGACTCCAGGTAGCTGCTACAAGTCTGAGTCCACTTGTGGAGTTTAGTCATCTATTAGTTTTTTTTCTTTCAGAACCCCACTTGATCGTGAGCATGCTACCTGCTAGTGTTAGCATTAGCCAATCTGCTCGTAGTTCACTCTTGATCCCAAAGTTTGGACCGTTTCTGCCTTTTACAATGGTTTGTGTCTTTGCTGGTTTCTCTGTTTTCCTCCACAGCACCAAAATTACCACGTAGTGTGCCAGTAAAATGTGTTTAGGCTGTGGTGCGAACATTTAACGAAACCTTGAATCAGTAAAAAATGATTCGATAAATTTAATGAATTGAACCATTCGATGATTCGTTTCAGCCCTAGTTCAATCCACAGACATATATACTGGATGTAGGACCACCGATTTCGCTCATTTCACTAATTTGGAGCCAAATCTGGGCGGTTCCTATTACCGCCATCTTGGCCGTGTCCAGAAAATCCAAAAATGGGAAAAGAGGTGGAGCTGAGGGTGGGGCTGTGAGGGTGGGAGAAAATGGTTGACACCCATAAACTGAACCAATGTAGCTACAACAAGCTAACCAAAAGCTACACGGAGCTTGGAGCCAGGTAGCTAACCCGAAGCTAACAGAGGTTTTCAGGCACTTTTAGCCACAAAAACACGATTGAGCGACTCAAAAGTGAAGCACGCATCAACTCAAAGAGCTGCTGTGATTCTGCGATCTCGAGAGAGCCCTGGGAGACGGGAGCAGCCGGCCGCCTGCGTCTAACCGTTCCTGGTCGGGAGAAGCCTTGGCTCGCTTGGCTGCCCCCAGGAGGATGAAATGGCAAATTCGCAGATCTCTGATCACAGGGTCGCCGCTGCATAAAGGAGAGAAACCTAAACTCGATAATCCTTACTTCTGCAGCAGTGACCTCGTGGATCCTTGATTGTGCTGGTCGACTCTGGAGCTCTAATATTGACAAAATGCAAGCAGTGCCTCAGCACTGCGATTGGAGCCGGGTGCCTGAGCCGCATACTGTGAGCTCCTGCGCCACTGTCGGAGATCAGTGGGACATTAGCTACATGCTAACCTGAAGCTAACGGAGGTTGTAAACGTAGTCTGTAAACTATTAAACCTAAAATGGTTTTTTTTCATGTTTATTTCTGCTGTGACGTTTTTTAACATGGGAGTCAATGGGAATTAGTTTGTTTTTGGTGCCCACCCCTAGTGGATGAGGGTGGAACTGCTATTTTTGGCTATTCCGTGTTGGCTTCAGGTCTGGGTCCCCGGGGTTCCCGCTTGGTTCAGTACCAAATTGGGTCATGTGCTGAAGTATCCTTGAGCAAGATACTGAACCCTGAAAGTCACAACAAAGAACAGCCCACTTCTCAGAGAGGGGTTAAATGCAAAGGAATAATTTCCCCAAGGGGATCAATACAGCATTAATTATTATTGCAGAGAGTTTTGAAAAACTGGCATCCATTACTGAAGATATTTAAGAGTTATTGGCACAAAGTGGTTAGTACTGTTCCCTGATATTGTTGATCAACAAATCAATATATGACCATGCTGGTCTGGTTCCTGAAAATTGAAATGATTTTTTTTTTCATTTTAAAATATGAACGGTTGTTGGATTTGCAATGTGGATCAAATTTAAATGTGTACGTTCGTGTATGAAGATGTGACTTCTTTGCTGCCCCTCCTTGACACCACATCTCCTCCAAATATTGTCCCACTGAGATGCAAATGAACTCACAGCTGGTGGATCCCTGATCCCACAGCTGCGCGAACTTTAGGAGACGATCCTGGTGCTGCAGGACTTTCTTGGGTGTCCTAAAGCCTTCTTCACAAATGCAGTGAAAATGGATGTTTAGGGCTTTAGTTAATTCTCATGTTTAAGAAGGACTTTGTGATTAATTATAATCCATCTGATCCCTCTTTTGAACATTCTGGAGTCTAAACAATCTGTTATCCTGAAAACTGATAATTGTGTCATTCTACAAGCTTTTGGCCACATCGTTGGTGTTGGGTTGTGGCCACTGGAGCAGAAGGAAGTGAACAACATGAGGCTGAGTCACCCACATCCAAAACACTCTAAAATACAGGACTGAGTCACCAGCATCACAAGCACGATCTGAACAATTGCACTGTACTGATCACGTGGAAGAAGGTGGCACAGTGCTGTGGCTTCAGATCTGAGGACCTCCATCTGCATGAGGTTTTTTTTGTTGCCTTTTTTCCCCAATTCATGTGTGAGTGAGTGCATTCAAGTGCATGTTGCATTATTTATGATGCATCCTGTGAGATGAGTGAGGGACACACAAAGGAACTAATATCCTCTTTAGAAATAATGAGGGCACACACACACACACACACACACACACACACACACACACACACACACACACACACACGATATGTCTGGTTTTCAGCCTGATCCTGGATAACAGAAGAAGGTGGGTGGATTTTAAGCTCCAGAATATACTTCAGACCTAATAAAAGTGAACTTTTTCACTTAAAATGTCAGGTTTTCATTTATTTATTTATTCCCTGTGACTGAGGGGGGATTAGTCATTATAGGCTCCTTTACATGCACCTCTCTAAAATACAGCATTAATAAAAGAACTGAAAGACTCCCTTGCACAGTGGTATGTTGGTTTGGATGTAGAGCTGCATCCTGACATGTTCATCCTACAACCTGATCCGTGTCAGAACAGGACTCAGAAAGAGGTGCATTTGTGTGTCATGAGTGTTGTGAGGGCATAGGTAAAGCCTGGGTTTAAACCTCTCTGACAGCTCGGATGCAAAGTCGTGCACATGCCCTGACAGAGACGCTTTCCTTTCAGACTTTCCCGTTGCCTGGGGAGTGTTGCAAAGTAATTCCCCTCCAGGACAACAGAGGACGTAGCGCCATCATTGCAGTCACGTCTTTGGTCCACAATAGTGTATTACTATTGTGTATTAGTATGTGTTTATGCAGCCAGATTCTACGAGATGCTCTCCAATCTGCTCCTTGTTTGCTGCTAGATATCTTCAGCACTTGTTCTATTTATTTGGGGGGATGTTGGTGCTGACCAACCGCAGGCTTGCAGTCTCCGTCACTTTCGACGAAATGTTAAACATTTGGGCGTGTCTCCGTCACCTGCTGTGGGCCTGCCACAGTGTGTGTGGCAATCTGTCCTGCTTTCCTACAGTGCAGATGCTTCTCTCCTTAGCTCTCTGCTTGCTTAAAGTAACACTAAATAGTTTTTCAAACTTTAAGCTTGAGCTTTAACATTGATCTCAGTGATTGTTGGGTTAGGAACGTGACCAGTTTCATATTTGACACCACTCTGCAGCCCTCTGCTGGCCAGATACTGCACTTAACAATTTTGTGGAGTGGGTAGGTGTTAGGGTGTGCTCTTAGGGCCGTGATATACTCGCGTTGGCGCAGGCAGCAGGCTGCGTCTTTGTTCATATACAGTACTTGCTGCTACACAGCACTGCACTGCATGTAGTACCGGAGTGTTCCACTAGGGGGCAAACGAGAGTACTCAGATCAGACAGAGAGCCGGGGCAACCAAAACAAACATGGCGTCAATAAAAGTAATCAGTAACTGGTTAATCTTTAGATTACTGCAGAAAAAGGACAGCAGCGGTATCGTAGATGGTGTGAAAGACCTCTAAACCAGAGATGGAGTCACCATGGTGAGTGTGTCTCGCTTGTTTTGTCAACTCCACCTACTGGTTGCTCGTATATTACAGCATTCGGGCGCGTCGTGTCGCGTTACTTTCGGGGGAGGCGCACAAACGACGCTTCAAATCAACGTAAGCTACGCGTGGCAGCTATTTTAAACACATGTCACAAATCCTGTCTGAAACATTACTGAAACAATTTTATATATATATATAGTGGCCATTTTACTATGACAATAATCGCGATATTGCCAATGTTGTTACAGCTCTAGTCTCTAAATGATATCCTGGTTGTGTGTAAGCCTTTTAATCCAACATCTCGACTCAGCTCCTGTAAATGCAAATATTTGGCTTTAGTTTGAAGGTCACAGGTAGAAGGAGACACCTAGTTCCAGGGTGGAACCCTCAAAGATGCTGTTCTCGTACCCTCAATGTCTTGGTACATGTGTTGTTTGTACCCAAAGGAGATAAAATCATGCCTCCGCTAATCATTATTCCACACATTTCCAGATTTTTACAATAGAGAAAATTTATACCAACCGTAGCAAAAAAAGTTTGCTCTGCAGGTCGTATATCTTCATTATTTTGACATCCATCATATTTACAGATATAGGATGGCTTACCGGGTGGAGATTTTTTGTCGCTATGTCCTAAATTGCACTTGCATAAAACAACACTGTTGGAGTTGTGTGTTTTCTGAGGACAATGTTGTAAAGACTTCTGATTGTAGGAGTCTTTATTTGCACTTGATGTTGCTGTTCACCAATAAGGCAGACATTGTCTCCTCATATTTCAAATGTGCATTGCTGGCATTGCAGAGGAGTCAAACAAGAATCTTTATGCAGCCGTCAGACCACAGCCAAGGGGCGCGCGCGCACACACACGCACACACACACAGACATGCATGCATGTGCATACACACAGCATAATGTCTTTGAATATGTGATATTGCTGGATACAAAATCAACAGTCAAGTTTACATAAATGTAGGATTTTAATGGACACACACACAAGTATATTCACAATGTGACACACACACATTCAGACACACACACACACACACACACACACACGCGCGTGCACAGACTTATTCATGGACACATTCCTCTGTTTCTACCATTAGCATATAGGGACAATGAGACTATGATAGGGGCTCTCAGTGTTCCTGTCAGTGGCCTTTATGTCCTCTCAATACAGTTTTTGTTGTGCTTTATCGCGGTTGTCGTTATTTTATTCTGAGAACATGAGGACTCTTATTTGTTGTCCTCTTTACCCTCAGAACCATTCAGAATCCAGAAAAATATTTTTTAATCAAATGATGCTAAAAAAAAAAGTCTGCACAGCTCGAGGAAAGCTCCCATGCTGATGTTTGCACTTTCCTCTTGAATCAGTGTTTTCAGGCTTTTCTTTGCTTATTTTAAGGCTCTGTTTAGTAGACCAGGCTCCATGGCGGTGCTTTTGGGAGCACTTACCTTGCAGCAAGAAGGTTGCAGGTTCAAATTACACTGCTTTTCTGTGCGGTGTTAACATGTTCTCATGCATGCGTGGGTTTTCTCCCTGCTTCCTTCCACAGACCAAAAACATGCATGTCAGGTTGAATGCAGACTCTAATTTGTCCCTTGGTGTAAGTGAGTGTGTCTAAATGTCCCCGTGATGGACTGGGGACCTGTCCAGGCCAGGGTGTCCCCTTCCTCTCGCCCAGCTGGAGATAGACACCATTTCCTTGTGAGCCTAGTGAGGATAAAACGCTTTCAGAACTTCCTATAATCTGACTATGGCCCAAAATGGTTCATTTACTAAGTCTTGTTCCTTGAGTAAACTATGACACCACATCACAGTCTCTGGTCTAAATTTTGACTTTAAACTATGAAAAACCACAATTTACATCAGGGGTCTCAAACTTGTGGCCCAGGGGCCAGTTGCGGCCCACAAGACGATAATTTGTGGCCCCTGCCTTATTATGAAAATTTAATAAAGTCTAAATTCATATCGTATTAGTGACTTTACTTCAGTGGTGGTTTAATCAGATCAGAGGTTTAACCCCCCCATTATGCTTTTCTGTGCATAAACATTAATGACTGTATCATAATAATTAGAGGAAGTTCTAATCACGCGTGTCATCTTTGTGCAGCGGGGACATGTTATGGCTACAGTACTGTATCATCAGTTCAGTGACTGAGCCTCCATGAAAGATCATTGTATCTATTTCCTGTCTGAGTCATAATGTGTGTAAACACACACACACACACACGCACACACACACACACACACACACACACACACACACACACACACACACACACACACACACACACACACACACACACACACAGTCCTTCTCCCTCGACCTCACTTGTTCTTGTTTTTAGTCATATGAGCTCACCTTTCTCTCGCTCATTTGCTTTTTTTCTCATGTTTGTCTTTATTATCCTCATAATTTCCCCTTTTTTTCTTCTAGCGTTCCCATCCACTCCTTCCAACCCAACATCCCAGGCCTTCCCTCCTTCTTGTCCTCCTAACGTTCTCATTCCCTCTTTTCTGTCATGAAATCAGAATGTGAGGGAGGTCAATGCAAAACAGGAGTTAATAAAACAGGTGTGCATGATCAGTGACTGGAGGTGAGGGAAGCTGAAGAATAACCCTGAACAGAGACACAAGAGAACCAAAATTAAATGAAACACTGGAAAACAACCTGTTAAAGGGGTTCGAACCTGTGACTAAACAACAAACACAAACGAATAAACTAACAAAATAAAACAAGAAAACACTCTCCAGAACAGAATACCCACAGTAAACAACACCTTCTCCCTAACATTCCCATTATTCCCCTTCCATACGTGGCTCACATTCAGACTGACAAGTCAAGATCTTTGCTGTTCTTCATCAAACTCTAAAAGCTCTTTGTGCTTGTATTTTTGTGCAAACTTCTCCCAAGGAATTTGAAATGGAAGAGGTGTTTTTTTTAAAGAAAGTCATCTCTGGAATGTCCAACAGGAACCAGAGGACCTGAGATCCCCCTCACCTTCCTCAGCTGTCACCCAGCCCACAAAGACCTGCCCAGGTCTCTGTCGTCCCAACTACCCTTCCAGCCTCTCATACGTCACCCATCTACCCACCCGCCTGTCAGGCTGTGGCGGGCCCAGCATATCTGACAGGCAGGAGCCACTGTTGGGTTAAGCCTTCACTTACGAGGGCCCCTGTCAAAGTTTTCCAAGGGCCCCGTCGGAGCCTGCAGTGCCGAGCCATCTCAGTCTTAGTAGTGGACAAAGTGGAGAGAGTGGGAGCTGTCCCATCAGTCTCTATTATGAGAGTGCATCGATGCTCCACTGTCGTGTTCCTGTGGTACTCCAAAGGAGACGCTGTCTCATACATCATCAGAGAACAAAGGGCCCGCTCAGGGGCGCTGGGGGTGGAGGTGGGTTCTTCCTGCCCCCCCCGAGACTTACACTCCCTCTGCCTGATCATAGGCTGCTACAAGTCTGAATTACTTCATCAGATGTATGGTGTCAGACGCCATATCAACTAAAAGCTTTGTGCTGGTTTAAGTGGTTCAGGGTTATCACCGTTATCGCTCTGCCTTGGCCTGAGCGGTTTGTCTGTTTTAGTGGCGTGTGCAGGACCTTCCGTGTGTCTGGGAGGACTCCCACAGACAGACAAACAGCTTCAGCCTGTTAAAGTTGACTCAGACAGTTAGCATTGCAATGGGCAGCTGGGGGGGGGGGCACACGCATCCCTCTCATACATCTGAATGTGACGGCGCTGAGAGAGGACCAGCCCACTGGTAGACAATCATCTGCATGGAAAAATACATTTATGAAATATTTTACAACCCTACAGATTTATTCCAGCACAACTTGTTTCATCACTTGGTGCAAAAAAAAACAACAAAAGGACAAATCCTGCTTTAAAACATACAGACTGAAGACAGATCAGCCATGATAATGACCTGGCCACACAACCCAGCAGTGAGCTCAAATGACTCCTGTTGTAACTGAAATGAGTTGAGATTGATGGTTTCAGCGTGGAGCTCATTGGTTGATAGATATACAGAGATCTCACTTTAATCCACTAACAGTGTGGAAATGCTGTTGGACCATGGAGAGCTCGGGTCCAGCAGAGACCCCACTTTCTAAGAGTTCTGAGGAAAACTAACATCTTCCAGAATCTGCTAGTGTCATTTTATTGGCGCCCTGTTAAAAACATCCGGACTTACTGTATGTGGGTTTATTTACACAGCGTCTTTAGAGATATGAACCACAAAATGACCACTGAGTCCACTGATCTCAGGCTCAGGGGAGAGAGTTCCAGAGTCTGGGGGCCACAGCAGCAAATGATCAGTCACCTTTGGTCTTTAGCCTGGTGCGCTGCACAACCAGTAGGCTTTTATTATTATTACTATTACCCAAGAGACAGCAGCTTCAGAAGCATCTCCCCTGGGCTAAAGACAAACAGGACTGGACTGCTGCTGAGTGGTCCAAAGTTATGTTCTCTGATGAAAGTAAATTTAGCATTTCCTTTGGAAATCAAGGTCCCAGAGTCTGGAGGAAGAGAGGAGCAGCACAGAATCCACGTTGCTTGAGGTCCAGTGTAAAGTTTCCACAGTCAGTGATGGTTCGGGGTGCCATGTCATCTGCTGGTGTTGGTCCATTGTGTTTTCTGAGCTCCAAGGTCAACGCAGGAAGTTCTAGATTACTTCATGCTTCCTGCTGCTGACCAACTTTACGGAGATGCAGATTTCATTTTCCAACAGGACTTGGCTCCTGCACACAGTGCCAAAGCTACCAGTACCTGGTTTAAGGACCATGGTGTCCCTGTTCTTGATCAGCCAGCAAACTCACCTGACCGTAACCCCATAGAACATCTATGGTTATTGTGAAGAGGAAGATGCAATACGCCAGAGCCAGAAGAGCTGAAGGCCACTATCAGAGCAACATGGGCTCTCATAACACCTGAGCAGAGCCACAGACTGATGGACTCCATGCCACGCTGCATTGCTGCAGTAATCCAGGCCAGAGGACCCCCAACTCAATACTGATGCTGTACATGCTCATAGCTTTATGTTCAGACTTTTCAGTTGGACAACATTTCTAAAAATCCTTTTTTTGCTTTGGTCTTAATTGAATCTGGGTCTTGTTCACGAGTGAGGGAAGGGTGGAGCGTGAGATCGATAGGCGGATAGGTGCTGCGTCTGCAGTGATGCGGGCGTTGTACCAGTCTGTCGTGGTGAAGAGAGAGCTGAGCCGAAAGGCAAAGCTCTCAATTTACCGGTCGATCTACGTTCCTACCCTCACCTATGGTCACGAGCTTTGGATAGTGACTAAAAGAACAAGATCATGGATACAAGTGGCCAAAATGAGTTTTCTCCGCAGGGTGTCTGGGCTCTCCCTTAGAGATAGGGTGAGAAGCTCGGTCATCCGGGAAGGGCTCGGAGTAGACCCGCTGCTCCTCCACATCGAGAGGAGCCAGTTGAGGTGGCTCGGGCATCTAATTAGGATGCCTCTTGGACGCCTCCCTGGTGAGGTTTTCCGGGCACGTCCAACCAGGAGGAGACCCAAAGGAAGACCCAGGACACGCTGGAGAGATGATGTCTCTCGGCTGGCCAGGGAACGCCTTGGGATTCCCCCGGAGGAGCTGGCCCAAGTGGCTGGGGAGAGGGAAGTCTGGGCTTCCCTCCTTAAGCTGCTGCCCCCGCAACCCGACTCTGGATAAGCGGAAGAAAATGGATGGATGGATAATATTCTGAGATACTGAATTTGGGATTTTCATTAGTTGTCAGTTATAATTATCAACATTAAAAGAAATAAATATATGAAATACATCAGTCTGTGTGTAATGAATGAATCTAATATACAAGTTTCACTATTTAAATGGAATTACTGAAATAAATCTACTTTGTCATGATATTCTGGTTTTATGACCAGCACCTGAATATTCGGGTCCCTGCCCGACTTTTATCAGATTTGGTTTTTGACTCACGAGATGCCGCTGATAAAACCTCCTTCTTCTTTGTGCGGTGGGCTTGGAGTTGCACTTGGTCATTTGTCGGTTGCGGTAGAATCCATTCCTACAGTTGAATCAACCGCATACATTTTCTTCCTGTTTTGAAGCTGTTGAGAATGCGCAAATAGTGTCAACTGATGTCACATCCGTAAGACAGTGTGGGAAATTTGGGACCAAACTGCAGCGCATTTAGCAACACACAGCCTGTGAAAATGGAATGATCATGGATGGCCTCATTCTTTTTGATTTATAAATCTTCATCACCCATTAAAGATTAAAGCCATCAGTTTGTCACACACACTGGTGTGTGGTGAAAATTGTCCTCTGCATTTGACCCATCCCCGTGGTGGGGAGCAGTGAGCTGCAGCTGTGGCCGCGCTCGGGAACTTATTTGGTGGTTTAACCCCCCAATGCTGAGTGTCAAGCGAGGAGGCATTGGGTCCCATTTTTATCAAAGTCTTTGGTATGACCTGACCGGGATTCGAACCCCGATCTCCCAGTCCCAGGGTGGACACTCTACCACTAGGCTAGGTTAGGGTGAGTAACACCATGGGTAGAGACTTATTTCAACCACACTTCCTGTTAGCAAAGTACTTCGAAAATTGGCGTCACCTGGAGGACCGGGAGAGCGGCACTGAGGCAGTAATTGACAGCACCCCCCTCGACGATGTTTATAAAACCAGCATTCATGACCAAAGTGTTGAAGCGATGTGTTTCTGTGTGTGAAGTTGGTTTATGGAACAATCTGGAGTCAGAAATGAAAGAAGCTAAATCAATTACAATGATTCAAAAGACTGTTAAAACTATGATAACAAAATACAGTATAAGCACTAATCTTGTTTTTTTTAATTTGTAATTCTTTTATACTGCGATGAATTGTAGATCAGTAAATGAAGTATCTGTTAGTAAATCATTCGCGTGATGGTCTGCAGCTGTCTTTCAGTAACATTTATTAGTTAAACACGTTTTATTTATTATTGATTTAACTACTGGTGTGAGAGGGGCAGATTATATATAAGACTTTCTTCTTTTCATTCAGGTATTTGTAAGTTGTATTTGTTCATTTTGTTTATTTTCTTTTCTGTTTTTTAAAATGAAATAAATGGTAGATAAATAAAAAAAACGGATGACCATTTTGTCATTTCCCTCAGTAGGTTTAACAGGTCAGATAACTTAGTCATTCCTCATTTAAACCAGCATGAACAGTCACAGAATGCAGCAGACAACCAGGAGGTACCACGCCTGAGTCCAGTTCTAAGGAACAAACAGCCGTGACACCAGTGACAAATGGGCTGGTTCCACCTCATTGTTTTACCTTTTACTGAAGCTCTGATGGAGAGGCCACACTGGTGTTATCAACCATCCAGATTCATGTCACAGGTCAAAGAAAAGTAATGAACTAATGACATCAACAGCAAAGCAGACAGGGAGTCCTCTGTAGGAGTGTCTCTGAAGTTCTGACCAGAAGAAATGACCTTCATTTAACTTTGGCTGCAGCCAGCAGGGTTAGGAAGCATGTGGAGATTTATTGGCCCATTTCAGAGCTGACACGTTGGACCAGAGAGACGAAAGCACTTGAGTATTAAAGCTGCTATAGCAAATTTGAAAACAAATGAGCTCAAAATGTTTTTTATGCAGTGAGGAGATTGTTAGCAGCGCTACTTTGACGCCATCTTTGACAGCTAGAAAACTACAGCGATAAGTTGTCATTTCCACCTTTTTTTGGATTGGTTATTTTTGAGCTGGCTAGTCCCGCCCCTCATGGTGCTCGCTGCCTCTGAGTATCCAGACTCTTCCTCTGTGTAGAATAGACAGAGGGAGAGTCTGGCAGGCCAGGCTAGCTTGTTTGCAGATTAGCAGTCATTCTGGTTATTTAGGTCATCAGGCAGAATAGAGCTTTCTACAGTAGCTAAAAGTAGATTGTCGCAAAGCACTCTGGGGCGGAGGGTCATACAAGTAAGCTAGCAGTTAATGGATTCCTATGGGTCTGAGTTGCTCCGATCTGACTAAAGTTATTTTTTCGTCTCCTCAAGATTTTCAAACAGCAAGGAACTTAACGCTGCTGCTGGGGGAGGTGCTAATCGGACTCTACACCCAGATCGGATGTTGGAGAGGACTTTTTATCCCTTTTCCAAAGCCGGTAAAGTCAATAGTATAACGCTGCAGACCCGGAGACGCCAGTTTCAGGCCGACACCACGTGAAACAGCTGGAAAGCTACACGGGCTAAGCTAAAGACAGAAGAAGCAAAGCGGTGGTAGTTTTTAAGTTGGACGAGCGGATTTTAACTGTGTGGAGCAGATCAAGAAAAGCACGTATATTTGTTACTTACATCTTCCTGGAGGGGAAAGTCCTACATCCGAGAATGACCAGCCGCCGGTCGTAACGACGCTCTCAGTCTTGGGGTTATCCAGGAGGAGCAGCAGCAGAAGAGAATTAATGCAGGACGCAGCATTGTTAACGGAGAGTGGAGGCAGCGTTGTTAACGGAGAGTTAGAGGCAGCGTTGTTAACGGAGAATTAGAGGCAGCGTTGTTAACGGAGAGTGGAGGCAGCGTTGTTAACGGAGAATTAGAGGCAGCGTTGTTAACGGAGAGTGGAGGCAGCGTTGTTAACGGAGAGTTAGAGGCAGCGTTGTTAACGGAGAGTGGAGGCAGCGTTGTTAACGGAGAGTGGAGGCAGCGTTGTTAACGGAGAGTGGAGGCAGCGTTGTTAACGGAGAGTTAGAGGCAGCGTTGTTAACGGAGGAGAGTTAACAAGGAGGCAGCGGTTCAGCTGAACGTCTGGGCCAAACAGCATGTCCACCCAAACGTCCATGAAAAAGGCTTTTGACCAGAGGTGAGTGGAATATAAAAAGTAGGGACACAAATGATAACCTGACAGTTAAAAAACTACCTTGAGAAAATGTTACTTGAGCACTGTGAGTAATGAACTTATTTTTATATTACTCAAGAAGGAGCCGTGATGGGAATAATGCCGTTTAAAACAACAGCGCTGCTAGCGGGGGTTAGTTTTTACTTTCACTTTCATTTGAGCTAGCGCTTCAGTTCTGGTGATCGATAATTAGCAGGGTCGCCATCAAGAAAAGCTCTCTGGTATGTTTTTTTTTTGTCAAAACAACTTCCTCCATTTTATGCCTTCATATCGATGTCAAAACGCTCTGAAACTGTATATTTTCTATTGTTAATGCGGCTTATCAGTATGACCCTTCCCAGCAG
>SSNS01000491.1:100597-210009 GCA_006937985.1 Aphyosemion australe
TCAGGGCTCAAGGAAACCATCTGTTGATGGCCACGCCCATGGGTGTCGCACCGTTGGGGATGTGGGTGTTTTAACCATAGATATCATATATATTGCTAGCTGCCTAAAGGCTGAGTTATACTTCTCCGTGAGCTCCGCGGGCTAGAGACGCATATGCGTTGACGGAGACCTTTTATGTTTATACTTCTTCGTTGGCTGGGAGGTGTTGCAAAGCAACCCCCCCGCCTGGACAGCAGAGGGCGTAGCACTTTTCTGGGGTATGCTGCCACTACAGCCACATATCCGGTCTACGATAGTGTATTTACTACAGTGTTTATATTGTTTTAAGGTATTTTAGAGCCTTTTTAACACGGACACATTTGTCCCTCATTCCCCTCCACCTCTTCATGCTGTCGGCACCTCTAAACCACGTTTCTCGTCATTTTCGTCCACGAATAAAACACTCGCTGTGTATCTTTGTGCTCCTTCAGTCACGGGTGAATAAACTTTCATATTTTCGAACTTTTTCCGCGAGGCGTTCTTCAATCTGCTCCGTGTCTGCCGCTAAATATCTTCAGCTCTCTTTATTTTTTGAGTCGGCAGTGGCGGTGCTGTTGACATATTTCAAGGAAGCGGCGTCCTGACCAATCATAGGCTTGCACTCTCCGTGGCTCTCGACGGACAGTTATTTTTGGGGGCATGTCTCCGTCACCCTCCGCGAGCCCGTCCGAGAGCCCTTGCGTCAACACAAAATGGCGCTGCTTGTCTCCGTACTGATGCAGACGGAGAAGTGTAAATTAGGCTTTACCCGCGCTGTTTGTCAGTTGGACGAACAGCCCTAACGTGGTGGCCATCTTACTTCAGACAGCGGCCCCCTTTCGTAACATTGGTGTCAAAGGTGCATGTACTGTTTCAATAACTCTAACTTGCTCAATTTTTAAATGGTTTGATTTGTTATAAACGTCAGAGATGTGGCTGTAAAATATGACGGATTTGGCCCGTTAATTTAAAAATGTGCAATTATGTTGTCTCAAGCCTATGTGTTATAAGGATTGTAATAATGCAAACCACTTGTAAATCCGTTAATATTTAATGGAGTTAAGAGTGTTTTTGTTTAAGTTGTTCACTCACCTTCCATCTGCTTCCATTGAGAACGGAACGTAAGCTTTCCGAAGTAAGATGGCCGCTGTGTAGGGACGCTGTCGACTCCCAGTTAAGACATCTAGTGATGTATATGATATCTATGGTTTTAACACCCACACTTTTGAGAAGCTTACTACACCCCTGGCGATGCCTACCCCTCCCCTGCTCAGGCTGCTATAGGCTGAGAAGCTCCCGTATCAAGGAGGGGCTTGGAGTTCTCTCTCTTGCACGTGGTTCTGTGATCATTTCTCAGATTGTGACATCACAAATAGGGGCTTTTTAAACGGCTTGTTTTCGACAAATAATTCTTAAAACACTGACAGAAAACGGATGGACAGATTTTCTCCCATTTAGAGTGTTTATAGAGGCAGTAGAGACCAACATGGCAGCACAAAGAATGCAAAATGTGAGTTTTGCATAATTTGTCCCCTGTTAAAAGTAGCTTGAATCTGGAGTAAAACTTGCCTTCTGTATGGTGAAAATCAACAGTTTATCTGATGTCTCCTGGACTGATTCCTAAACGAACTACAGCATTTATCCTGAAGAAGGAAACGCTTCGTTTTCTAAGGAAACACACAAAAGGATTCTTAAAGTTTCCAACATGTTTGTCTTCTTAACTAGTACAAGCCATTTCACTTCTTCATGCTTATTTATTCAAGCCTGTTTCAGTTTATTTAACTAATAAAGAGAACCATATCAATGGTACCGTATGATTTTTAAGAAGAAAGGTTTTCCCTGAGAGTGAACGCTGATGATCAGCAGCTCTCTGTGGATTATCTCTTCTTCCTCTTGTCCTAATCATTTGTTTAGTCAAACCTCACTGGCTAGATGCCAAGTGCTTTAAATCCATGATAAAAAATTAGGACGGAGGTGAAAATGGATCATCTAAAGAACAACAGGCTCTTCATGCTCTAGAGGGGAAGTTCAAAGGCAGCTGGGAGTTTATTGGACGTTTCATGACGTTCTGCAAATGATAACGAGAGTTAAGAAGAGGACAATGGTGGTGACGAAAGGGGTTGTAATTATACTTTAAAGCTCAGGGATTGAGGTCAGGCACGTCAAACCCAACTACTGAGTTCCTTCTCCAGCGATACTACAGAAGCATCCTCTTCTGTGCTCCGTGGCCTTTTTGTTCCATCTGTGAGATCACTCATTGGGTATGTTTGCTGCTCCATCAAGTGGTGTCAGATGGTCACTGCAGCTGTGAGAGCTGATCAGGATTGGTTTTGGGACAGATGCCAGCCGGTCTGGGACAGTAATACTGAACTGAACTCATCGAAGTCCCACCAGGTAAACATTTACTCACCATAAAAACAACTTTACTGAACAAAATGAAGGACATGGATTCCATAATAAAATATAAAATTGATAGCAGTGTTGTTTTTGGCAGCCGTCTTAGTTTTAGTCTTTTGGACAAAAATGCATGCTACTGGAGTGAGTTTCATACCAACATCATGTATTTTAGGGCTAAAGGAGGCAGGACACAATCTCAGCTGCCCCACATTTTGCTCAGCAAAACAAAACTTTTTTCTTTACTGATAACTATACAGTATATAATAAATTTACTGATGCAGAATGAACATTTGGGAGCACCCCCCCCCCCTTCTAACAAAGTCCACCTACTTAAATGTAATAATGTTTTTCCATAGTCCTACATTGCTGTGAGTTATCAGGAGCCTGCAGAATTTATATAAATAACCAAGTTCTGCAGGTTTGAACATCAACAGTGACGTAAACGCATTCTCACTCAGGTTGTGTTCTATATCTGCAGCGAGACATACCTTACGTTTGGCGTGGAGGTCGCCGCTCATGATGTAGTCCATTTGGCAGGAGGGCAAGTAAAAAAAGGCCCAACAGCGGCTCTATTTTCATTACATTGAGGAAAAGCAGGCTGGCAGCAATGCTACTGCTCATAATAATAATGCATTTAATTTGTAGGTGCCTTTCAAAACCCAAGGTCACCTCACAAGAACATGATAAAACTTACAAGTAAAATGAGAATAAGAAAATTTAAAATATAAAATTACAAAGAATATAGTGTGAATTACAGAGTGGAGAGTTTGTGGACTAGAGAGTGTAAGCTAGTTTGAACAGGTAGGTTTTGAGTTTGGATTTGAAAGAGAGGAGGGAGTCTGTGTTTCGGATGTCAGGAGGAAGTGAGTTCCAGAGCCGAGGAGCAGAGCGACTGAAAGCTTCGTTTCCAACGGTGGTGAGACGGGCTGGAGGAACCACGAGGTGAATGGCAGAGGAAGACCTGAGGGAGCGGGATGGGACAACAACATGGATGAGATCAGAGAGGTAAGGAGGGGCGAGACAATAAAAACATTTGTAGGTGAGGAGCAGGATTTTGAAGGAGATTCTGTGTTCTATTGGCAGCCAGTGGAGATGCTGAATAACAGGGCTGATGTGATCTCTGGAGGGGGTTCGAGTGATGATCCGTGCAGCAGCATTTTGGAGGAGTTGGAGATGATGAAGAGACTTGTGAGGGAGACTAAAGAGGAGAGAGTTACAGTAATCAGTCCTAGATGTGACTAGGCTGTGTACGAGGATGGCTGTAGCATGGGGAGTGAGAGAGGGGCGGAGTCGATTGATGTTGCGTAAATGAAAGTAGGCAGAACGAATGATGTTGTTGATTTGAGCTTCGAATGATAAAGTGCTGTCAAGGATGACACCCATAAACCTCATAAACATTTAGTCATATTTCCTATAGGTGTTAGCCACTTAACTCAAGAGTTTATAATATACGTGCGCCTACTGTTCCAAATGCCGTCCTCGTCGTCCCGTACTCAGTAGAACAGACTTTCTGGTGTCCTAGCCAAGAACATACTTTCCACGTACACAAGAACGTACTAGCGTCCTGAAGATTTGAGAAACGGCCCTGGTGTTTGGTGTTTATTTCCGGGGGTTTTCTTCTTTGTGTTTGCAGGGGACCAACGTGTTGCATCATATCTACTTTTTTTAGCTGTGACAAGTTCATGCCAGACGTACAGCGTGAGCAGTCAGATTGCATCCGAGAACTGGGTCGTACAGTGTGAGCACATGACTCGTGAGATTTGCTCTGCGAGGAACTCGAACAGTTTGAGCTGAAGCTGAAGCTAGGAGTGAAAAAGTCACACAGTGTACGCCCGGCTTCTCACTAAAAGCTGGCGATGGTGGCAGAGGAGTTAAGTGGCCGCCTTGCAATCGGAAGGTCGCAGGTTCGCGACCCGCTCAGTCTGTTTCTGTCATTGTGTCCTTAGGCAAGACACTTAACCCACCTTACCTGCTGGTGGTGGTCAGAGGGACCAGTGGCTCCAGTGCTCAGCAGCCTCCCCTCCATCAGCACACCCCAGGGCAGCCATAGCCACAATGTAGCTCATCCCCACCAGCATGGGTAGATGACTGATTGCTTTGTGAAGCGTCTGTCTCCAATGACAGACATGATGGCTGAAACGTTCCCGCTGGGCATGGCGCTGCAGATTTTCAGTGCTGGGGAGGAGTCGGGTGACTCCACCCGGACCAAAAATAGAAATGATAATGACGGCGAGGCTGGCCTCTTCACCGAGAGTCCCACGCTCCTCCTCTGCTCCTCTGCCAGTCATCAGAGCACTGCTCCAGGAGCTTCCTCCCATCATCTCAGCAGCGGCTGACCACAAGGATTTAGCCCTCCCTGAATTGGCTCCGCCACAGTCGGGTGACTTGGCGGGAAGGTTTGTCACCACACAGGTCCGCTGCCCTGACCTCATCTGGCCGTGGTTCCCAGCAGCCATGAATTATTGGGCCAAAGCCTCAGTCAAGCCTGCTAAGCTCAAGACCTCAATCTCCACCTACGTCGCCATAACTAAGGTGGAAGCAGTCTAATAATGAATTCAGTGATCATCTGCTAACCACCATTAATAAACAACAGAATGAATACCCAGACGGCTGGTGACTTTAACCGTGCTGATCTTAAGACTGTGTTGCCAAAATTTGACCAACATGTTAAATGCAGAATAAGACTGTGTCTACTCAAACATCCCCAAAGGGTATAGAGCGTACCCCCTCCCACATCTTGGCCAGTCTGACCACCTGTCACTACTGTTAACCCCTGTGTACAAATCCATCATTAAAAAAATCAAAGCCAATAGGATATTCTACAGTTGACATCACCACGCAAAGGCTTCTGGGTAGGGTCATACATAGAAGCCACATTTGACAATAGAACATATACAGTTTCAGAGTGCTTGGACATCGATGTGAAGGCATAAAATGGAGGAAGTTGTGTTGACAGAGAAAAACACACCAGAGGGCTTTTCTTGATGGCGACCCTGCTAATTATCGATCGCCAGAACTGAAGCGCTAGCTCAAATGTCACGCTGAAAGTAAAAACTAACCTCCGTTAGCAGCGCTGTTGTTTGTGACCTTTGAAAGTTGTTTAAATATATATCAGTACATTGATGAACAAAAATTAGTGAAGTGAAAAGATCTTTCCACAACACAAATTACCACATTTATATGGATGCCACATACACAAAGAGAAATGTTATAGAGCGGAACTTGCTGTTGTCGCTGTAACGTAAACACAGGCCTTTACAGAGTGATTGTCATTACCCGTTTAAAAGTGAGAAAAGGGTATTTTTCCAGCAGGGCACATTTAAATTGTGATCAAAGCAGGGGATAACCACCTTTCCAAGAAAAAAAAAATGCCCCGACCGGGATTCGAACCCGAAGAGCTCGACCGTAACCTCCACTCAATCGCTCTGACCCACGTCTTAGACCACTACACCAAGGTGCACAAAATTTGAGCATTTTATTCTATTTAACTATTTTGTACCTTGCACATTTTTTCTATTTATTGGACAAGTGTGTCCTGTGAATAGTTTTGCCTGTTCTAATGCAATATGTCGCCTGGCTTCCATGAAGCGATGATAACCCAGATGTCAGCACGTGAGCTAACAGCCCCCTGCTGGTAGCTCTCTGTGATTACAGTAGAAATGTTACCGCTGCATTGTGACTAGGGACGCATCGATCCGATCTAAATATGTGTATCGGTACAGGTATAGAAGAAAATTCTCGATCGGGTATCGGGGACTATGGTCCTGATCCATAAGATTTGATCTATTCAGTATTTTTCTATGTGCTGTGAGTGATGACATCATGCGCTACAGTCCCACGCTGTGCAGAAGCTCACGTTGATTTTAAAATGAAGCGAGCAAAAGGATCGGGAATTTGGAACTTTCGGGCTCCTGTACAAAAGGATGATCTTTTTCATATAGTAACAAATAGTTCATTATGTAATACAGTTTAATGCTGTTTTTCCATATCGGTATTGGATCGATATCGACCGATACTAAACTTCTGATATCGATATCGAATGTGAAAAAAGTGGATCGGTGCATTCCTGTTTTAAACGCCATTATTCCCATCACGGCTCCTTCTTGAGTAATATAAAAATAAGTTCATTACTCAGTGCTCAAGTAACATTTTCTCAAGGTAGTTTTTTAACTGTCAGGTTATCATTTGTGTCCCTACTTTTTATATTCCACTCACCTCTGGTCAAAAGCCTTTTTCGTGGACGTTTGGGTGGACATGCTGTTTGGCCCAGACGTTCAGCTGGAGCGCTCCGTTAACACTGCTGCTACTCCTGAATAACTCCATGTTGCTAGGTCCGGCAGCTGGTGATTCTCGGATGTTGGACCTTTCCCTCTGGAAGATGTAAGGAACTAATATACGTGCTTTTCTGCTCCACAGTTAAAATCCACTCGTCAACATAAAAACTACCACCGCTTTGCTTCTTCTGTCCTTAGCTTAGTCCGTGTAGCTTTCCAGCTGTTTCGGTTGTGGACTTTACCGGCTTTGGAAAAGGGATAAAAGGTCCTCTCTGACAGCCGACCTGGGCGTCTAGAGTCCGATTAGCACCTCCCCCAGCAGCAGCGCTTAGTTCCTTGCTGTTTGAAAATCTTTAGGAGACGAAAAAACAATTTTAGCCAGATTGGAGCAACTCGGACTCATAGGAAACTATTATAAATGCTCACTTGCTTGTATGACCCTGTGTCCCAGAGTGCTTTGCGACATTATGTCATGATCTATTTTTAGCTACCGTAAAAAGCTCTATTATTAGAACAGTTGCAACATGGCCCGAAGACTCATCTCTACAGCTTCAGGACTATTTCCAGTGTACAAACTGGGGTGTTGTCTGTGATCCAGATGTAGAAATCTACACCACAGCTTTCCTCTTCTACATTAAGACCTGCATTGAAAACATCATCATCATCACTAGGACCATCAGAGATTTCCCAAACAGAAAACAGAAAGTTGAGAGAGCCTCCAACTTTAAGAAGAAAAGTGGGCTGGCAGCAACTGAAAGCCTTATATCGCTGCTACATTTAAAGCAACCTGACATACTGCTGCTTTACATCTTTGCACTCCAACTGCACAGAGGCAGATCGGAAGAGTCTCAGGAGTCTCAGGTGCACATTACAGAATGTTTTTGTCATGGTGGGGTACATTTAATTAGATGTTTCTCTGCAGCATATATTTTCTGTAGTAATAATTTTAGCTCAGGGGTAGCAACCTGGTTCCAGCATGTTTTAGTAGTTTCCCTGCTTCAACACAGTTGATTCAGCTGTTCAGCAGCTCCTCAATTTCTGCAAATTATTGTTAATCATCTACTGATTAAATTAAGCAGAGAAACCTCTAAAACATGCTGGATAGCGACTCTCTAGGACCGGGGTGGCTAGCCCTGCAGCTAATCAAAAGCTATGGCTAACGGCTATTTACCATTCAGAGCTGGTCCCCACTGGCTCAGCTCCGGTGCTCTCAGGCAACTCATAAGCTCTAAAAGATACGGCTCAGGTCCGCTTGCCTCCTCCAAATAGCCTTAGTCCCTCTCTTTCATCTGGGTAAGGAGGGGGAGAAAAGTCCTCCACTTTAAATGATTGCTCGGGGTTAAAAGAGCTAGCGTTGCCTCGTTAGCCATCTGTCTTCGTCTGTCACTCACAGCACACAGCTCCGCCCTCTCAGTCCGCCAGGCAACAGCTCCGCCCTCTCAGTCCGCCATGCAACAGCTCCGCCCACTCGGTCTGCCAGGTGATGCCTCCTTGTGGTGCATTTTTCAAAATGGAAATGTGGGTGGAGTAAGACTCTGGGACTGACGTTACTTGCACTTTAACTTTTACTTCCATCCTGTTACACGCTAACATCAGTGCTATATTCAATTCATGTGCAATACCTGGATGCACATTTGTATGTCTGTTTCTTCTTGGAAACTCAGTTTTCTATTGCTGAAGGCTACGGTAATAGCCCAATGCCCTTGAGTATTTACTTGTATTATTTTTTTCTATCCTCTAAGCGTATTTGCTGAGTGAATTTCCCCACTGTGGGATCAATAGTCTGTTCTGTTCTATTGTGTGACACTTTGAGCCTAAAATATTAAACCTTTTCACATTCTAATCCTCTAAGATTGTGTATTTTAAGCTGAGCTGTAAGCCAAAATCACAAAACAAAGGCTTGAAATATCTGGCTGTGCATGAATGAGTCTAATTTATTAGTTTCACCTTTTAAGTTGAAGTACTGATATAAAGGAACTTTTTGACCGTTTTCTAATTTTTTCAGTTTCACCTGTAGTGAAGCTTGGAGAGTTGGGGGTTTTCGAGTTAAAAATAGCTTTATGGTGTCTAAAACATGAGGAGACGTGCGGGAGTTTTCGTCGACCACGAGACTGAACAAAAATTATGCTTAAAATGCAAATGTCTACCTGTATAAAAGTAACAGCGCTGATGCTGCTTCGGTTCCCTTTGGTAGAAAGAAACGGAAACTGACAGCAGCGCCCCCTGCTGTCAGTCCATGGCGCCACACTTTGCGCGGAACCTTTTATCTGTGTTTTTCGCCACTCGGATTTCTTTAATGTGACACAGCGATACACTTCCGGGCCGGAGTTTTCGCTGCACATGTGAGATCAACAAAACTCAGCCTAAAGAATAAAATAGCGTATTTACTTGTTTACATTTACTTTTTTACTGAGGCTCAACTCTCAGTGGACATTTCCGGTGGTGAATGAGTTTCCGCGGAGGCGAACGGAGCGGAGTTTTAGTTTTATTCGGACTTTAATCAGCCTCGGGTGAGTTACACACGCAGCACTGGCTCTGGTACTCTGAAGGAGAAACGGTCCCAGTTCTGATTCGGGAACTGAGTAAAACAGGTGACCTAGAGTAGAAGATGAGGTGAAACGTCACCATGGTGCCATTTAAAAACCAAACCAAACCTTGAAAACTAATGTCCCTTTTTCTTCATTTACTGCTGTCGCGTGTCACTTCCAAAACAAAGAGAGTAGTCTATAATCTAGGGTTCTGAAAAGGGCCTTCAGACTGACTGGGGTGGCACCACAAGTCCTGGTTGGATGAAGTAATTTAGAAGCGCGTGAGTTAGGAAATCACCTCTTGATAAAGATTTGGAGGTTCTTTGTTTTTACCAAAATGACGCACGCATCCAAAGGTTGATGCTGCAACTCTCTGCAGTTCTCATCTCATGTCCTTATTCATTACAATAAATGAACAAGCTTGTGGGACTGTCTGTTAAAGTAGTAGTAGTAGCACAGACATCTACGTAGACGCCCCGTGGATTGGCGCTGCCGTAGTAGCCGGTCGCCATCTTGGATGGGTCTCCATTCGCCCCCAGTGCATTCATTTCTACTGAGGAAGGTGCTTACCCAACGATAAAACGCATTTTATTATGCTTTTTCACAAAATCAGACATATGGTATGTCATGAGAATTAAAATATAAATATACTTAAATAAAAAAAAAGAAAACTATAAAATCCCAACAAGTAGGCTAGAAAAGTCTCCTGTGATCTGTTTTCAATAGTACGCCAGCAGCACAAAATACGGGCATAGTTTCTCACTCTGCGTTGACTCCAGTTGGGTTTGGAGAGTGAAGGACTAGTCCAATATGGCGGCGACGCTGTTCCGCTCTCCAGCGCCCAATGGGGCGTCTACATATTCATGTCTATGGCTTATAAGGAGCCTAAGTCTCCTCCCCTTCCAGCACAGGGAGTCCAACCGGCATCAGGACATGCCAAAATAAGATGAGAGGCAGATGCTTTAACCACTGGACTACCAAGGCCATCACAACAGTAGACTGGCCTAAGATGATGTTGTAGGTGCGTTTTGTCTCAATGGGCGTAGGAGGAGCTTCACTGAAACGAACCGTTTCATTTACGGGTATAAATTCAGACTGACAAAAATAACTCGTATTTAAGATAAGTGACATCTGCCAACGATAATATTTCATCATATATTGTGCCTACCTTTGCTCTCAAAGGTTTGAAATAGCATGCTATGGCTCCATTAATTGTTGTTTGTCCTCCCCAGTGGGCAAAATGGACGGAAAGGTTAAGAAACAGAAGAAGCACCAGCAGAAGCACAGTGGGCCGAAAGCAGAGAAGAAACTCAGGAAGCACGCTGGACCAACGGAGGAAGATGATCGGAGACGCAACCCCAAAGCGTTTGCAGTTCAGTCTGCTGTCCGCATGGCCAAGACCTTCCACAGGTCAGTTCTGCTCAGTGTCAGCCCTTCTACATAGCCTGGGTGATGTCTGGGTTGCTTATTGGGTTCTTTGTGTTTTTAGGGCCCAGGATATAAAAACCAAAAAACATCACATCCCTCTTGTTGACCGAGTTCCCCTCGAGCCTCCTCCAGTCGTAATTGTGGTTGTCGGCCCCCCCAAAGTGGGGAAAAGCACCCTGATCCGCTGTCTGATCAAGAACTTCACTCGGCAGAAGCTTGGTGATATCTGTGGACCTGTGACCATCGTCTCTGGTGAGCTCAGCCCTGCTTCGGTTGCACCCGCATGGTAAAAGTTGTATTGGTTGGGTTTGTGTTTTATACGTGTGGCTGAAGTTGTGCCCTTGGTGTTTCTCCAGCTAAGAAGCGGCGCCTGACCTTCATGGAGTGTAACAACGACATAAACACGATGATTGATCTGGCCAAGGTGGCTGACCTGGCAAGTTTCACGCTTCTCTGAAAACTCTTGAATGAATGAAGAGGCTAGCTGAGTGAAGCTGCTCTTTGTCCCGACTCTAGGTGCTGATGCTGATCGATGCCAGCTTTGGCTTTGAGATGGAGACATTTGAGTTTCTCAACATTTGCCAGGTGCACGGTTTCCCTCGTATCATGGGAGTGCTGACCCATCTAGATTCATTCAAGAACAACAAGACTCTGAGGAAGACCAAGAAAAACCTCAAGCACCGTTTCTGGACCGAGGTTTACCAGGTAGACTCAACAGCAGCTTGGATTCTGAACCACTGAACACGTTTGAGTCCCGTCACCTGCTCTACGTGTGTGCTTGTTGTGTTTGAACCTGTCAGGGAGCCAAACTGTTCTACCTGTCTGGGATGGTCTACAGTGAATATCAGACTCAGGAGGTGAAGAACCTGGGCCGCTTCATCTCAGTCATGAAGTTCCGTCCTCTCGTATGGCAGACTTCTCACCCTTATGTGCTAGTTGACCGGTGAGGCTAAGCACTTGCTTTTTCTCAGAGATATTTTTCCATAGTTCTGTTGATTCTTCTGAAAACCAACATTTTTATTCTCATTGACTTCCAGTTTGGACCTTTGGGTCCTGTGGCGACTCTTCTCTGCTTTTATAGCAGCACCGTTGATCGAATATTTACGTTTTTTTAGTTGTTTTCTACATTTAAATGATCGAGCATTGCTTACGCAATAATAGGCATTTTAAATCAGTGTTATTTAAATTATGATTTTATTTTCCTGCAACCAATCTAAAACCGATCTTGTCTGAGTGTGATGAAACTAAGTTGCTTTCTGAAACGATAAATATTTTCTCCTCACCATCATTCAGTTGTTTGTACAGAAGATGCTCGTTCAAATTAAAACTGTTGTCTCTAGTCTGGACAACAAAATGAATAAACATGTCAACAGGAGCTCTCCTACATCAGCACAGAGTTGGGATTCTGCTTAGTCTTCAAAAAGAAGCAGGAACATTGTCCTGTTGTTCCTCTGGAGAACCTCCAGCTGGTCTCCCTGATCTTTGGTTTGTAGTTTCTCCTCGTTGAGCCAACCTGAGGCCGGTGAAGGGCTTTGGTGCATACCTGTAAAGGTGTTCTGCTGATTGGAATCCACCTTTCTTCAGTGGTGTTCCTGTTTTCTGTGTTCCTTTGTGCAGCTTAGAGGACCTGACCGATCCTGAGAAGGTCAGGACAGACTCCAAGTGTGACCGGACTGTGTCACTCTACGGCTACCTGAGAGGGGCACATTTAAAAAACAAAAGCCAGCTCCATATTCCAGGTGCGTAGCTGGGATACAGGTGTCCTGCTGCTCCACACAGGAGACCTGAGCAGCATGGAGAAACACGCTCCTGTTATTTTTACTCTTCTTTGATGTTTTTGTCTCATTTTGAATTTTCTGCATGGCAGGTGTGGGAGACTTCCAGGTGAGCGACGTGGACTTCCTGCCTGACCCGTGTCCTCTGCCGGATGCTCAGAAGAAGAGAGCTCTGAACGAGAAGGAGCGTCTGCTGTATGCTCCCATGGCCGGGGTGGGGGGCCTGGTCTACGACAAGGACGCCGTTTACATCGACCTTCCTGCCAGCCATGCCCGCCAGCAGCAGGTATTTTGTTGAGGAACCACCGTGTAGATCTTCGGAGCTCTCCCTGTAGGAGCTTTTATACACTTGCTGTATTTTCCCGGTAAAGGAGGAGGTGCGTCCCACCACAGAGCTGGTCCAGTCCCTCATCGACACTCACACCACTCTTGATGCCAAGATGGCAGCCAGCAAAGTGTCTCTGTTCAGCGGCTCGGCCACACTGGACCCAGCTGATGTGAATGAGCAGAACAGGTGACACCTGGAGCAGATTAGCTCTCCACCTGCACACGCCAGGTTAGACTGATTGTTGTTTTTCTGGGGTTTTCTAGAGAGCTGGGGCTTCAGGAGGAACATGTCTGGGATCCCAACGGCCAGAGGGAGAGGAGGAAGGTGGTCTTCCCAGGGGAGGATGAGGAAGAGGACATCAGCGGGTCTAGCAGTGACGAGGATGGTGACAGTGAAGACGGTGACCAGGCTGCTGACGGAAACGTGAACGATGAGTTGTTCACATTTATCAAAGAGGCCAGAGCTGAATCTGAAATGACGGCAGAAGGAGCTCCGCCCAGGAAAATCCAGAAACTGGAGGAAGAAAAAAGTCAGTCGGTCGCAGAGCTGCCGGTTTTTGCAGACAGCGAGGATGAGCTAGAGAGGAGCGACGAGGAGGATGAGGGTGGGGATGAGAGCGAAGAGGAGGAAGAATCTGCAGAAGAAGAGGGCAACACTGATGAAGAAATGAAGAAACAGAGTGACAGTGAGGAGGAAGAGGAGCAGGGTGGGTCCTTGGTTTTCTTTATGCAGGTTTTTTTTTTCTGATTATTTTTCTACCACCGTAGCTGTTTGACCCCAGTTAAAGACGTTTTCTCCAGTGAGAACTTCCTGTGGAGGCAGCTGCTGCTGGCTCTTTTCTCTCTCTTCTTCCTCGTTGGTGAATGTAACGCCTGAGTTTTCTCTGACGGACACACGGTGCGTCCATGCTGCAGCTGGAACACAACCAACTTCTTGTTTCTATGTTTTTGTTTATGGTACATTTGATTTTCCTTTTGGTGCCACAGAGACGGTTTTTTGGGGTCAAAGGGCAGACCAGCTTTTAGGGGTTCTTCATCAGCTCTTTTGGTTTGTGTCCACAGGGGCTCTCAGATGGAAGGAGGGTCTGCAGCAGAAAGCAGCTGAAGCGTTTCTACGGCAACAAGAAGCTGCCCCCAATCTGAGGAAGCTGGTTTATGGTTCAGGTAGAGCGAGCCTCATTCAGACGAGTTCGTTAGCGTCTGAAGCTCCTCTACAGCCTGTGTTGTTTTTGTCTCTAGTTGTAGAAGCAGGTGATTCTGATGAAGAGGAGGAGGAGCTGGGGGGGCTGTTTCGAGTCAGTCGCCCTCAGAAGAGCAAAAAGGTCCAGACAAACTCTGTAGACTGCTCCCGTTTCCCCCACGACTCCTCCCATAACTGGGATTTGGAAGAGGTAAAGCAGTTCCTGTCCAGACGGACCCAGTTCTCGGGTGATGTATGTTACCTGATCACACATCCAGCGTCACAGGCTGTCAAAAATCCACCCGAACAGCAGGTGGTGCAGACTCGCTGCTTCTCCATCTAATCTGCATCTTCTGATGAGCAGAGGCGTGACTCTTCACTAGCCTCACCATTCAGTCACGATAATTGAGTCAATGACTCAGTTCGATATCTCGACGCATGGATTATTAGATGATTTTCCTCAGGTCTACTGATGAGCATACCAGCTCAGACCGGTACCCAGGGTACAGGGATATGTATTCTAGAAACGTATGACTCTACTGTTTCTAATAAAATATAACCATCCACACGAACACCAGATCATTTAAATGTAATTCTTGGGTTTGCTGCACCTCCTATTCACAAATAAATTCTGCCTATCTGGGATGGACCATGTGAAGCAGAAACTGATTTGTTACTAGGAGAAACTCCTTGATTACAGTTTCAGGCTCTTCAACAGCATCAGGGATAGGAGGAATGAAATAAATGACTTCAACAATTTTTCAAAACAGGAAGAAGTTATTTGTTCCTGGGAAGATTGTACTTAAATATTTATGTAACAGATAGTTGGATTTTTATTTTTATTTTACCAAATTAAAATAAGTTTTACAAGTAACAGCTACAATTCAGATGTAGGAAATTAGTTTCTCAAAATTAATTCCAACTAACGCAGTTTAATTTCTACAGGTATCAAGATAGCTGTTGATATTTTAATTTGAACTAGGGTACATTTTATTATTGCAATAAAAATGGAATTACTGAGGTGTGATTGCTGATTAAATGTTACAATGGCTTGCCATAGAGGGACCGCTACACAGTGAAAACAAATCAAACTACGTTTGTCAATGGGAAGAAAAGACTAAATGTAGCAGAAAGCTGGTATCTGGAGTATTTCCAGCTGGTTACCTCTGCTGTTTTACTGTCATCAACACTCATCGTCCTGCTGCTGCTTCTCGTGTTTATTGGCAAACAACCCGAGCTGCGCTCTTCTTGGTATCATAAACATTTAGTTTGGCTGCCTCGTGTTGTTGTAGCGCCTCCCCCGCCACCAGATGGACTACAGATAACCATGCAGGAAGTTTGAGATTATTTTTTTTAAATACTCTGCAGAAAAATACCGATGTCCAGACCTCGGGGTCCTCATATGACCTTCCTTTTGTTTGTAGCCAAACGGATTATCCAGGAAGGAGAGGTACTCAGACTCTATACGTGGAACCGGGCTAACTGTGTTGTGTTTTCCAGAATCTGGACTCAATCAGGGATTGTTTTGTGACTGGAAAGTGGGAGGAAGGCCAAGATGCTGCTACTCTGCTGAAGCAGGATGGTGAGAAGAGTTTAGACACACAAGCACATTTACTTATAGAGAAGAAGAAATACACTTGGTTTGTTTTAATCTTTACCTTTATGTGATTATAGAAGTAAAGAAAGGTCTTGAGTGTGATTGTTTTATTTAGACGAGCTGTATGGAGACTTTGAGGATTTGGAAACAGGACAAGTCCACAAGAGCCGAACAGCAGAGCAGGAGGAGGAGGTATGGGGTGTTCTTCATCTCAAGGCTTCATCAGAGTTGGACGGCTTCCGTTAAATGATTTTCCTTGTGGAACATGTGATCAGGATAATATTGAGAGTGACGAAGGTGAAGAGCTCCAGGTAAAGATGGAAGATGAAGAGGTTCAGAAGAACAAGCGCTTGGAGAAGAAACGGCGTCTCAAGGAACGATTCAACGCAGAATATGACGACGGTGACGCCACGTACTTTGATGACTTGAAGGAAGAGATGCAGAAGCAGGCTGAGGTAGACGACTGCACAGATTCATAATGTTCTCCTCACGGACGCCTGACCCTGGTTTTGTCTCCAGCTAAACAGAGCAGAGTTTGAAGAGATGGACGATGAGACCAGAGTGCAGTACGAAGGCTTCCGGCCAGGGATGTACATCAGGGTAGAAATCTCTTCCTTGCCCTGTGAGTTTGTTACAAACTTCGACCCCCATTATCCCATCATCCTTGGCGGTCTGGGCTCCAGCGAAGGCAATATAGGATACCTGCAGGTATGTTCAGAGTGTGCATTCATGCTGGTGAAGTTGTGCTTTCTCAAAATAAAAGAAATCATCTCTGGAATTATCTAGTTCATGATGGCTGCCGGTCCTGGTCTGTTTTTACATCGAGTGTCTAAACGGCTCTAAAGACGGGGGACGTGACATTGTTTTGGGTAGAATCATGGTTTAGATGTCTAAATGTTGATTGTGGACACGACTAAAGGCATTCTGGGTAACGGAGAAAAACTCATCCCAGGTTTTTGGTAATGTAACATGCAGTAATGGTGTGTGTGTGTGTTTGTGTTTCAGATGCGACTGAAGAAACACAGATGGTACGACCGTATCCTGAAGACCAGAGACCCCCTCATCTTCTCTCTAGGTTGGCGACGCTTCCAGACCATCCCGCTCTACCACATTGAGGATCACAACGGACGCCACCGCCTACTGAAGTACACGCCGCAGCACATGCACTGTGGAGCCTCCATCTGGGGTGAGGAACATCAGATTCTCTACAGCTCTTCACTGATGCACACTATTGGTTTTATGATCTCTGAGTAACTCTTACTCACATGCTTGTTAGTGCAGGGGTCTCCAACTCCAGTCACCGAGAGCTACCGTCCTGCTAGTTTTCTGTGTTTCCTGCTCTGCCACACCTGAATGGAGTAATAAAATCCTCACCTCACCTCTGCACAGGCCTGTTAATTACTCATTCATTTCAATCAGCTGTGTAGGAGCAAAGAAACAGCTAACATGTGCAGGATGGTAGCTCTCGAGGACTGGAGTTGGAGACCCCTGTGTTAGTGTCACTATCTGAAATCACGTTGCTCAGCCTCCCTGGAAAGATCTAGTTCAGTTCAAAAACATGTTTTCTACAGACATTAACACACACACACACACAGATGAAACATTGAGAGCATTCTTGCTGAGCTGCATCGCTGCATGGTATATCAGCTACACCTCTGCAGACAAGAAGGTGCAGTGGGTGGAGAAAATGACCCAACGCATCGCTGAAGGTTGCTATTACAAGTTACTCAGAGCTGATGCAACTCACGGAGGCCCAGTCCACACGTAGCTGGGTATCTCCCTTCTACGATTCGGCCTGTCATCCACACAAAAACGCAGATTTCCTCAAGGAAAACAAATCTTTTTAAAAACTCCGGCCAAAGTGAATATTTGCGTTTTCAGCGTTTCTGTGTGGACAGAAATAATCGGAGTTTTAGGTTTCACGTCACTGTCTGCGACAAAAACGCTGACGGCCCATGTGCGACCTGTGTTTACGCTACAACATGGATGCCCTCAGAGCTGTGCTCGCATTAGCAATCGTCCAAGCGCTTTTTGACACTTGTTGACTTTATACTGCAAAACGACATTTAAGAGCAATTCTACCTCCTTATTGGTCCACACAAGCGGGCTAGGCGCCATGTTTTGTTGAGGTTGAGCAGGAAGAAGAAATGGATAGGATTCAGGGGAACTACTGCCACCTACAGGTCTGGCATGCCTATGACTGTACTTAACAATGCACTAATGCAGAGTTTTTTCTAAAAACGAGGTGGTGTGGACCGTTAAATTTTTGGGAGGGCGGATAGTCATTAAAAACTGGCTACGTGTGGTCAAGGCCTGAGATGAGTCATTCTGGAACAAAAGGCCATGAGTTTATGGAGGGGCTCAGTTCGTTTGACCTCTTTTGTGAAGAATCTGATTGGCTTGTAAAGGGACTTCTGCATGTAAACTAATGATTTAGCATTTATCTGAGAAGGTTTATTAAACATGTTTTTTAGTCAGAGTGTGTCGCTGGATCGGTCTGCCCCACAAAAACTGCAACAGAAGTTTACCTTTGAGAGCCGAACGCTGCAGTCACACTTCATCCATGACTGAATCAGTTGCTTGGATGTCGACTTCCTTCTCTCATATCCCAAGAATCACTGGATGCTCCGGAACAGCTCCACTCATTCCAGGTCTCTGTTTCTCTGCAGGTCCCATCACCCCACAGGGATCAGGGTTTCTGGCTCTGCAGTCAGTGGCAGGAACTAAAGTAAGTTTTACTCAAAAACAGATCAACTTCAAGCAGTTTCACTAAGTTATGAATAAAGTCCCTTAAAAGGATGAAGTTTCTCGTTTGCCTTCGGCTTATTTTAAGTCTAATTTATCCTTCTCCATAAGCTCAGGTGTGGAGTCACACACACTTTGATGTCTGATGTTGCTTTCCCTTCAGACTTCTCCGTCACCTGGGAGTGTTGCGACGAGGGCGTGTAGCTTTTCTGGGGATATCCTGCCATCGTTAGGCATGTTTCCACTGTCAGAACTTCAGGGTAAATTCTGGGAGGGGGAAATTGAGCTGGAGGTACGATGTCCCAGTCCTCTCAGCTGTTGTGTCTCCATTCAAATTCAGCTCTTTCAGGACACACAGACGTCAGCATATCACGACTGCTTCAGCAGTGAGTGATGTCACTGATCAGCGCCAGAAAGCGTCCACAGTAATATTAATAACATTAAAAGTGTTATTCTGTTGAAGTTTATCATAATTTAATCCATTCAGAGGACGAGAGCAGCTGTAAAATGTGTCGTTCAATGACCAGAAAAAGCTCAGTTTTTTACAGCGCTCGGAGACAACAAAGCCCTGTGAATTAAAGCGACGTTTTCTGGTGTCGGGAGCTTAGTAACAGCAATTTTTTTTGCTTCCATTCTAATTTTACTAATGCCGGTTATTTTGGACGACGTCTGCTGATGTCATTTCCTACTGAGTCACAACCAATCAGCATGAGTTAACTAAAAGTTCCACTCAGCTACTCCAACGGGTCATTCCAAGTACCTACCCCTGATCAGGAACTCAGAAAGTTCCGGAAAATGGCCGTTCGACCGACCTGGTCAAGTGGAGACATGCGCACGTCGGGAAGTTCCTGTAAATTTACCCTGAAGTTTCCAACAGTGGAAACACACCTATTGCAGCCACGTCTCTGGTGTGTTTACACTGCCTTTATTTAATTCAGAGACATTTTATCACGGACAGATCTGTCCTTTATTCTCCTCCACCTCTTCCAGCAGTCTGCACCTCTAAACCCACGTTTCCTGTTATTTTCATCCACAAATAAAAGTTTGCTGTACTCCTTTAGTCACGGGTGTATAAACATTAATATCGTCTGACTTTTTCCACAAGATATTCTTCAGTCTGCTCTGTGTCTGCTGCTAGATATCTTCAGCACTTGTTTCAATTGTTTGAAAGGGAATTTTGGAGCTGTTGACAAATTTAAAGGAAGCGGCGTCCTGACCAATCACAGGCTTCTGTCACTTTTGACAGTTAAAATATTGGGCATGTCTCCGTCGTAGAGCCCTTGCATCGGCGCATCATGGTGTTGCGTGTCTCCATACAGACGCAGACAGAGTATTAGTCTGTGTCACAGGCAGCAGCCCTGGCAGGAAAACTCAGACTGTCCTCTCCCCATCCACCTTCTCCTGCTCCTTTAGTGAGATCACATGGTGTTTCCAAGCCAGTCTAGGGATATAATCCCTCTAGTGTGCTATTTGTTGGCCCCTGGGTCTCCTCCTAGAAGGATCTGTTTGAACCACATCAGTTGGCTCCTCCTTATGTGGAGGAGCAGCGGCTCTACTTTGACTCTCTCAGGCATGTCTGAGCTCCTCTCTTTATTTTGAGGGCGGTGCTGTCAATCACTGGCTCAGTGCCGTTCTCTCGGTCCACCAGGCAACACCTTCTTTAGGCACATTTTTCTAACAGGAAGTGTGCGTGACGTGTGACTCACCCTTGATGCAACATGACCGTTCAGACTGAAGCCTCTTTAAACAACATCAGATATGTATCTGATTCTGTACCACATATGAAAGTGACCTGGATCAGATTTGAAAACATCGGGTCTGTGCTGTTCAGACCGTCATAAAAAATCACATATGGGGAAAAAAAATCAGATTTGATGCACTTTTGCCTTCTGTGTGAACCTAGCCTTAGCATGATATCGAAGTCATTGGTTGGAAATTCCTGTATTTTTTCACTTCAACTATTGGTTAGAAAAACTTCAATGTGAGTGTTTTCTAATATTGTGCAGCTCTAGTCCACATCACTTCAGATGCTTCTCTGATCTCCCTCCTCCCCTCACTCCTGAAAAAGCTTCTGAGTTAAACTCCTTCACTTAAGACAGGACCCCCCAACCCCACCTGGATTTGGCAACATTCCTCTTCTGGTTGAGGACTGTGATGGTGCTGATCCTCCTTCCAGTTATCTCTGCTGCAGATCTCCCTAGCAAGTTCTGAAAGATGTGGTTCTGCTTTAAAGTTGTGCCTGTTATCTCGCTGCAGGCTAACTTTCGCATCGCTGCAACAGGAGTTGTTCTGGACCTGGATAAATCCGTGATGATCGTGAAGAAGCTGAAACTAGTCGGATATCCGTACAAAATCTTTAAGAACACCTCCTTTATTAAGGTGGGAGGACTCATTGAAACAGATTTAATTATTATAGACGAGTGGATTTGTGATGTCAGTAATGCAGATCTGTGTGTTTGTTGGTTTGGTACTGATCAGTGTGTGTTCACAGGGCATGTTCAACACCGTGTTGGAGGTGGCCAAATTTGAAGGAGCCTCGGTACAAACGGTGTCAGGGATCAGAGGTCAGATCAAGAAGGCGCTGTCTACACCTCCAGGAGCTTATCGAGCCACGTTTGAGGACCGTCTGCTGATGAGTGGTGAGTTCTAATTTAACCTGTTGGAGGGCCGTGTGTGTTTACGGTGCGTTCCAGTTTTCCTCGGAATTTCGGACCAGGAAATGACGAAATGAGCTTGTTTTGCGTTCCAGATTCCAACTGGGAAAAACCACCAGAAAAAAACATTTAAAAAATCAAACGTCAAAATGTGAACACCAGGATCAGTTAAAAAACCATAAACACCGGTCAATTTCAGCGGCAGTGCTGAGGTTTTCAGCAGGAGTAAACAACAACTCTGTGCTGTTAAACAGCAAAAAGAAAGAAAGCAGAACATATAAATGATGAAAACAATAAAGACAACAACAACCATGGTAGCACTGGGCGCGGCCATCTTTGAAATGGTGATCTCGGGATCCTCTGAGACGTACGAGCTCGCAGCGCGGAATTCCGAGTTCATTGGGTCATTTCCGGTTAACTTACTCAGAAAAACGAGTACTGAGGACAACTGAAATGCACCATTAGCACTACGGACTTCTCAACGTTGACATTCATAGGTCTAAGTCTAGCTATCCAGAAAAGATCAAAGGTCAGGACTGATGAAGCAAAGTTCCATCGTATTTTTGCTCAACCAAAAACAAATGACTGACTACAGCTGTTTGCTTGTAAGCTCCTCTAAGTTCTGGCACTAAAGATTATATTAACTATGTCGATTAACGGGTAGAAGTAAGCTCTGGCTCCGGTGAAGCACTGAAACCATTTTGGTAGAAAAATCCTTCATCAGTTAGATTAAAAGTGCTCTGAACTGAGAAGAATCTGCCCAGTTGCTGCTGTGTTTATTAGATGTTACATGCAGGCTATTAAGTAAAAACCCGTATGGACCTGTTAGGAAAAGCAGCCATCTCTGGAAGAGTTCTGTTATCATTTTGTTTCTTGCAGACATCGTGTTCCTGCGTTCCTGGTACCCAGTGACTGTTCCTCAGCTCTACAACCCAGTCACGTCTCTGCTGCTGCCTGTAGGCCAGAAGGACAACTGGTCTGGAATGCGGACCCTAGGGCAGCTCAAACATGACCTGGGGATCCGCAACAAACCCAACAGTGACTCCTTGTACAAGGTAGGTGATGCTGAGAGGGTTTCTGCAGGTCATCAGAAAAAAGTCATTAAATGTATGTTGCCATAATGGTAAATCTGCAAGAGAAGCTAGCTTAAAACTTTAGTTTCGTGCCTCTTGACAACATTCTAACATATTATATTTATTCTCAGAAGCATCTAATTTTGACTACTTTGATCACGAATGTCAATGAAAAAAAATCTGAGGTCTTGTCAGAGTGACCCCTAGCCTGGCAAGCCATCCTATATATGTGAATATATAGTATGGCCATGACCATTGACGGCTCTCAGTCGTGAGGCGGGATCTACGGTTGTCTTTCAAACTGTCTGCACGCAATTGGATAGCGCTAGGACCAATCAGAGTAACGAACAATGTGACGTAATCACAGCGACGGAAAAGAGGGAGGCTTTAATGGCGTCTAACATCAATGATTTCTGTCGTTTTTGTATAAAACCATGTGAATATCAGGTATACTGGGACATTGCACTACTTTGTTTGATAAAAATAAGAAGCCGCTAAGTATATCAGACAGACTTACGCACGTTGGAGTCTAAATAATCCAATGTTGATGACAAAGCCGTTTCAAACGAACGTGGTTCCTGCGCCGCCGCCATGTTGTTTGTGTTCGTGGCTCTGATGTCATTGGCTACTCCCAGTCTGTGATTGGCCCACAATATAGAGCGCTGTGATTGGCTCAACCAAAACTATAGCGAGCTGTGATTGGACAGCCACAGCAGTGGATCGGGCTGCGAGGATTCCAATGAAGCGTGCCTAGACCAAACTTTGCAAGGCAACAATTTGGTCTAGTTCACTAGGCTAAGTGACCACTTGTTTGAGGAAAACAAAGTCTTAAGAGGGCATGCGCTCATTTCACTAAATCTGCTGTGGGTTTGGTATAAAAAAATTCCTTCTGAGTCATTTTCTGTGATAAGAAACGCTCCGGCGCTCCTGTTTCAGGAAGAAGAAGTTAGCTGGAGGAGAAGGGGGCAGAAAACTGCAGAATTTGGAGTCTTAATGATTAATATTCATGATACGCACTGTTATCTCTCCTCTGATTGGCTAACAGCCAACATGACTCTTCTGCTGCCTACGTTCACTCTTTTTTTTTTGTAAAAATGCAACGTTGATGTTTTATCTCCACAAATAACACAAGTCTGAAGCGTTCTGCCAAATATTTCTATGTGTCGTAGATCTGTGTGGCTTTTTCTGATCCGATCTTTTCCCGTCTATTTTCTTTAGGCAGCTCTTATAGGAAATAGGGGTAAAAGATTATTTTCACATTCAGTTGCATGTGAAACACATATTTAAAAAATAACAAGTCTCATTTATCATGGAACTTGATCTTTATGCTGAAAATCTCCCTGTGGTTCAACAACAGACACACAATAGTCTCATATCGCGGTCTAAACCAATCAGAGGTGGTGAAGGGTGGGACCTCTCCAGGACAACAGCCAATCCTGTGCATGTTTACGTGTATGTGCTAAGCTAAACAGAGCTGTGTTGATCTGTACCAGGAAGTATCTTAGCGCCGTTTCTCACATGCTGGTTTGTTGTTTTCCTTCAGCCAATAGTAAGATCCAAACGACACTTCAACCCCCTCCACATCCCTAAGGAGCTCCAGAAGGCTCTGCCTTTCAAGAGCAAACCCAAGTTTCAACAACCCAAAGGAAAGACGCCCAGGGACCTCCAGAGGCCCTGTGTGATCCGAGAGCCCCAGGAGAGGAAGGTGAGTTGGGGGCATAACACTTTCTTTAATTACATTTTTTTTATAATTGGGATTGATTTATTGGTATTCAGAATATCTTTTGCTGGGGAGTACAGGGCAAAATAGATCCACATTAAAACTGACGACAAGAAAGCAGCTAGTTAAGATGTTTAACAACTAATATCGATCACCAACGATAAGTTTGTATTTATTGTTTAAACTGTTTTCATCATGAGTCAAAATTCTGGCAACAATGATCATTTTAATTAGAAACTTCCTTTAGTGGATTACAAGTCCTCTTCTGCTCAGGTGGTTAGGGTAAATAACTGGTTTATATTGCTGTAACACAGAACAGTTGGGATTACACTAAACTGGTGTCTGTAAAAGCTCTATCAAGGCCCAGCTTGTTGTAAACTCTAGACCCTCTCTCCTGGTCTGATAGGTGGCAGCACTGCTCCATGCTCTGGGCTCTGTCCACCATCACAAGAGGAAGAAGATCACCACTGCGCAGCACGCCAAGCACAAGGAGTTTCTCCAACAGAAGGAGAAGCAGGAGGAGGCTAAGCTAAAGAGACAGAAGGAGGCGAAGAAAAAACTGTACTGTTTGATGGGCCAGATGGACCAGAAGAAACTGAAGTCCAGCCTAAAGGGGGCACCTAAAGATGACTAGTTCACCGTTTGTAGAACTGGACTGGGATCTTTGGAACTGTATTTTTCAGCTGCTGTGCTTTGTAGAAGTACTATTCTGGAGACATCTACTGAGGAAGGAAGGAGTTGGATGTTTGAAATGTTTTTTAATAAAGTAGTCTCAGTTCTTCCAGTTGACGTATACATTTATGGCACTGGTCTGCTGCATTTAAATGATTCAGGAGTGGTTTTGGGCCAGCCTGTTGGTTTAAATGTTCTGTGTCTCTGCTGGTGTGCAACACTTTCCAACAATCACACTGAGGGGGAAATGACCACATGGATTGTTCCTGAGGAGTTCAGATCCAAAAATCACGACGTTTGGTCTGACATTTTTTGGAGCAATTCCTCCGCAATATCATCCAGATGGAGGCAAAAAGGGTTACAATATGCAGTGGAGGGATATATTAGTGTCGGCTCCACTGAGCGAAGCGTAGCAGGGAACAAGGAGTTGGGAAAACGGAAGACGGCGGCATTCGGGGACGCGTGGATCCGAGGAGCGGTGCCGGCGATGCGGTGTCCCCGTGAGCTGTCAGATTATCTGAGCTGCAGCTCTAACGAAGAAAAGCTTATCTCAGCTGAGTCAGTTTACATAACGAAACTTATGCCCGTGTTTACTTTCATTTTCAATAGTTCCCGGCCGGAGCTCGGCATTAATTCATCACATGATTATGACACCACCCTCTGTTGCGCCAAGGGTTAAAGGGGACCTAGAATGTAAACCAACATTTTCCTTGTTGTTGAATAAGACAGCTTGGGTGGTCAACAGCAGCATGCCAAAAAGTCAAAGCCGTGTGTGACCTACTTTTTATGTAAATTAGAAAGTTGAAAAAGGCGAGAGAAAACCTCCTGTTCTGAGAAAACCTTCCTTAACACGTCATAAGGGGGACCCACACCTCCTCAAACCTGCATGTGTCTGAGGCCTTCTGGGGAAACCAACCAATCAACATGTCCTGGCCGAGTGGGAGGGGTCAACAGCTCTTTTCACTGAAGGCCTGAGTAAGGGGGTTTAGAATGGCCTGTATCAGGGCTCCTGGGACAGATGAAAGCCAAAAGAAATTTTCCTACGCTTTTTGGAGGCTCAAAGCTCTGTTTTGGATTGTTGATTAATTGCATTCTAGGACACCTTTAATGTGCGTTAATAAGACACAGTTGAGGTAATATGCTGATTTGCCAGCACGGTGTGTCTTATAAAAGGTCTTGGATAGTCTGGGAGGCGGACCTCCGCCCAGCCGCGGGCGGTGGGAGCACTCATGCTTGGCTGTTGCTGGTTGAGCTCGAGGTTCTGAAGGGGAATGAAGGGGACACGACTACTACTGAGGCTAATGCCTAGTAGTATAAATTAGGCATAGCTTCTTCATCGTGTTTGGAGTTGTTGGATAGTAACGGTTGCTATGATGTGTGATTGGACAATAGCCGTTTTGGGGGCGGGGCCAGCAAAAGGCTAGTTCAGAACAGGAACATAAAGTTGTTTTGAACTGCTGCTGTGCGTCATGCGTAAAAAAATGCTGCTAGCATAGGCTGGAGCTATTCCAGAATCTTCACTACGCAGCCTTCTACCTCCATCACTAATTAGTCAATTCGAATGATTGAAATTCTTTTGGATCGTTAGGACCAATAGAATCAAGCGTTGCTAACCAAAATTAGATTGACAGCTCAAAATTAGATTGACAGCTCAGTCAGCCAATGAGACTCGTCATAACACAGACATACACAAACCAGGAAAGAGAAAAGTCCTACTGGATGTTTGAGTTTGAAGCCTGTTTTTAGGTGAAAATGACTATTTTCCATCTAAACTGTTTTAAGTGTGAAAGAGGTAGAGCTAATAGAAGACAATAAGAAAGTCTGGATAAAACAAACTTTTCAAGGTGAAACATCAAAGGTAAGAAACAGAGACAGAAGGCAAACACACATGAAAATTGTAGTTTTAGTTGTGTTTGGAGCACGTAAAGGTTTGCATGGTCTTGTAGCCAAGGTTCTGAAGTTGTTTTAGAGGTGCAGCTTGATGATATTTATATTTAGGGCATGGATTTTGCTGCTAAACTTCAAAGCCCCCTCAGGCCCAAAGGGTTAAATGTGTACATTTTTTTACGCATATTTTTTTTTCTAATTAAATAATAATTAATGCATTAAAATATTAATATTTCATTACCCAGATGATTATAGCATTCGCTGTGCCCTGGTAAAAAATTAAATAAAACACTATGGCAGATGGCCCCTCAGAGTCAGGTTCTGTTGGAGGTTTCTTCCTGTTAAAGGGGAGTTTTCCTCTCCACTGTCGCTACATGCTTGCATAGTATGAGGACTGCATGAAGTCACTGACACAACAAGTCAGTGACTTCATGCAATCTGGGTACATAGGAAACTTTTAACGAATTTGCATGATGACCTGAACTCAATGCACCGATAAGTAGGTTCATTTGGAATGTTAGCTTTATAAAGTGACTTGAGATGTCTCTTGTGATTGGTGCTATATAAATAAACTGAATTGAGCTGAAATTAAAGAGTATCTCACACTTAATTTCTACTAGTGCAGTTCTTATATCTTTATTTCTACTGGTGACAACATAACTGTTGATCTGTTGTTTTTATTATTACTACTAAGAATAATATTTGAACTAGGAGAATTGTAATATCGCTATGTAAAATAGGAATGAGGTGCAATTGTTGATCAAATTTTAAAATGGCTTGCCATAGTCAGAATGCTACACAGCGCAAACAAATAAAACTATGTCAACAGGCAGTAAGATTGTGCAACACTAAAAAACTTTTTTTTAAATTATGTTTGATTGTAAGTCACTGAGGTTTTCATCCAAAGGTAGACCAAACTAGCCTGGCAAGCCATCCTACACTGCTCACAAAATGAAAGTAACACTTTTTTATTGGGCCTGGCATGAAATCAATGAAACCTGTCTGATAATTTTCTGGTTGATTAAGCAGCTGAGGGCATTGTTAATCACTTTCAGCTGTATTGGTGTTCATGGACTTAACGACAGGTGCACTAAAGTGGCAACAATTACAAAACCCTCAAAACAGGACTGGTTTAACATGTGGAGGTCATTTCAAGTTTCTCCCTCTTGATCTTTTTTGGCTGGTTTTCCACTCGTGCTAGTTTTGGCTTGAGTAATTATCTCTACTGGCAGCATGAGGCGATTCCTTAACCCTACAGAAGTTGCACAGGTTGTCCAACTTCTCCAGGATGGCACATCCACATGTGCTGCAGCAAGAAGGTTTAATGTGTCTCCCAGCACAATCTCCAGAACATGGAGGAGATTTCAGGAGACTGGCGGTTATTCTCGGAGAGCTGGACAGGGCCGTAGAAGGTCCACAACCCATCAGCAGGACCGATACCTGCTCCTTTGTGCAAGGCGGAACAGGCTGAGCACTGCTCGTGCCCTACAGAATGACCTCCAGAGGGCCACTGGTGTGAATGTCTCTACCCAAACAATCAGGAACAAACTTCATGAAGATGGCCTGAGGGCCCGACGTCCTGTAGTGAACCCTGTGCTCACTGCCCAGCACCGTAGAGCTCAACTGGCATTTGCTCAAGAACACCAGAATTGGCAAGTCCGCCACTGGCGCCCTGTACTTTTTACAGACGAGAGCAGGTTCACCCTGAGCACCCTTTGTCAGACCCTACGCTGATGCAGTAGGTCCTGGTTTTCTCCTAATGCACGACAATGCCCGGCCTCATGTGGCAAGAGTATGCAGGCAGTACCTGGAGGATGAAGGAATTGAAACAATTGAATGGCCTTCACGATCCCCTGACTTAAACCCAATAGAACATCTGTGGGACATTATGTTTCGGTCCATTAGGCGGCGCCAGGTTGCTCCTCAGACTGTACAAGAGCTCAGGGATGCCCTCACACAGATCTGGGAGGAAATGCCACAAGACACCATCCGTTGTCTCATTAGGAGCATGCCCCGACGTTGTTAAGCATGCACACAAGCTCGTGGGGGCCACACAAGATACTGAAAAGCATTTTGAGTTGCAGAAATTAAGTTTTTGAAATCATGGACTAGCCTGCCACATCTTCATTTCACTCTGATTTTAGGTCTACACAATTGAGCCCTCTGTAGGCTGAAAACTTTTATTTCCATTAAAAAACTTGGCATCCTTTTGTTCCTAAGACATTGCCCTGTCGTTATTTGTATAGATATCCAACTTCATTTTGAGATCCGATGTATCTAATGTGTTTTTTTAAGTGTTCCTTTAATTTTTGTGAGCAGTGTATATATGTGAATATATAACTCTGCAAAGCAAGAATTTGGTCTAGTTCACTAGGCTAAGACAAAACAAGAGTATGAAAACAACTGAGTTTTGAGTTAAATGCTATATTTATTCTTTCTCTTTCAACGTCAGCATGAGAACTAAAGTGGTGTCTTTATAGGTGTTCAAAATGACTGAAGAAAAATCTGAGCTTTCAAAGTCACAGATGTGGTGCTTTTAATTTGAAAGCGCACAGGCGGAAGTGGAGCTTAGCCTGGGCGGAAAAAGAATCAGAGGCAGAAGCCACGAGAAAATAAGAGTCGGACGAGTTTTATGTAACAAAATTAAGTTTTTCGTTTCCAGACGAAGTCTCGAGTTATTTTCACGGCTTGTTGTCCTCCAAATGGCTCCGACTAACGTGTGCCATCAGTACTCCTCAGGAGCAGGTACGTGCGTGAACTTTAACCCGTATTTCTGGTTAGCCTTAAGCTAAAGCAGCGGCTGTCAGTGGGCTGCTTGTTAGCGCACGTGTGGCTGTGCGCGTGCGTGTAGCACGTACCTGTTTAAATGAAGATGACCTGAATCCAGGTGTGCTTGTGGCTGTAGCTGTGTCTCAGCTCAGAAACGTTTGTTTTTACTTGAAGGAATGCCCATCTCTCTCCGTTCTACTGACTCATTTTGCGTGTTTAAATACTTTTACTTTATAAACTTGTTTTTACCTCATTTTATTTCTTTTATTCTGTTTAATTCGTGATTTTTCTTGTTTTGTTTTCTAGCATTTTATTATCTTTTCTGTGAAGTACTTTGATTTGAAAAATGCGTTACAAATAAAAGTTACTTCGTGTTTGTGAAAAGTGACTTTAGGCGTTTGTCACGTCTGTGTGAACAAGGTACCAGCTCAGTGGCCGAAAAGGTCTTGGGTGCAGCTTTTAGGATGGGGCGGAGAGTGGGCACAGGGCACAACCATACCATATATGGAAAAGGTGCCATTGCTTTCCGGAACTGAAGGGGGCGCTATTTCCTATGCCAACTGCGGTATCTGAGTTTTGTTTTGTTTTTGTTAAAACTAGGGCTGCACGATATTAGGAAAACTTGCGATATACGATAACAGTGCTTAATATTGCGATATCAATATTACTTTGGATAAATGAACAAATCTTGTGTTTGTTGAACACAAGTAATTTGAAGTAGTAGTCATGCTGTTTGAATTATGAGTTCTTTCTCGCTAACATTTTCCGCACACGTCTTACCCTCAGTCATTGCGATGCTCTCTAAGCTAACTCAGGTGTTTTCTAGCCATCCAAATGAAATGCTGTCCACCTAGGCACCAAGGCATCTAACCTATAAGAACCCAACCGATTGGCCAAATGGGTGAAGGGCTCCATTTGATTTGTCAAAAACTTCATGCTTCCGTTTGATTGACAAAATGCATTATATGTAGCAAAAATCTGAGATGACCATTAATTGCGATATTTTTCTGTTTGCGATATGCCTATTGCGCATGCTGACATTGCGATGACGATATATTTGCGATATATTGTGCAGCCCTAGTTAAAACCAACCATTAACTAGTTACAACTAAATTATTTTTTGTTCATTCGTTTTACTTTTATTCCACGTTGTTTTCAACACAATATTTTTCAAATTTTGTTAAAATGTTATTAAGAAACAATTTATTTTTTCAACCATCTTAGTTTCATTTCTAGCTTCCGACTCGGAAAAGGGCTAAAGGGCAATTCCAAATAATTTTTCTATTTCCTGAGTCTCTTTACTCAGCTCTAATTTTAAAACTACAATACTTAAACGTTTCAAACCAAGACTAGATTATTCTGCATTAACAGCAGTGTCCTAAAACCACAGTTTGTGATTTATGAACCCTTTACTTAATTCGTGAGATTTTATTGGAAAGCATAAGCTGTAGTTTTTTGGAATCTTGACCACATTAGAACTGGTCCAGCTCAAAATCTACAATATTTAAACACTTAAAACGAGACTAAATTATTCTATTAGGGCAAATTAATTTGTGTCAATATTTCTACACTAGATGCAGACATAGGACAGAATTAAAGAAGCCTTAAGCAGGATTAAAGTTTAGACTTGTGTGTTAATGTATGGGTGAGTTAGTGGTTGCTACAATAAGACAGGTTCTAGTTAAACAAAATAAAAAGTGTAAAACTTCAAACATTTTTATTAATCAGCTTTTGTTGTAGTTCAGAGAATTGCAATCTCTCTACTTCTGCCCTCAGCTGCAAAAGGAGCTCCTCTCACCCTGCAAGAAAAGACATTCAGTTATGAAGGATGAATCTTTTTCTTATTTTTTTACATGAATAATATGTTCATCTTTCCTTAGTCACTTATTCTCTTATCTCTCCTCCACCTGGCCACGCTCACTGTGCCTCAGTCTTGGTTTTCCAAACCATTTATCAATTATAAATGACATGTTAAACAGCTTTTTTTTATTTGTTGGGAAGGTATTCCACACAGAAGGGGTCTCACTCCCAGAAGGAACAATAGCAGACATTGAGGACAGCTACAAGTACCTTTGTATCCCACAAGCAAATGGCAACCTCAATGAGGCCACAAGGTAATGAGCCAAAGCCAAATATGAGTAAGAAGTCAGCTCAGTGGCAAGAACAAGATTCAGGCAAGAAACAGCTATGCCTTGTCAGTAATCAGATATCCTGCAGGAATAATAAGCTGGCCAAAGGAAGAAATACTGACCACAGATGTTAAGACATGGAAACTCCTAACCATGCATGGAGGGTTCCACCCCAAGTCCAGCACCCAGACTGTACACCAGCCGTAAGGCTGAGGACTAGTGAGTATGAGAGCCACTGTCCAGGATGAAACAGCCAAGATCCATAAGTACTTCAAGGACAAGGTCCCAACAGATGACATACTCAGTGAATGTCTCAGACAATGGTGAAAAGGAGGTGCTGGAAAGTGGAAATACCATCATGGGAGGACAAACCCCTACATGTGATGTACCACCAACAGATAACTGAAGTGGCTGAAATCCTACCAATGGCTAGAAAGAACTGGTCTGAAGGACAGCACACAGGCACTCATCATATTAATATATATATATATATATATATATATATATATATATATATATATATATATATATATATATATATATATATATATAAATTAAAGGAACACTTTTTTATTGGGCCTGGCATGAAATCAGTTAAACCTGTCTGATAATTTTCTGGTTGATTAAGCAGCTGAGGGCATTGTTAATCACTTTCAGCTGTATTGGTGTTCATGGACTTAACGACAGGTGCACTAAAGTGGCAACAATTACAAAACCCTCAAAACAGGACTGGTTTAACATGTGGAGGTCATTTCAAGTTTCTCCCTCTTGATCTTTTTTGGCTGGTTTTCCACTCGTGCTAGTTTTGGCTTGAGTAATTATCTCTACTGGCAGCATGACGCGATTCCTTAACCCTACAGAAGTTGCACAGGTTGTCCAACTTCTCCAGGATGGCACATCCACACGTGCTGCAGCAAGAAGGTTTAATGTGTCTCCCAGCACAATCTCCAGAACATGGAGGAGATTTCAGGAGACTGGCGGTTATTCTCGGAGAGCTGGACAGGGCCGTAGAAGGTCCACAACCCATCAGCAGGACCGATACCTGCTCCTTTGTGCAAGGCGGAACAGGCTGAGCACTGCTCGTGCCCTACAGAATGACCTCCAGAGGGCCACTGGTGTGAATGTCTCTACCCAAACAATCAGGAACAGACTTCATGAAGATGGCCTGAGGGCCCGACGTCCTGTAGTGGGCCCTGTGCTCACTGCCCAGCACCGTAGAGCTCGACTGGCATTTGCTCAAGAACACTAGAATTGGCAAGTCCGTCACTGGCGCCCTGTACTTTTTACAGACGAGCAGGTTCACCCTGAGCACCTGTGATAGACGTGAAAGAGTCTGGAGAAGACAAGGAGAACGTTATGCTGCCTGCAACGTCGTTCAACATGACAGGTTTGGTGGTGGGTCAGTGATGGTCTGGGGAGGCATATCCATGGAGGGACGCACAGACCTCTACTGCCTAGGAAATGGTGCTCTGACTGCCATAAGGTATCCAGATGAAATCCTTGAACCCTTTGTCAGACCCTACGCTGATGCAGTAGGTCCTGGTTTTCTCCTAATGCACGACAATGCACGGCCTCATGTGGCAAGAGTATGCAGGCAGTACCTGGAGGATGAAGGAATTGAAACAATTGAATGGCCTTCACGATCCCCTGACTTAAACCCAATAGAACATCTGTGGGACATTATGTTTCGGTCCATTAGGCGGCGCCAGGTTGCTCCTCAGACTGTACAAGAGCTCAGGGATGCCCTCACACAGATCTGGGAGGAAATGCCACAAGACACCATCCGTTGTCTCATTAGGAGCATGCCCCGACGTTGTCAAGCATGCACACAAGCTCGTGGGGGCCACACAAGATACTGAAAAGCATTTTGAATTGCAGAAATTCAGTTTTTGAAATAATGGACTAGCCTGCCACATCTTCATTTCACTCTGATCTTAGGGTGTCTACACAATTGAGCCCTCTGTAGGCCCACTCTCCGCCCCATCCTACAAGCTGCACCCAACTGTACTTGCAGTGGCCTAGTGGTTTGAGTGTCCGCCCTGAGATCGGGGTTCAGACTTTGAAAAATGGGACCCAATGCCTCCCTGCTTGACACTCAGCATTAAGGGGTTGGATTGGGGGGTTAAACCACCAAATGGTTCCTGAGCGCGGCCTAAGCTGCAGCTCAAATTTCACACACATCAGTGTGTGTGACAACTAGTGGGACTTTAACTTTAAAAGCCACTGGCTGACTAGAAGTGCATGGATGATTACATCAGGCTGCCCTCTCCTCTTGGTTAGAAAGCATTAACTCTTCTAGTTTCCTCCATAGATATATATATTGCTCCTCTACCATCATCAGCCTCTGTGGCTGACCTGTTGTGACATGCATTAGCTACAGATAACTTTCCTTGAATCAGGGTTAAACCTGATGAATCATCAACATGACAGAAGGGAGTGCTGCAGCCTGCAGGATGGCCTGATCAATAATCAGGTGACGGGACTGAACTCCTTTTGAAACACGTGTCCTTCAGAAAGCTCTTATTTGGTCGTTCATATGGTTCAAAGTTTTAAAACCTGTGTAATCCTGATGTGCTGGACTGAAGATAACGGCTTGACCGCAGGATTTTAGCACCAAGGAGTGTAGAGCTGAACATGTCATCAGTTACAGGATAAAACATCTGGCTGGCTCAGGTCGGATGGGTTTGACTGTGTGGTAAATACATGCCCTCTGTTCATCTGCTGCAGTGAAGTTTATTAAAATAGTTTAAAATAGTTAAAATAGTTTACTCATGACACTTCGTCCCTGATGCTTGTACAGTTTTGTCAAACATTTTCTAACACAATGAGGAAAGTTAAAAAATGGTCAGGAAAAGGGAATTAATAAGTACATGAAGGGACAAAGGAGCCAAAGGAGCAAAAACCTTCAGAATCTTTGGAGAGCTAAAGAGCAAAAGGTTTAAACAAGTGTGGCTGCTTAGAAGGAAAATAGAAATATGGACTGGGCCCATTTGTGCAATATTAATATCACGAAGAACCACTTGGATTACAATAAATGATATTTTCTGTCCAGGATGCAGCAGTTCAGTGGAGTCGGAGCTTCGAGCGTTGCTGCAGCAAAGGATTGTTGTCCTGGACGGGGGAATGGGAACCATGATCCAGCAGCACAAGCTCGAGGAGGAAGATTTCAGGGGAGAGGAGTTCAAAGAGCATCTACTACCTCTGAAGGGCAACAATGACCTTCTTAGCATCACACAGCCCAGTGTCATCTACAACATACACAAGGTAGATGGTCCAGACCAGAGGTGCTGTTTCCTTCGCTTGAGCTGATGGAAGCTGAACACGTAGCTTCTGTTAAGGTGTGTGTGTGTGTGTGTGTTTACAGGAATATCTGCTGGCTGGTGCTGACATTGTTGAGACCAATACATTTAGCAGCACGTCCGTTGCCCAGGCAGATTATGGACTGGAACACATGGTACGCTGCACACGACTCATGCTGTGAACATAAAGGTCAAGAACTCTGGTGTTAACTAATTACCCGCTGATGGCTTGTTTCTCAGAACTTTAGCTGTATGTGTGTCTGCACACAGCTGGGAGCTCCTTATCTCCTCCCGTGACCTTGTGTTCATCACACCTTTAGGCCTAATATTGTTTTTTTATTTCATGTCAGTTTATTATTCAGTGAGCCATAATTTGATAATAATTCTAGAATAAAATGCATTGCAACAATGACAAAGGTTTTGAGAATGTTTTCTATTATTTTGACCTTCACAATTTTTGCTGCTACCTCAGATTTTGTTCCAGAATGTTTAGAATAATGATCAGATGGATTATATTTTAAATACAAAGATCCATTTTGCCATCAAAATGTACGGTCAGTCAACAAATTAGTCATTTAGCTTCTGCCGTCAAGTCAAACTTGAGGAATTTGGGTGTTTTTGACCAATCAGTGTCTCTTGAAGGACACTCAAACGCTGGTCTAAATGAGAAATATCTCCAAACTGTGAAGTTTGGTGACATAAGGTGAACTTGAAATGGTTCTCCATGCCTTTATCTCCTCCCGTCTAGATTACTGTAACACACTTTTCACATGTTTTAACAAAAAAGCCCTTGACCGCCTTCAGTTGGAACTCTGCAGCGAGGCTCCTAACTGGAACAACCAGAAGAGCTCACATCACACTGAACAGAAAAGGGATTATGGGTTAGTTGTTAAAGCAGCATTCCGCAACATTGCAGTTATATGGTCTCTGTCGCCCTCTAGAGGCATGCTGCGTAACGTCACTGTCGTAACATTAAATCTCTCTCTGGGGCATAAGAGGCATGTTTACATTCCTAATGTCAGGCAAAACAACGAAAACAAACTTTTCCACCTCCACACATTGAATAAATAGTTTTATCAGGGCTGTATAACAACTTTATGCCCGACCAAACACAATAACCCTGGTGAAATCATTTATTACTTATCTATCCATTAGCAGCACGGCTAGGTCAGAGTCGGTAGTTCATGCTGTTCTTTCTAAAGGCTAATTTATACTTGTCCGTCTGCGTCAGTACGGAGACACGCAGCGCCATTTTGCATCGACGCAAGGGCTCTCGGACGGGCTCGCGGAGGGTGACGGAGACATGCCCCCAAAAATAACTGTCCGTCGAGAGCAACGGAGAGCGCAAGCTTGTGATTGGTCAGGACGCCGCTTCTCTGAAATACGTCACCAGCAGCACCGCCACTGCCGACTCAAAAAATAAAGAGCGCTGAAGATATTTAGCGGCTGACATGGAGCAGATTGAAGAACGCCTCGCTGAAAAAGTTTGAAAATATGAAAGTTTATTCACTCGTGACTGAAGGAGCACAAAGATACACAGCGAGCGATTTATTCGTGGACGGAAATGACGAGAAACGTGGGTTTAGAGGTGCCGACCGCATGAAGAGGTGGAGGAGAATGAGGGACAAATTCGTCCGTGTTAAAAACTCTCTAAAATACATTAAAACAAGGTAAACACAGTACTAAATACACTATCGTAGACCGGATACGTGGCTGTAATGGTGGCAGGATACCCCAGAAATGTGCTACGCCCTCTGCTGTCCAGGCGGGGGGTTGCTTTGCAACATCCCCCAGCCAACAGAGAAGTAGAAACATAAAACGCCTCCGTCAACGCATATACGTCTCTAGCCCGCGGAGCTCACGGAGAAGTATAACTCAGCCTTAAGAGAGCTCTCCAGCGAGGAAAAGACGGCCCAATAATAACTCTGGTCTTTGCTCTTGCTCTATCACGTTCTTCTTTTCTTTTACTAGATTCCTCTGATAAGGGATTTCTAGCTTTCTTTGGTGAATCTGCCGCTGCTACAGCGAGTCTACGTTATACAATTATGGCAAGCCAAAGGGATAAAAAAAGCGCATTATGTCCGCCAAAACGCTCGTTCAAGATGCGCATTTTGGTGGACATAACGCACGTTTAGAACGTGCGCTTTTTTATTCCTTTGGCTTGCCATATACTGCATAAAAACGACACCCAGTCAGTACTTCCGGCGCTACCCGATGCACAAAAACTGTATAGCGCAGTAAACAGATGTGGGACCCCCCAACACTATCACAGGTATGAAAATGAACATAATAGATAATACTATGATGCAAAAACTTTACAAAAAAGCATAATTTTAAGGTGTAAAAGTTGCGGAATGTTGCTTTAATTTGACGTGTCTGAGCATATCCATGTTTAAAATTAAAGAAAAACTAGTGTCGTTCCCATCCATCTCATTGTGACACTACTGTACAGGTAATAGAATGAAACAAGTTGTCTCACATAGAATTTACCATATGTCTCAGTACGGAGCAATCCAATCAGTTTAAGTGAGCCACAAACACCCAACAGCTACACTGAAAACAAGAAGTGACGCAAATGCCTTACCGCAGGAAGTGACGATTACATGGTATAACATGGTCAAAAGCCCCAAACAGTGGATTTTGCACAATATAGGATCTTAAACAATTATAGTTATTTGTAACCAGCTTATGTTGACTTAATGTGTAGATGTGTTGCTGTGACTGTTTTGTACAGGCTTATCGCCTCAACAGAGCATCAGCTGAGCTGGCAAGAAAGGCAGCTGACGATGTCTTCAAGCAGTCAGGTCAGCCTTGTTGTCAGAAATATTCCCAATATCTGGGATTTTCTCGTCTGTATAACATCAACTTGTGTGTGTGTGTGTGTTTGACCAGGTTGTAAACGCTTTGTGGCTGGGGCTCTGGGTCCCACCAACAAAACCCTGTCTGTGTCACCCTCTGTGGAGAGGCCAGATTTCCGGAACATCAGTAAGACGACTTCTTAAAAAGAAATATTTTCTTTTGATTTGGCCCATGCAGAAGCTAGTCTTCAGACATCTGTGCAGCGGATGGCTGAGTGTTTCTGACTGTTTGTGTGTATGCCTGTTTTTCCACAGCGTTTGATGAGTTGGTAGAAGCTTACTCCGAGCAGATTCGGGGTTTGTTGGATGGAGGAGCAGATATTCTTCTTGTTGAGACCATCTTTGACACTGCAAATTCCAAGGTTAGTGATCAGATCATATCAAATCATTTATTTTTGTGAAAAAAAGGTAGACTCTAATATCAGGCGAAGAAGACTGGAGGTTAACTTTAAGCTAACAGTGAATTAGAAACAAATAGTCGGCTTTAAAAATGTCTCAAGCTACTTTTTCTTCACTTACCTGGAATCTTCTGGTGTCGATCCCTAACTGGCAACAGCCATGAAAGTCACACGGTGGGTTGGGGGGGGGGGGGGGGGGGGGGGGGGGGGGGGGGGTCACTCGTTTGTTTTGAAACTCAAACTGCAGTACCCATATTTGACCACAGGATGTCAGTCTTCCTTTAACCACAATTTGGTCTCAAACATACAATCAAGCAAAGAAGACAACACATGCAACTCATCGTCTTTAAAGGAACAATACAGCTTTTTATCATCTGCATACCTGTTATAGGAAATGTTTTTAAACTTACGGTTTGTCTGTTTATACAGTTCAGTCGTGGCCAAAAGTTTTGAGAATGACACAAATATGGGAAATTGGAAAAGTTGCTGCTTAAGTTTTTATAACAGCAATTTGCATATACTCCAGAATGTTATGAAGAGTGATCAGATGAATTGCATAGTCCTTCTTTGCCATGGAAATTAACTTAATCTCAAAAAAAACTTTCCACTGCATGTTATTGCTGTCATTAAAGGACCTGCTGAGATCAACTCAGTAATGGTCTTGTTAACTCAGGTGAGAATGTTGACGAGCACAAGGCTGGAGATCATTATGTCAGGCTGATTGGGTTAGAATGGCAGACTTGACATGTTAAAAGGAGGGTGATGCTTGAAATCATTGTTCTTCCATTGTTAACCATGGTGACCTGCAAAGAAACGTGTGCAGCCATCATTGTGTTGCATAAAAATGGCTTCACAGGCAAGGATGTTGTGGCTACTAAGATTGCACCTAAATCAACAATTTATAGGATCATCAAGAACTTCAAAGAAAGAGGTTCAATTCTTGTTAAGAAGGCTTCAGGGCGTCCAAGAAAGTCCAGCAAACGCCAGGATCGTCTCCTAACGAGGATTCAGCTGCGGGATCGGAGTGCCACCAGTGCAGAGCTTGCTCAGGAATGGCAACAGGCAGGTGTGAGCGCATCTGCACGTACAGTGAGGTGAAGACTTTTGGAAGATGGCCTGGTTTCAAGAAGGGCAGCAAAGAAGCCACTTCTCTCCAAAAAAACATCAGGGACAGATTGATCTTCTGCTAAAAGTATGGCGAATGGACTGCTGAGGACTGGGGCAAAGTCATATTCTCCGATGAAGCCCCTTTCCGATTGTTTGGGGCATCTGGAAAAAGGCTTGTCCGGAGAAGAAAAGGTGAGCGCTACCATCAGTCCTGTGTCATGCCAACAGTAAAGCATCCTGAGACCATTCATGTGTGAGGTTGCTTCTCATCCAAGGGAGTGGGTTCACTCACAATTTAGCCCAAAAACACAGCCATGAATAAAGAATGTTACCAAAACATCCTCCGACAGCAACTCCTTCCAACAATCCAACAACAGTTTGGTGAAGAACAATGCATTTTCCAGCACGATGGAGCACCGTGCCATAAGGCTAAAGTGATAAATCAGTGGCTCGGGGACCAAAACGTTGACATTTTGGGTCCATGGCCTGGAAACTCCCCAGATCTTAATCCCATTGAGAACTTGTGGTCAATCCTCCAGAGGCGGGTGGACAAACAAAAACCCACTAATTCTGACAAACTCCAAGAAGTGATTATGAAAGAATGGGTTGCTATTAGTCAGGATTTGGCCCAGAAGGTGATTGAGAGCATGCCCAGTCCAACTGCAGAGGTCCTGAAAAAGAAGGGCCAACATTGCAAATACTGACTCTTTGCATAAATGTCATGTAATTGTTGATAAAAGCCTTTGAAACATATGAAGTGCTTGTAATTATATTTCAGTACATCACAGAAACAACTGAAACAAAGATCTAAAAGCAGTTTAGCAGCAAACTTTGTGAAAATTAGTATTTGTGTCATTCTCAAAACTTTTGGCCACGACTGTAAAAACAGAGGCGCTCCAGAACCGAGTCTTGAGGAACCCCACAGGTTTACTTTACCACATAAACAATAACATGCCTCCGAGAGGTATATAAACCTTTTGTAGCTTCAGTATGTAAGGTGTTTGGTTTGTTGTGCACCATTGTTGTTATTCCGATGTTTTCATGAGCCTCAGGAAAATAACTTTGGAAACTTGTACTGAAAAATGTGTTCTAGTGTATTTAATGTTTGTAATGTACAGCATGCTTGTTCTGCTCTTTGTGTTTGATGTCCACAGGCTGCCCTGTTTGCCATTGACCTGCTTTTTGAGAAAAGCTACGAAAGACGGCCGATATTTGTACGTCTGATACCTGAGTTACCCTCTTTTGATCTTAAACCTGTGTGTGTGCGTGTGCGCGCATGTGTGTGTGTGTGCATATATATCCTTGACCCACTTAATAATTTTGAACAACTATAAATCTGAGTGAAAGGAAGTGAAATGATGAAAGTATGTAGAGAGTGAGTTCAATAGCTGACCAGCATGTTTCAGCTCATGGTCTTCATCAGGGTCCATGGGGGGTTTGTTTATTTTACTCCTGCTGCTGGAGTCTTAATCTGAGTCTATTATTACTCATTACCAGGCAGATACAACATCTGTATCAGATTAGAGTAACTCATTGATTATAGAAACTTGATTTCCTTATTTGCTTTATAAAACTCTTACAGAATAGTCCCCTAAAATGTATTTAAATCTTTCTAAGTAATTACAGCAGTAGCAAATATGATTTTTATTAATTAGCTCTACAGTGGAGAATAACATAAAACAGACGTAGTCTGAAGTGTTGAATGTTTTTTGTCTGGCTTGTTGAGCAGATCTCAGGGACTATCGTTGACCGCAGTGGACGAACTCTGTCTGGTCAGACTGGTGAAGCGTTCGTAGTGAGCGTGTCTCACGCTAAACCGATGTGGTGAGTTACCTGTTAGAACAGTGATCTAAGTGGCGTGGAATGGCAGCAGAACGTCGCTGCTTCAAATAGAATCCATTATAGTCTGTGGGGATGATTCAAACCAGCTGCAATTTTCAGATGCATCCCAGAAGCGCCATGTTGCGCCGATAAAATAAGATCGGGTTCTATTTTTGCCGTGTGCTTGTGGGATGTGTCATTTTCCAAAGTTAAAGGTGACCTAGAATGCAATAAATCAACAATGTAAAACAGAGCTTTGAGCCTCCAAAAAGCATAAGAAAAATTGTTTTGGCTTTCATCTGTCCCAGGAGCCCTGATACAGGCCATTCTAAACCCCCTTACTCAGGCCTTCAATGAAAAGAGCTGTTGACCCCTCCCACTCGGCCAGGACATGCTGATTGGTTGGTTTCCCCAGAAGGCCTCAGACACATGCAGGTTTGAGGAGGCGTGGCTCCCACTTATGACGTGTTAAGGAAGGCTTTCTCAGAACAGGAGGTTTTCTCTCGCCTTTTTCAACTTTCTAATTTACATAAAAAGTAGGTCAAACACAACTTTGACTTTTTGGCATGCTACTGTTGACCACCCAAGCTGTCTTATTCAACAACAACAAGGAAAATGTTGGTTTACATTCTAGGTCCCCTTTAACATAGGGTTAGACAGGAAATCACACTCTGTTTCAGTGTAAAATGTCCGGTAATTTTCAAAATAAAAGTCTATTGCAGCGATGCAATTTCATATCTATGTAGATTACGTCTATACGTGTGACATCACTGCTTATTTACTTACCGCATCGTTTGAGAAGTGCAGCGGTGTGTTTTTCATGGCTTTAATCCTGGCAGTGGAGAGGAACAACATTATATATGACATCAGACAGCGATATCTTTTAGATACCTTCTTTTTGGTTTAATGGTAGATGGAATAATGATGGGGTGGGCATACTTCTTGCCCCCCATCTTGGTGCCTGTACGTTGGGGTTTACCCCGGTGAGCGAGAGGGTAGCCTCCCTCCGTCTTCGGGTGGGGGGACGGGTCCTGACTGTGGTTTGTGCTTATGCACCAAACTGCAGCTCAGACTACCCACCCTTTTTGGAGTCCCTGGAGGGGGTGCTGGAAAGCGCTCCTTCGGGTGACTCCCTCGTTCTGCTGGGGGACTTCAATGCTCACGTGGGCAACGACAGTGAGACCTGGAGAGGTGTGGTTGGGAGGAACGGCCCCCCTGATCTGAACCCGAGTGGTGTTCTGTTATTGGACTTCTGTGCTCGTCATGGATTGTCCATAACAAACACCATGTTCAAGCATAAAGGTGTCCATATGTGCTCTTGGCACCAGGACACCTTAGGCCGCAGGTCGATGATCGATTTTGTTGTCGTTTCATCTGATCTGCGGCCGCATGTCTTGGACACTCGGGTAAAGAGAGGGGCGGAGCTGTCAACTGACCACTACCTGGTGGTGAGTTGGCTTCGATGGTGGGGGAAGATGCCGGTCAGACCTGGCAGACCCAAACATGTTGTGAGGGTCTGCTGGGAACGTCTGGCAGAGTCTCCCGTCAGAAGGAGCTTCAATTCCCACCTCCGACAGAACTTCAAACACGTCCCGGGGGAGGCGGGGGACATTGAGTCCGAATGGACCATGTTCCGTGACTCCATTGTCGAGGCGGCTGACCGTAGCTGTGGCTGCAGGGTGGCCGGTGCCTGTCGTGGCGGCAATCCCCGAACCCGCTGGTGGACACCGGCGGTTAGGGATGCTGTCAAGCTGAAGAAAGAGTCCTATCAGGTCTTTTTGGCCTGTGGGACTCCGGAGGCAGCTGATAGGTACCGGCAGTCCAAGCGGAATGCGGCTCGGGTGGTCGCAGAGGCAAAAACCCGGGCATGGGAGGAGTTCGGTGAGACCATGGAACAAGACTTCCGTACGGCTTTGAGGAGATTCTGGTCCACCATCCGGCGTCTCAGGAGGGGAAAGCAGTGCACTACCAACACTGTTTACAGTGGGGAGGGTGTGCTGCTGACCTCGACTCAGGACGTTGTGAATCGGTGGGCCGAGTACTTCGAAGACCTCCTCAATCCCACCGGCACGTCTTCCAGGATGGAAGCAGAGTCTGGGGATTTTGGGTTGGGCTCTCCAATCTCTGGAGCTGAGGTCACTGAGGTGGTCAAAAAACTCCTCGGTGGCAAGGCTCCGGGGGTGGATGAGATCCGCCCGGATTTCCTTAAGGCTCTGGATGCTGTGGGGCTGTGTTGGTTGACGCGGCTCTGCAATATCGCGTGGACATCGGGGGCAGTTCCACTGGATTGGCAGACCGGGGTGGTGTTCCCCCTATTTAAAAAGGGGGACCGCAGGGTGTGTTCCAACTACAGGGGGATCACACTCCTGAGCCTCCCTGGTAAGGTCTATTCAGGGGTTCTGGAGAGGAGGGTCCGTCGGATAGTCGAACCTCGGATTCAGGAGGAGCAATGTGGTTTTCGTCCTGGCCGTGGAACACTGGACCAGCTCTATACCCTTGGGGGGGTCCTGGAGGGTGCGTGGGAGTTCGCCCAACCAATCTACATGTGTTTTGTGGATTTGGAGAAGGCGTTCGACCGCGTCCCTCGGGGGGCCCTGTGGGGGGTACTCTGGGAGTATGGGGTACCAGGCCCCTTGATACGGGCTGTTAGGTCCCTGTACGACCAGTGTCAGAGCTTGGTCCGTATTGCCCTTTTGGCTGCTCTTTGTCACCGATTCTGTTCATAACTTTTATGGACAGAATTTCTAGGTGCAGCCAAGGTGGTGAGGGGATCCGTTTTGGTGGCCTAAGGATCAGGTCTCTGCTTTTTGCAGATGATGTGGTCCTGTTGGCTTTGTCAGAACGTGATCTCCGGCTTTCACTGGAGTGGTTCGCAGCCGGGTGTGAAGCAGCTGGGATGAGAATCAGCTCCTCTAAATCCGAGACCGGAGTCAGAAAAGGGTAGAATGCCTTCTCCAGGTCAAGGACGAGGTCCTGCCCCAAGTGGAGGAGTTTAAGTATCTCGGGGTCTTGTTCACGAGTGAGGGAAGGGTGGAGCGTGAGATCGACAGGCGGATTGGTGCTGCATCTGCAGTGATGGGGGCGTTGTACCGGTCTGTCGTGGTGAAGAGAGAGCTGAGTCGAAAGGCGAAGCTCTCAATTTACCGGTCGATCTACGTTCCTACCCTCACCTATGGTCACGAGCTTTGGGTAGTGACCGAAAGAACGAGATCGCGGATACAAGCGGCCGAAATGAGTTTTCTTCACAGGGTGGCTAGGCTCTCCCTTAGAGATAGGGTGAGGAGCTCGGTCATCCGGGAGGGGCTCGGAGTAGACCCGCTGCTCCTCCACATCGAGAGGAGCCAGTTGAGGTGGCTCGGGCATCTGATTAGGATGCCTCCTGGACGCCTCCCTGGTGAGGTTTTCCGGGCACGTCCAACCGGGAGGAGACCCAAAGGAAGACCCAGGACACGCTGGAGAGATTATGTCTCTCGGCTGGCCTGGGAACGCCTTGGGATTCCCCCGGAGGAGCTGGCCCAAGTGGCTGGGGAGAGGGAGGTCTGGGCTTCCCTCCTTAAGCTGCTGCCCCCGCGACCCGACTCCGGATAAGCGGGAGAAAATGGATGGATGGATGGAATAAACAAACCGTGAATTTTGAAGTCTCGAGGGATTTTGTGATCTTGCGAGTCCAGTGAGGAGCGTGGCGGTGAAGCCGCTTTGTGGTTGAGATTCTCCCGGTGTGCACTGGCAAGCAGCGAAAATCCCGAGTAAAGCGTTCGTCTGCCGTTCCACGACGCTGACGCTTCCAGTGTGCAGCAGGCTTGAGGTAACCTGTCTGCTCCACAGAAACACAACGCGGCACAAAAATGGTGGTGATGTTGGACATTCTGCTCAGGTTTATGGCTTTTTGTCAGAGTGAACCAGGAAATGGCAGCACGCAGCGAGCTTGGAGCAGCCAGTGACTCCACCCATTAGCCAATCAGCAGCCACAGTCGTGATGCTGGCCCGACTCGGCGCACTTAGGACTTCAAGGAAGCAGGGATTAAAAAATTCAGGAAAAAGTAGAGGGAAAATACTGAATCGTGCTGTTGGTGGCCAGGCTAAGCTGCACTAATCCGAGTTACACTGAGTAGTCCTACAAGTCCCACCCCCTTCCTCCCCCCATGTGCTATGAGGGGCACACCCACTTTCTGTCATGGAGCTGGCAGGGAAACATAACTGCACTGATGATCTGAGTTAACCCACGCTGTGCTGAGCTGTTTTCGGCTGAGCAGTGCTGTTGGAAAAACGGCTTAAGTGGTTCCAAGTGTATAGAGCTGGGCTGAAAACGTGACTTCAGAGGACTTAGTCACTGATTGGCTAGGGGGTGGAGTCACCATTTCTTAACCAGAGTGTTTCACCTCGCTCCCCGCAGCTTTTTCTAGGTCTTTTCTTTTGGAAGTCTGACAGAAAGCCACAGACTGAGCAGAATGTTCCTGCAGGTCCATCCTGAGTGATCAGCATCGCTACCATGTCCTCCATTGTTGCACTGCATTGTGTTTGTGTTGAGCCAAGTGGAGTTGCGCAGCAGGTACTAGTGAAAAAGGGCCATAATATACGTTCCCCCACTAACTCTGCTCTCTGTCGCTGGTGTTGTTGCAGCATCGGTCTGAACTGTGCCTTGGGGGCGACTGAGATGAGGCCATTTATTGAGACTATTGGAAAAAGCACCTCTTCTTTTATTATTTGTTATCCCAACGCAGGTAAGTTCCTGTCAGTTTGCAGCCAGCAGCTTAGATAATCACTTCAACCAGAGCATTAGAGCACCTTACAGAGAAAGAAGTCGGTGTGTTTATAAACCATAATCAGCTTCAGACCTTGACTCAGGAAAGCATCAGTGCAGGATTTAATCGTTCTGATTCAGAACATCTTTTACCAGGAAACATACAGAGAGCTGATATTCATGTAGTATCATCTCTCACCTCCAGGAGGGTCTCATCTGTTCATTTGTTGTTGTTTTTTTTTAGGCCTTCCAAACACGTTTGGAGGATACGATGAAACTCCTCAAGTTACGGCCTCCAGTTTAAAGGTTTTAATTTTCTTTTATCTGAAAGACACCTATTATTACTTTAAAAAAAAAATATTATAGCATATACACATTTGTGTGGGATCACATTGACGTCTGAGTGTGATTTAGTTACCTCACACACTAGTGTACTAGGTGAAGTCCTCTCCTGGATCTCCCTCACTGTAGCTGCAGCAGCTGGGGTCCTCGGCATGAGCTGCCTCTGTTGTAGATACGGTACCACAAGCACCTTCCCCAGGCTCCTCTAGGAAGATATGCCTCTTGCTCAGCTTTGATATGCTCCACTCAGGAAAGATATGTGTCCAAATGACAAATGTGTTGAAGGCTGATACATTGATCATGAGGTAAAAGTGGCCAGCGTGCAGTCATTATGTTTTCTGCAGACATTTTGCCTGACGAATATTTGGGGATGAAGACCACTGTGTTTCACCATTTTTTATGTAAATGCCTTGCTTTTGAGGAATATGAATAGCAGCTTCCTCATATGGCTCATAATCAGAATCATACTCAGAATTGACCTCGAGATGGTTTTCATCTTCAGACACATCCTCCTCTACTTCACTGTCATGATCAAAGATGAGTTCCAGAGCTTCCTGGGCTGTCATCTGTTTACTGATGCTGGTCATTTAGTTAATCTCTGACAGAGACTAGATCATATGAAGCTGCAGAGTGTGATGTTGAAGGCCTCCCTTGCAGATGATCTTTATATGTTTTGCTCTTGCCCTACTAAATGACCACTCAGTGTGGTTGGAATCTGCCTACAGGAACCTTTTCAGTGACATAAGTGTTCTGTTTAGAACTTTGGAGCATTCTCTAGAGTCCTACCTTTATTTTGGTACCAAAACAGCTCAAATAAACCTTGTAGTTCTGGAGATATACTCAATTTATTATGGGCACATCAATTTCAAGCAAAGCTCTATAAAGTGGCCAAGGGTTCAAGGGGTTGAAGTCCGCTTGAACCCAACAAGGACACCAATGAGGGGACAGTATCATATCTCCCCGTTTTAGTTAAAATATGAGCAACTGCATTTTGCACCATCTGCAGACCTCTTAAGCTTTTGTTGGGTAACTCAAAAAGCAGAGTTGTTGGAGTGAAAACCCAATAAATGGAACCTCTAAAGAGAACAACGCTGTCTATCGTCTCATGTATTTGCAGGAGTTTGCTATGGATGGACTGGTGAATGTTGTGGGAGGATGTTGTGGGACCACTCCGTCACACATAAGGTCCTTTAACGGTTTCTGATCATTAGATCCTTGAATATTTCTGAGGTTTGACTGTGTTGTGTTCCTTTTCCCTACAGAGCCATATGTGAAGCAGTCAAACACTGCCAGCCAAGAGTTCCTGCTGCTAATATTTACAAAGACTACCTGCTGCTCTCAGGTATGTGGGTCTAGCCTGGTAAGCCATCCTAAATGTGAATATATAGTCTGGCCACGGCCCATAGACAGCTCAGTCGTGGGGCGGAATCTATGGTTGTCTCCGCATGCTGTTGAACAACGAACAACGTGACGTACTCACCGCTATGGATGTCAGTCAACGGGGTAGTCCACCATACTCTATCAAAGAAGATGCAAATACATCCGTTTGTTGTAGAGCTGGACTCCGAGGCCTCAGGATTCCCAAGAATCTGATTATTGCATCTTCTTGACCGACCTTCCAGACCCTTGTATTTATCTTGAAGGTCCATAAAGTCCCTCTTCAGCTCCTTCACTGCCCTCTGCACGAAGATGACTTCATCAGACCAGGTGGACCAGAGATGAAAGGTGAACTACCTTTCATCTCTGTTACGCACAACTTGACCTGGTCCACATCTGACCGGAGCTCAGTAGAAGTATTCCTCAGCTTGGCTCTAGATAGTTGATGTTTATTTCTGAGTATGTTTAATAATGTTGTCAGCATTCATCAATAGGACACTTCAGAATACTTTTATAATTCTTAACAGGTAAATAATAAAGATGATATTCTTGAATTGTTTTTTTTTACTGTGCGGTTTGATTGGGAAAAGCCTTTAGTAGCTGGACAATGTCTATCCATCCATCCACCCATCACTTTCTCTATCTCTATACATCCATCAATTTCTCTATCTCTAGCCATCTCTCTCCATCCATTAATCAATTTCTCCATCCATCTCTAGCTCTGTATCCATCTATCATCCATCCATCCATAAATTTCTCTAGCCATCCATCCATCTATTTCTCTATCTCTATCCATCCATCCATCTATTTCTCTATCTATCCATCCATCCATCCATCCATCCATCCATCTATTTCTGTATCTCTATCCATCTCTATCTCGCTATCCATCCATCATTCATTTGTCCATCCATCTAAGACAATTTAAAGTCTACCATCATACAAACAAGCATATCTATAGCTTTTGGAAGGACACCTGAGTTCCTGGAGAAACCCCACCCATAAATGCAGAAAGGCTGTGCTGGCAGGATTCAAACCTGCAACCTTCTCGCTGAGAGTTAACATGGCTACCAACCATGTCACCATGCAGCCCAAAAGTAAAACTAATGATTGTAATTTTTCAGGCTTGGAGCCATTCAGGATTGGCCCATACACAAACTTCGTAAACATTGGAGAGCGCTGCAATGTGGCTGGGTCACGCAGGTTTGCTAAGCTGGTCATGGCTGGACAATATGAGGTTGTATTTATTTTACTCAAGTCACTTATTGAATTTATTGCATACAGCTTCATTAGAGTCTTAAGTTTAATTTCTGGGGACTTGCTTCTGTTTGTTTTTCAGGAGGCTCTGAGCATTGCTAAGACTCAGGTAGAGATGGGAGCTCAGGTCTTGGACATAAACATGGATGAGGGCATGCTGGATGGGCCAACAGCTATGGCACGATTTTGTAACTTCATTGCCTCTGAGCCAGACATTGCACGGGTAGGATACTGGAAAGTATGCATTCTCAGCATCTTTCTGTGTTGGTGCTTGACTAAACAGTATAATGTTAATAGCTTGTGCCTCTTCCTGAATGTGATTCATTTCAGGTGGCATATTAGACACTGCCGTAGTAACACCATGGTTTCTTTCTCAGGTTCCTCTGTGCATTGACTCATCTAACTTCGCAGTGATTGAGGCTGGGCTGAAATGCTGTCAGGGCAAGTGCATCGTCAACAGCATCAGCCTGAAGGAAGGAGAGCAGGAGTTCCTGCTCCGAGCGACCACTGTGAAGCGCTACGGTGCTGCTGTGGTGGTCATGGCCTTTGATGAGGAGGGACAGGTGAGCAGACAGTTATGCTAAAGACACACACACACACCAATACTGGTCTATTCCTTAACCCTAACTAGAACTTAATTTATACCATACCTCTAAAACCAGGTTTTAGGGAGTTTTCCATTGTGGAGACCAGCTAAATGTCCCCACGTTGCAGGTTAACCCTGGAAAATTGTCCTCAAAATGTAATACAAATAAGCACACACACACAAACACAAACTGAGGAGTGTGTTTTGGTCTCCAGGCCACAGACACAGACCGCAAAGTAGAGATCTGCACTCGAGCCTACAATCTGCTGGTTACCAAGGTGGGATTTGACCCCAATGACATCATCTTTGACCCCAACGTCCTAACCATTGGTACAGGTATGGAGGAGCACAGCGAGTATGCCGTCAACTTCATCAGAGCCACCAAACTTATCAAGGTAACAGAGCTGCCACTGAAACAACAGTTAGGAGTTTTATACAGATTTCATATTTCTAGTGAAAACTTCTTTTGACAACAAACTGTTGTTATGGCTTGTTCATTATTCTAAACAGAAATACTTTACTATTATCACCTGTGTTGTTTAGGAGACTTTACCAGGAGCCAGGGTGAGTGGAGGTCTGTCCAACCTGTCCTTCTCCTTCAGGGGGATGGAAGCCATTAGAGAAGCTATGCATGGAGCATTTCTGTATCATGCCATCAAGGTAAACACACACGTGTCCTGTCTCCTTGCTTCATGTCAGACACTTTTCACCTACATGTTTGTTTCTACTCACAGCTCTAATGTTCCCTGTTGTCACATAGTTCTGTTAGGACTAGTTATTACTGACCTTTTTTGTTATTTTGTCATTTATTTATTTACCCAGCTAAAATAAACACAATTTAACTGAGTAATACATTTAAAATACAGTGCAGGAGTCAGTTCAGTCATAGCAATATTACAAGAACAATATCATTGAGAACAATAAATTAAATAAGACAAAAAAATAATATCTGGAATTTAGTTGGCATGCCAAGTAAGAAGCACTATCCCATAAAGTTGTGCCCTAAAACAGTCAGTAGAGAAATTACTTAAATATTTAGGAGGATGGATTTACATTAAAGGGGCCATATCATGGAAAATCTGCTTTTTGGAGCTTTTTACCGAGTGATATTATTTCCTCATGAAAAAAAAATACCCAAACCCGTTTTGGCTGCATTCATGCATTTTCCTGTTACAGTTGCAATTTTTGAGTTTTACTTTGAAAATCCTGCAAAGCCTCAATGGAAACGAATTGCATCATTGGGCCCAGCTCCTCTCCCAGAAGCTAGTCTCTGATCTGAGACCTGCCTCCCCTGGCCAGCACAGGACATGTGTCTTAGGCGACTGTTTTGTAACAGACTTGGTAGTCCACTGGTTAGAGTCCCAGACTGACATGTAGTTTTGCACTGGTTTGACTTTTTTCTTCTTTTTTTAGCTACACTTGCCAGTATTATGTTTTCAACCCTTTATTGGTAAACTGTTTAAAATATAAGGACTGATCATTGACATATCTTGTTTGTTTCTGTAGCCAGTGTGTGTCCATGTGAGGTGAGCAGAGTAAATCAACTAAAAAGCTGCTTGGAAACGACCAAATTCAAAGATCTTTACAGACACAAAATATTTTGTAGAAAATAATCAATAAAACTAAAATATAAAAAATGAAATCTGCTTCATCTGCTAAATAAATTACTGCCGACACCACCGGGAGTTGAACCGGCATCAGGCCGTGGCAAAACAAGATGAAAGGCAATTACTTTAACCACTAGACTACCAAGGCCAATACAACAGCAGACACTGTTGTAGGTGCGTTTTGTCAGAGCGGGTGACTCTTTTTTTTAATTTAAAGATAATTTATTCAATTTGATCTATGTAATGTAGTAGTGTTGTCAAAAGAACCAGGTCTTCGGTACCAACCCGGTACTACAAAAATGTAAACGTCACGGTTCCAAGATTTCGTAGGTACCGGTAGTACCGAGGACCCGTCTAAACCCGGATCCTTGATGCGCATGATTCGCGCATTCACTGGGCGCGTGCAGTCGCTTCTAAAGCAACACCACAGAACGCAGAGTGACGGCGAGCGGTGGACCTGATGTGGTAAATAAAGTTCATTCATACGAAGAACCCCCGCCCCGCTGTCACGGAGACCGACAGGAGAGATGCTTCGCTCCAGCAGCACCTCCCGTTCTCATGCTTTCTTCTATTTTAAATTCCAAAACTTGACAGGATGTCCAGACAGACCCCTGAATCCCTCTGTCGGCGCTTGTCATCAGGAACGTCCTGACACGACGCTCACCTCCGCTGATCAGTGACGTAGGAGGCGGATTTAATGCGACATGACCGTTCAGACTAGTCGCTTTCAAAAACTTCGCATATGTGTCAGAATCAGTACTACATGTGGTGTGAATACACCATCATCTTTATTAACTATTTAAATCTCCTATACGTTTAATTAGGGTAACAAACAAACAGGATGACATAAAGGCGTTGACTGCTCACAGACCGGAGTTTTTCTTTTTTTAATGATTGTAATGTGTTTCCAAAAGATGAACAACAATGTATGGCTCAGTCAGTGTTCATGTCCTTAAAATCAGTTTGTCAATAAAACTGTTCTAACTAGAGGTTCTAGTCTGGATAACTAGCAGGTTTACAAAAATATATGAACAAAAGCACATTTTGATTAAATAAAAGTGCATTAAAAACATGTTATGATAGTAGTACAATAGTAATTCAGTTCATTTTTCCAATATACAGCACTGATTCACAAAAGATGTCATCTCAAAGCACTTTACAGGAAAATTAATGTTTTTATAGGTAAATTTAGTCTAAATTAAATTTTTGTTTGGTACCGAAATTAGTACAGAGAACCGTGGATTTTCACTGGTACCGGTACCGAATACTGAAATTCTGGTACCGTGACAACACTATAATGTAGACAGCTAGACCAAAATTGGCATTCTCAATCTAAGTATTAAAGTTGGTCACAACTAATGTGTCATCTGCACACATAATTGGTGTTAGCATGTATTAAAAAAATATAAATGTCATTAATATGGGTGATGGTGGCAGAGGAGTTAAGTGGCCGCCTTGCAATCGAAAGGTCGCAGGTTCGCAACCCGCTCAGTCTGTCGCTGTCGTTGTGTCCTTGGGCAAGACACTTAACCTGCCTTGCCTGCTGGTGGTGGTCGGAGGGACCGGTGGCGCCAGTGTACGGCAGCCTCGCCTCTGTCAGTGCGCCCCAGGGCAGCTGTAGCTACAATGTAACTCATCCCCACCAGTGTGTGAATGGGTGGATGATTGTGTTGTGAAGCGCCTTGGGGGGTTGTAGAACCCTAAGAAGGCGCTATACAAATACAGGCCATTTACCATTTTACCATTTAATATAAATAAGGAACAACACTGGACCAAGAATGGAACCCTGCAGGACACCACAGTGATTTGTACGTGACATTTCTAAACCCTTATTTGTTTAATTTGGCTAAAAGGATTTTGTCATTTTCACGCTTTGGAAAAGTTGCTTTGTAAAAATACAAGTGAATTCATTATTTTCAAGAGCAGCTGAAACATTGTTGGTCAGATTGAGTAATGTGGACAGTTTGCCAGTTCATCACAGGGACACACTAACAACCAGTCCCACACTAACTCACACCAAAGGACAATTTAGAATGTGGAATGATTTTTATGAGAACCATATTGTAATCATTAAGAATTGTATTGTTGTCTAAAAGCAGTAAAAATCTTTTGTAAACAATTTTTTCGAGTATTTTTACAAAACATGGCAAAGATATAGGTCTGTTTGACAAATGTGAACGATCATTGGTTTTAAATAGGGGAACAACTTTTAATTCTTCAGGAACAACACCTGTTTAAAGAGACAAAGACAAATATAAAAGAACGCTTCTGGGTAGGGCTGGGCGTTAGAACGATAAAAAATATATTTTGAAATAACTTTTCCTCAGTAGACATATGAGAACAGGTTGAGCTTCAACATATGAAGCCTATGCCACGCCCATCTACTTCTAGACCATGGGTCACCGGAAATAAGAAAAAATAAATGCAAGTCAGTGGGGCTAAAAAGCTTTTTTCTAATCCCGTTTGGTATGAGCCATGGATTTCACATATGATGTTCGCAAATTATGATGCCTCACAAATATGTTTTATGAGTGGAAATAAGCTACTTTCTTTAGTCGAACAAAAACACTTCACATACGGACCAAATCAACTTTCTAAATCAATATTTATTCATAACTAATGTTGAACTACTGTGTGAACGTTGTCAGGATGGGATGGACATGGGGATTGTGAATGCCGGGAATCTGCCGGTTTATGATGACATTAACAAGGAGCTGTTGTTACTCTGCGAAAACCTCATCTGGAACAGAGATACAGAAGCTACAGAGAAGCTGCTGGCCTATGCACAGGTGTGTGTACACACACACACACACACACACACACACACACTGAGCTGTCTGGTCATTCATGAACATGAATGTTAACAGAACAACGTGAAAGGAGGGAAGAAGGTGATCCAGACAGATGAATGGAGAGAAACAAGCGTGGAGGACAGGTTGGAGTATGCGCTCATTAAGGTGAGACACATTCACTCACACCATCCGGTACTTTCTGTTTGCAAATGAAACACACTGGAACTGAGATCTGGAGAATAAACGCCTGCTTACAGAGCTCCAGATGGTTCATGTAGACTCGGGCAGTAAGTCACAAAAGGAAAGGGAAACTAATCAGAACCAGTCAAAATCAAACTGATCACATTAGAGGTGTGAGGAGCCAACAACCGATGTCTGGACTTCACCAGGGCAGGGGTTTAGGGGTGCTGAGCACCCAGAGAGCTGTTGTCCAGGCAAGATTAGTTTCACAGTTGTACCTTTTAACACAATTTCATTGCCACATTTGTAAAATAAAAGTAAAACACTCTTTTCCACAAATCAATGAAAGGTTTCACAAATTCCAAAAAACTAGACGTGAAGTTATGTTTTAATTTAGTGAAAAATCACAGACCAGTGTTTATTGTTCAGTCTGTGGAGGCCAACAGAGAGAGCTACGTCTATTGTTCTCACGTGATAGTGGACGTCATAAGTTTGGGTTGCAGCATGGTTATCCGTTTTAACTCTTTTGGGACAGCAGTAGCTCAGGAGGTAGAGCGGGTTGTCCAGTGATCAGAAGGTTGTAGGTTCGATCCCGGCTCCCACCAGAGAATGCTGCTGTTGTGTCCTGGTTAGGGCTAGGCGATATGGCCTAAAACCAGTATCACGGTATATTGAGGAGTTCACCTCGATAACGATAAATCGACGATAACTACATGTATGCGCAAAAACACAAGTTTTCCACTAGATGGGGCTTTCAGGTGTGTTAGGTTGAGTCACGTTGTCATGTGACTCGAGGTGGTACAGCTTCTTAAAGGGACATGAACGTCGTCAACCTACACACCTTTTAATTTTTTATTACCAAATTTATTGACGTGGGAAAAATGATATCGGTTAGTCAGAGATTTTGATAATGATAAATTTTCGATTTATTGCCCAGCAAGACACTTAACCCGCCTTGCCTACTGGTGGTGGTCAGAGGGGCTGGTGGCACCAGTGTTCTGCAGCCTCGCTTACATCAGTGCGCCCCATCACCAGCGTGTGAATGGGTGGATGACTATTGTGTCGTGAAGCGCCTTGGGGGTTTGTAGAACCCTAAGAAGGCGCTATACAAATACAGGCTATTTACCATAGACTCGGTTAATCTGGTGAACTCTCTCCTCCCACAGCAGGGTTTGATTTTACTGACTGTCCTCTTGAACTGATTTGTTGACTTCTAGAGAGGTTACTGAATGTCCTCCAGTCAAACAGCCTGTCTGTAGATGGTCAAGCTCAGACTCATCTTACAGTTATGCTCCTTTAGAGCAGTTTCAACAGTGGGGTTTAGGAGGCCCCCAGAATAACCCCCAGTCTCCCTCTCTCGATTGTTGTTGCTCTGATTGAAGCGAATGGCACTTTTGATACAAGAGCTCATTTAATTTAAATTCCATTCAGTTTAGTTTGGTTCACAGCATCGGTTCACAATACGTTTTTGAAACGTTCACAAACTGTTCAAATATGCAGTCTGACTTTAAGCATGTGTTTCTAATAATAATAATAATAATGTGCTGTTCCCTACCAGGGAATAGAGAAATATGTGGTGGAGGATGTAGAGGAGTGCCGGGCTCTGGTTGGCCGCTACAAGCGACCCCTTCACATCATTGAGGGCCCCCTGATGAATGGTATGAAGGTGGTGGGAGACTTATTTGGAGCAGGAAAGATGTTCCTACCACAGGTACTTCTGCTCATTTTGTCTGCTGTACGGTCCCGTAAGGTCTCTGTTTCAGCCTGAAAGACCAAAGCTAAAGATATGGGTTATAAATGTGTTTTCTGTTTAGTCAGTGTGTAAAACAAAGGACCAAGCAGGTGAACATGACATTGTTTCATACAAGAACATCCATGTTCTCTACCTGTTTATGGAATCAGATTGATGCCAGTCAGAAGACAGCTCTGCATGGATGTAGAATTATTCAGAGCTCCATGAGGGCAGTCCTGCCTTTTCTACACTGATGTTAAGCATTAAAATTAGGGATGCACCAATATGACATTTTGGGCCGATATACGCTGACAGTGACAGTGTGTATTCCTAATTAAAATACCTTTAACATCATCATCATGTCATCATTCTTGTCTGTGAATGATAACGATAACAATGTGTTTCCATGTATTTGTGAAGCTGTGTCAGAAATGCTGTGTTTGCTGCTTGCAGGTGATCAAGTCAGCCCGCGTTATGAAAAAGGCGGTTGGTCATCTGATTCCCTTCATGGAGAAGGAGAGGGAGGAGATGATGATAGCATCAGGGTCCGCTGAGGAGGTGGTGAGTCAGCCAGTAAATGTCTGACTAGCTGCTGCTGGTTGAGTGTTTCTGATGTTTTCCACCACCAACAGGATCCCTATCAGGGCACTATCGTTCTGGCTACAGTGAAAGGAGACGTCCATGACATTGGCAAGAACATAGTGGGAGTGGTGCTGGGTTGTAACAACTTCAGGTAAATCTTCTCATGGTTTAGGACTTATCTGATTAACTAACCAGCCTTCTACAATGCTTCTATTATTCTGCTTAAGTTGTTTATTTAGAAAAAGGATGTGTTTGAGTCTTCTTCTACGGTATATGGCAGCCTGCCCTGTTGACCGACATCTGTAGCAGTGAGTACGTCATGTTGTTTGTTGTCCAATAGCATGTGGAGACAGTTTGAAAGACAACCGTGGATTCCGCTGCACGTCAATGGGTCGATGGGTCGTGGCCAGACTATATATTCACATATAGAGGGAGGCTAGTCAGAATCCACCACATCAATGAAATATTTGTCCAAACCAAAAACATCATAGAGGCTGATATGGTCAGCAGTATTAACCCTTTATAGGGCACTCACTAGTTATGTTTACATGCGCCAAATTTCCCCAATCCGATCCAAATCTTGGTTGATCGGAAATCCCAAATCTCTGTTTACATGGACACTAACTGGAATGATCCGATCACGCCGCAATGCACGCACCATAGCTTGCGCATGCGCAGACTTGTCTTTCCCAGAAGAAAAATTGTAAACAAACGCCATCTTGTCCGCACGTCTTTTCCCTTGCATTTTATTTGCTTATTCTCTAGCTTCGGTGAATTCCCGCTTCCTGCATCTTTAGATGCACTTGAGTGTATAACTCGGCATTTTTAGCCGTTCAGCCATCGAGACGTTCAGTAATATTGAGCTCCCGTAGTATTTCCAGTAAAAAATAGCGTCGGCAACAGATCACTTCTGTTTACCTCCCACCATGTTTTCGATCTGTCCTGAGCATGTGCAGAGGCGAAAAGAGGTCACGCTGCAGTTGCATACATGCGCAGTGGGAATTATTTTACCCCAACAATCCGAATGGCTGTGTACATGGACGCCAATCGGATTGACGATCGGACAAAACCACCTCTCTCAATCAGAATGAAATTTCATTTGGATCAGAATATTCCGATTGACATGTTTACATGACAAATCTTTGATCCGATAGGGCGTTCAATCCGATTACTTGTGCCCATGTAAACGTAGCTACTGAAGTAGTTTAAAATTTCAACCCCAGGGTGTTATTATGGGACATAATAAAATTATTTTTCTGTTGTTACAATTTTCAAAATTATTTATTTTCATGGAGAAAATGAGAGAAAAGGAAATCTGGACGCTGGCCCTGTCCTGGTAAAAGAAATCCCAAAGTAAAAAACATGAACAAGTTAAAATAAACATTATTTTTTAATAATATAGATAATTATAAGACACTTTAGAATAATCTAGCTAATTTTAGAATATTATATCACTGTTGAATAACACTGAATATATCACAATTATTAAACAATACAGTATACTTTAATAAAAACAGATTACTGTGGAATATTTTTGGAAGTTATAGAACATTAAATGCCATTTCTGATCAAATATAGATTATTAGAATACTTTAGAATATTATGTATTTGAGGATCTGCCTCAGTATCATCTTCCTCCTCTTCATCATCATCACTGATGGTGAGACTCACTGGCACAATAACTGTCCCCCTCTGTTTTTTATTGAAATCTTAGTTTTAAACTGAAAAATATATTCAATATTATAATTGTTATTATTACTGTAACCATGATCATGAAGATTATGTCTAAAAAACAACAGATTTTACCTAAAAATAAACAATTTCTTTTACTTGTTGAGGGCGTATGATCAAATATGGCAGCTTTGATTTTCATGCTCTGATTTCACCAACTTCATTGAGTTTAACATTTACAACACATATATCCTTATTTAGCACCACTAGTCAACCTTGTGACGTGAGAGTTTCATAAACCTAGCATTGTTAGTTTTAGAGATCTGACCATAAACACAAGAGGAGACGAGCTCCAGGAAGGCAGTTTTCTGGTTTGGCACGTCGTAGCCCCGCACTGATTGGTCGAACGGCGCCATGGTGCAAACTGTGACTAGCTTGATCTCTGATGATTAGTTGGGTGAAATCTCGTAATTCTAAGAGTCCGTGAAAAGGCACACGACATTATTTATGGTGTGAGTGGAAGTGTCTAAATATAGACGCTTGCCCTATAAAGGGTAGTGTTGATATTTGTTCAAGACTTTGTGATTTTTACCCAACACAACAGAGGTGACTTGTATGTCACACGGAAACGCAATACAGCACAACAATGGTGTTTATGTTAAACATTCTGCTCAGTCTCTGGCTTTTTGTCAGACTCTGAACCCGGAAATGGCTGCAGGCAGGAGGCAGAAAGCTCTGGAACAACCAGTGACTCCACCCCCTAGTGACAGTGTCTGACAGCCGCTGATGTCATGTTTTCAGACCGGGTCAGCACACTAGGATCCACAACGAAGCAGGTACTGAAAAGTTGGGGGAAACTACAGACCTGTGCTGTTGGAGAAGGCTGTCCAAGCAAATCCATCCAAGTTACGCTGAGTAGTGCTGTTGGAAGAGGGATTAGACAGCACCACATCCAGAACCACTGTTCACCAACAGCAGGTGGAGCCACAAGAACCAGTCATTAGCTGAGGCTTTAAATACAGAGTCAAATTCACAAATGTCACTTGACAAGAAGTCTGACGTTAGCCAGGTGCAGTGGTGACGCCAACTTATCTTAGATGGACTAGAACCACTGTCAGAACAAACTGCTTCCAGCAGGTTTGTAGTCCAGCCCAGAGCTGGAAGAAATGGACGCCATGTGCTCTGGATTAAAGAAGAAGATGTTAATGGTAGTATTTTAGATGTGCTGCCTTCAAGACCACATCTTCTTCAGGGACATCCAGGTTCTGGACCAGCCTCCTGGTCTCCTGATGTTTTCCCAAAAGACTGTTGGAGACGTTAGGGACCAAACGTGACAAGGAGGACCCGGTACTGTTGGACAGTGGTCTGTTCGGTGTGTGATGTTTGTTCTCTCTTGCAGGGTGATTGATCTTGGTGTGATGGTTCCCTGTGATCGGATCCTTAGAGAGGCTGTGACACAAAAAGCTGGTGAGCAAATCAACTGGGGTGGGGCAGCGGTAGCTCAGGAGGTAGAGCGGGTTGATCCCAACGTCCGCCAGGGGTATTCTGCTGCTGTGTCCTTGGGAAAGACACTTTGAGTGCTGAGATAAGCGCTATATAAATTCAATCCAAGGGATGTACATAGTTAACCGGTTATAATAGCTTTGACCGGTTAATTGCTGTTCACGTCTTTCAACTGTGCTTGTGTGTAATATTGTAGAAGTCAAAAGCGTTGAGTCTGTAATAACAGCAGAACAGCTTTCATGAGCATTGACGAGTCATGTCAAGAACAGACGCTTCCCTCTCTCTCATGGTTCAGCCAGACCACACCCACATGCTGCTAAGCACACTGGGAAACAGGAATTAAAGTACCCCCAGCAACTTGTGCCACTAGAGGGCGCGAGAGCTCCGCTATCAAAATCTGTTGACTCAAAAACCACAGAAGAGGAGATGAGCTCGTCACATGATCAAATAAATTTACTTACAGATGAAGCGGGTAAGAAAAAGCACAGCGCGTGAGCATTTTATTCTTGGTAGTGAACACAGTACGCCCCACATCAAAGCGCTGAGCCTGGTAGAAACGAAGCCGTGCAGCAAACTGAACTGACATCAGCAACAGGTCAGTCTGCTCCTGTTGGTGACAGCTATTTTGCATCAGCCGCCTCAGAGTAATTTGTTTAGTAAAATAAAGAAATGTCAGTGTAATTATTTAGTTCAATGTAAGGAAACTAAAGTGTTGTTTAAAGGGACACTTTGCAACTTTTTAATGTTTTTAAATCATGTTCTTGAGCCAGTATGTGCTAAAATGACCCTTTACAGGGTTAATGAAAGGCCACCCAGCCCCTGTTGCCCCCTGTGGCCAGAATATTCCACTTGTAACTTCAGAGTGCTGGTCCGGTCTGTTGGGACTTAGAAAATTTTGATCTGACATGCCTGGATCTGCAGTCTGCTTCCAGCATGTTTCCTGCATGTTTTAGATCATGAACACAGCTGATTTGTTTGATTTAGTGATGAACCGCTCCTGTAGACACTAATGAAGGCTGAGGAGACATTTCAGCAGTTAGATTAAGGTGTTAAAAAGACGAACACACAGCGAGGAGACAAGTTTTACTTTTGGTTCTACTAAACGGACACTAGGGGGTGCTAAAAACAAGCCAAAACTGACCAGGGGCGTGGCTATGGGTCCCACCCACTTTTTACCTGGGCCCACCCAATCAAATGACTCCCTTAAAAAATTTTATGTAAATTTATTTCGTTTTGGAGGGGTGTCCTTTCAATACAATAAATTGAAACAGAACAAAATGTAATTTAATATAAATTTAGATTAATATATATAATATAATAGTATATAATAATATAATATAAAATATATCAGAGGTTGCCCTAGACATGTTTTTATTTGTCATTCTGACCGACAGAGTTAAAAACTGGTCATGATCAGCTTTTTTCCTGTCACTTTCGTTTTTAAATAATAATTAATAAACATTCAATACTATTATATCTTCATTTAATGTCATCAACATGAATATTTAGAGTGCCCCAGTAAAATAAATGCAATTTAACAATTCCACTTAAAGTAGGAACATTTAAACCTGTGGCCAGAACGCACTCTCACCTTCTTCTGCTCTACCTGAACTGGTCACCTGCTGGTGCGTGATCAGATGTCTCTAGAATGCTGAAAAGGCTAAAGTCATGATGAGATTCTGGACTTTTACCACAGACTCATGGCTGTTTTATGTTGTTCTGGCTGAATCCGCGCTCCGCTGCCACACGCTGTGATGATGAGCGGTGAGGTTCATGACTGGAGGCACTACTGATTGCTCTGGAGTCGGACTTTCAAATATATGATCCCATAAATAGAAGCTTATATTTTAATTTGGACATTGAATGAAAGTGTGTGTGACGGCGCATTATTGGTCTTTTGGCGCAACGTGCACTCTGATTGAATCTGTGTGTGTGTGTGTGTGTGTGAGAGAGAGAGAGTGTGTGTGTGTGTGTGTGTGTGTGTGTGGCACAGCTCTGAGTAATAATAGAGCAAAGGCCACTCCTGTTACTGCGTCTGGTTACTGGCGCCATAAGCCAAAGTTTTAAAATCACTCCCTCACACATGCGCTCTGCAACCATGGGCCGTGGTGGTTCTGCTGGAGCGCGTCTGTGACCTGATAGACGCACTCCGAGCTCCAGCTCTTCAGCGCGCTGTCACTAATATGATTCATTGAGAATGGTGTCCCAGTCCCAGATGCTCTGATGGGAATCTTTTCTTGATTGATTTTGTTAGCTCCACGATGTTCTCTGTGTTTGACGGTCTGCACACCTGCATGAGACGGGGGTGTTAATTGCAATCATGTCAAATTGACAGACCGCCTTCAGATTTTTCCATCACTGTTGAAAAAAAAAGTCAAATACGGAAAATGTCTTGCTATTGACAGCGTGCGCACTGCGCAGGACAGAGCGTTGAAGCTCGGAGTGTGGGTCACATGCGCAGCAGAGACACATGATGCACAGGACTCAAGAGCACGCGGGTGGATTGTGTGTGTGTGTACTTGTCTATACATCAAAGTGAGGACATTTGCCGGTCCTCACTTTGGTGCAATCCACCCATTTTTTATTAGGCCCGCCCAAAAATTAGTTTCTGCCTACGCCACTGAAACTGACTAGTGTCCCTTTAAAAAGCTTGCCTCCAGAATGCACTCATAAGCACGGGTTTGCAAGCAGTGCTGTGTATTTGATCCGAGATGGTCCGCTACACAACAGGTTCTGGTTCTGACGGACATTTCAGCTGTCATCCCACTCTCTACTTTTTGTTCATAAATGTAACGAATGTGGGACTTTAGTTGTGTGTCAGAACTATATTAAAAAGAGTAGATGGAGAAAGTGTTTGTATTATTTATAGAGTGAGAGCAAATGTTTGTGCCAACACGCTCTCTGCGCTCCTCTGATCAGTGCCTGCTTGTGGTCCCCCGCACTAGGTGTCGGACTCGTGGTGATCGGGCTTTCTCTGTTCTAGCGCCATCCCTCTGGAATCAGCTACCACCGTCAGTTAGACTTTCCACATCTCTGCAGGTTTTTAAGAGTCGACTGAAGACACATTTTTATCGTCTAGCGTTTCCAGATCTTGCCTGAAGGCTGGTTGTTTTTATGTGTTTTATGCATTATGTATATGCATGTATTATGCATTTTTATAGTTTTATATTGTCGTTTACTGTTGAATTTTTTATCATGTTTTTATGTTGTTCCTCAGCGCCTTGGCCTCCCGTGATGGGAGTGGAAGGCGCTTTATAAATAAAATTTTGATTGATTGATTGATTGTGTGCTGGGGGGGGATAGGTTGGTTTACGGTGCACCCCTATCCAATCCTTTATTATTAATAATAATAACCTGCTACGTGATCCTGAGGGGGTTCTTCATTTAGAGCTGTTAATAATTGTTTAGAAGTTCCGTTATCGTTGGGCTTTTGATTTACACCAGACTAATTCTCTCTGCAGCATTTTAGAATGTGCAGACAGGTTTTCATTTCCTCTTTTGTGTTCGTGGTCAGATATCATCGGCTTGTCGGGCCTCATCACTCCATCCCTGGATGAGATGATTCATGTGGCTAAAGAAATGGAGAGGCTTGGGATGACGACACCTTTGCTGATTGGAGGAGCCACCACATCCAAGTAACACGTCCACTCCCTGTAAACTATAGAAATCAGTGGTTAGGTGTTGAGAGCTGGTCTGATGTGTGTGTGTGTGTGCGTGTGTGTGTGCGTGTGTGTGTGTGCTTGGTAGGACACATACAGCAGTGAAGATCGCGCCACGCTACAGCTCTCCTGTTATCCATGTTCTGGATGCCTCCAGGAGTGTGGTGGTGGTAAGAACTCCTGACTAGATTTATACTTCTCCGTCAGCTCCTCGGGCTAGAGACGCATACGCGTTGATGGAGACGTTTTATGTTTCTACTTCTCGGTTGGTTGGGGGACGTTGCAAAGCAACCCCCGGCCTGGACAGCAGAGGGCGTAGCACATTTCTGGGGTATCCTGCCCCCATTACAGTCACGTATCCGGTCTACGATAGTGTATTTACTACTGTGTTTACATTGTTTTAATGTATTTCAGAGAGTTTTTAACAAATTTGTCCCTCATTCTCCTCCACCTCTTCATGCGGTCGGCATCTCTAAACCCGTCCACGAATAAAACGCTCGCTGCGTATCTTTGTACTCCAGTCACGAGTGAATTAACTTTCATAACTTTTTCAGCGAGGCGTTCTTCAGTCTCCGTGTCGGCCGCTAAATATTTTCAGCGCTCTTTATTTATTGAGTCGGCAATGGCGGTGCTGTTGACGTATTTCAAGGAAGCGCCGTCCTGACCAATCACAAGCTTGCGCTCTCCGTGGCTCTCGACGGACAGTTATTTTTGGGGGCATGTCTCTGTTACCCTCTGCGAGCCAGTCGGAGAGCCCTTGCGTCGACGCAAAATGGCGCTGCTTGTCTCCGTACTGACGCAGACGGAGAAGTATAAATTGGGCTTAAGGCTGAAAGCCTGAAGTTAATTCAAGCTGTACCCTTGAAAAAAACAAAAGAATGGTTTTATTACCTTTTCTTTTTAAACTTTATTTATTTCTATTTTCAGCAAACTATTTTATAAACTATGTTACTCCTTATTCCTGCCGTCTTTCCGAGTTAGTATTCCCTGAAAATTCACACAGACACCCCCCGCCCCGCTCTCACAGAGACCGAGAGTAGAGAAACGCTTCGCTCCAGCAAGACCTCCCGCTTTCATGCTCTCCTCCTTCAAAAACTACAGAAATGTTTCAGAGTCAGAATTACATATGAAAGTGGCCTGGGTCAGATTTGAAAAAAATCAGATCTGTGCTGTTCAGACTGTCACAAAAAATGGGTCGCATGTGCGGGGAAAATCAGATTTGATGCACTTCTGCCTGCAGTGTGACCCTACCCTAAGAAAACGGACTGCAGTCCAAAAAAAAACAAAACTCCACAGCAGCCCTCCTAAAACCACGAATACCTCTTCAACCACTTGTCCCAGTCAGCCTCAAACAGAACCTCCTTCATTCTCATCCTGTATGTCAGTCTTTCCAGTAGGGCTGCAGCTAGCAAATATTTTAGTATTCAAATATTCTATCGAATCCTCTGTTGGTTAATCGAATTTTCTATTTGACGCGTTTCAAGTGAAACAAAATTGTGGTCTGCTTCTAAAAATATGAAACAAAAAAAGGCTGAAATGTCAGACTCAATAAGATGTATTAAATAGGTGTTGTCTAGCTCCCTCTTTCACATGTAATATTTAGTTAGTATGGAACAACATTCACCTATATAACATTTTAGGTTTGTATTAATATCACTCATCCTAGAATTAGAGATAATCCAGTCTAAATTATAACCAAAGATAGAAGCGTTTGGTAATTACATAATACAATCTGCTGGGTTCCTAATATAGGAAACTTTTAACTAACTGCTATAATGAAATGAACTCAATTAGCCTTTCGCCGGCCCCGCCCCCAGAACGGCTATTGTCCAATCACACATCATAGCAACCGTTACTATCCGACAACTCCAAACAAAATGATGAAGCTAAGCCTAATTTACTACTAAGCATTAGCGACGATAGTAGTCGTGTCTCCTTCGTTTCCCTTCAGAACCTCCTCATCGAGCTCAACCAGCAACAGCATGAGTGCTCCCCCCGCCCGCGGCTGGGCGGAGGTCCGCCTCCCAGACTATCCAAGACCATTTTAGATAAGACACACCGTGCCGGCAAATCAGCGTAATATTACCTTAACCATGTGTCTTATAAACGTACATTAAGCCTTGGCGCAACAGCGGGTGGTGTCATGATCACGTGATGAATTAATGCCAAGCTCTAAACAGACTCAGCTGAGATGATCAACTGAGCGATGCAGAGCGCCGGGAACTTTTCTCCGTTAGAGCTGCCTGCAGCTCAGATCATCTGACAGCTCACAGGGACACCGCATCACCGACACCGCTCCTCGGATCCACGCATCCCCAGACGCTGGACCTTCTCCCAAACTCCAAACTCCTTGTTCCCTGCTACGCTTCGCTCAGCGGAGCCGACACTAATATATCCCTCCACTGCATACTGTAACCCTTTTGCCTCAATCTGGATGATATTGAGGAGGAATTGCTCCAAAAAATGTCGCTGACACGCATCTGTCTACTTCTTTCCATCACGGAAATCTGTGGAGCTGCAGTATTTGATCCACTTATTGTCGGAGTTGGCAACAGTAACTAAGGGGGGCGGGGCTCGGCGAAAGGTCAATTAGAATGTTTTACTTTGTGAAGTGCCTTGAGACGACTCTTGTTGTGATTTTGAGAAAAACACTTAGAAAGTAAAGTTAACAGCTGAAATAACAGGAAATAATACAATTAGAGAGTGGTGGTAGAAGAAAGTAGCAGAGTGTGGAAAGTGGTCAGTATGTCGTCCAGCAGTCTAAGCCTATAGCAGCATAACTACAGAGATAACTCAGGATAACCTAGCCTTTTATAGGCCTTATAGACTAGCATCGGCTCTACCCGGCCTAGTTACGGTAATGAGTGTTCTCATCCGGGTAGCCCAGTAATTTTCCACATCCGACCGGACGTATTTTCAGCCCTCTTTCCAAGGCAGTCTGCCTCAGGCTGAAACCGGTCAAGCACACCCACTGACTGGTCGACTCAATTTCGCGCCTACCATTAGGGGGCACTATCCAGCACGTTTTAGAGGTATTCCTGCTTCAACACAGTTGATTCACCTGTTCAGCAGCTCACCAGGCTCTGCAGAAGCCTGTTGATCACCTGCTGATTAAGATCAGGTGTGTTAAAGCAGGGTAATCTCCAAAATGTGCTGGATAGTGGCTCTCCAGGACCAGGGTTCCCTACCCCTGTACTAGAGGGCAAACATATTCTGTGACTGCAGCTCGGAACCACTGCTCTAGCTGTGGCAGCACACTTTATTTGCCTTCTTTTTTTCCCTTTCAAGTCTCAGCTTTCTTTGTGTTAGAATTCATGAAGCCAGCTTTTGGCTCTTCCCCGTCTCCTGTGATCAATCAGACTTGAGCTATTTCCACATCACCTTTCCATCATCTTGCTCTCTCAGTGTGTCGATGTGTTTTTGTGTTTCAGTGCTCACAGCTCCTGGATGAGGCAGCGAGTGAGGAGTACTTCGAGGATGTAAAGGAGGAGTATGAAGAGGTCAGGCAGGAGCACTATGACTCCCTGAAGGTAAGCGAGTTGGAATCAGACTTCACCATGTAGAGGTTCTGAGTAGCCCCTCTAACACCTGGCTGTGAGGTCAGTCTGGTGTCCCGAACATGCCCCTACTCTACAACCAGCCTTAAAGGGACAATATGGTCTTTGAAATTTTCATGCTCGCTATCGCCCCCTCAGGCCAAACGTGTAACTGCAGCTTCAATAGTAAGCTCGTGCACGAGGCATGCATGCTGTACTACTGAATGAAAACAACAGCTGAGTCAGTCCTGCTGCTGATGGCTCTTCTAAATTGTCTTTCAAATCTGCCTCCACACAAACAACAATGTCCAATACAGAATAGAATAGAATAGAATAGAATTGAATAGAATAGAATAGAATAGAATAGAATAGAATAGCCTTTATTGATTTTGTACAGGGCACAGTGTAATTGGCGTGCCACTCCCTTTGGTGCAAAACGTATACAAAAGAATACAAAAAATAATGCAGAAATAATATAACTATAAAATCAACAATAATATGTGCAAATATACACACAGAGTAGCAGCATTAGTTGGGTTCTGTGCAGGCCACTATTGTAAGCAGAATTTTAGCATATTGAGTGAAAAATAGCACATATAATTGTTAGCCTATATAATATTTATAATTGTTATATAATTATAATTGTTATATAATAATTATAATTGTTATAATTGTCAGCTTCATCCAGGCCAATGCAAGGAAGTTGGTCAACCTTCTCCTGTGATGCACACCTATTGCACAAGAAAAATACATTTTATATAATCAGTGAATAGAAAGTGAGAGTGGGATGTTACTACGGTATTAAAATAAACAATAATAAAACATACCTTATTGATATTGGAGGTACATAATCTGAATCATACGGGTCTAAAGCTCCTTCCTTCTCTTTCCAGCTCTAATCTGGAAGTAAAAACAGCAGCAAAACATGATTATATATACTGACATATAGCCATTGCATTTCTATGAGAATAATTTGTTACTTACACACTGTTTCCAAACTGTTGGCTTGTTCCTCATCTAAAGAGTTCTTTCAGCTCCATCGATTTGATGCTACAAAAACAAACAGAATACATCAATTACAAAAACATAGGTAATGAATCAAATGATAAAAGCTCTGCATGTTTCTGCATTTATCAAGACGTCTCATAAATGATAACCAGGACTGCTGTATAATTTATTCTCCACATCCAGACACAATTATCCTATCTTCTGTCTCATGAACAGAAGCTGGGATGTTTATGCCCACAAAGTTTTTCTTTTTGGTTCCAACAACACACTCCTCTGGTTATGACTTTTTCTTTCTGCTCCTGATCTCTCCACCTGCATGTATCCACCTGTCTGTCGGCACATCTGACGCTGGTCAGATGCTGCGTGTTGGCAGTCATTGAGGGAACGTGCACGGTGTCGGATAACTCGTCTTTTTTCTCTCTCTCCTCTTGCCTGGGGTGACGGGAGCTGTACGCGTGGCACACATTAGGATGCATTCTCCTAATGCCGGTGATGCATTTAGGATGCATTCTCTCCAAATGCACCTTTGCGCATTTGGAGAGAATGCATCCTAAAGCGCAAATTGTGTCCCCTATTAGCTCGTAGCGTGTGTTCTGCATATCGGGAGGGGGCGGGTCAGCGGCGCTGGGGGGGAATGTGTTTACTTGGAGATGGACATATATATTTTTGCAGAAATCTCGTAGATTTCCACTAATAAATGAGCGGTAATAGTACCGGTACTCATGCTACCCTGGAAAAAAGTCCCAGTGCGCTGAGAAGTAAAAATAAGAATAAGACTAATATTAATATCCTGACCAGCACTGACTCTGACGGAGACACGCTAAACAAGCCTAAAAATGTTCCTACTATGATATATGTAAGCCCCCGGTTTGCTTTGAAAGCACCCACAACCCTTACCCCACACATATTTAGTAATAATTTCTTACCTGTCCAGCAACAATGATGCCAACTGTGGGTCTTTTGTCTCAGCATTTTCCACTTCTCAAATGCCGGCCGGACCGATGTTTATCCTCGTTCTTTGTCTTCGGCGACCAGACTCGAGTTTTGCCCTTTTTGTCGCGCTGGAATACACTCTTGGGTTCTTTGTCTTGTTTGGGGTCTGGGCTGGAGTTTCGCTGGTGCTTGAAGCAGCTCTCTTATTGTTTTTGGCTGAATCAGCTACCAAAACCACCTCTCGCTCTACCGCTAAGCTACAGCTAGCAAATAAACGCTGCGGGCGCGTGAGCGCGCATGACGTCATCACGCATTACGCTGCCTCTGGAGGACACTGGGGAAGCCTGCTTGCTCGACCCGAGCATAATCTTTTCAGTGAGTTTACAGGCCTACAGAGGCAATCACAGTAAAAATGCCAGAGCTCATTCTACAGGACCAGGGCATTGCAGGAGAATGTATGAGGAATCAATTTTAAATTTCTATACTTGTATTAGCTGTTAAAGTTCCACATAGTCTCTTTAAGTATGCAAACAACCTTTCAAATCAAAGATAGGCCCATATATGATGAACTATTACTGTTGGCGCTATCGAGACATCAGTTCTTCTGAAATGTGTTATTTTGTTGCCATACCCACTCATGTAAATTCCTCCCATGTCATGTTGTTTGTTGTCCAGTAGCATGCAGAGATGGTTTTCAAAGTCAACCGAAGATTCTGCCCCACGATTGAGATCTGTCAATGGGTCATGGCCAGACTATAAATTCACATGTATAGGATGGCCTGCCAGACTCGTTCTTTGAGAGCTCCTAAAGATAAAATCCAACCATTTCTTCGCATTAAACTTTTCTTTGGGAAAACGGAACAAATTCCTGTACCTCTCACAGAGAACACAATTTCGCATCCGAGGAATTATCAAAAGTGCAGACTAGATAAGAAAGAAATCACTTCTTCACAACTGTGGAGATTAAACTCACTTCTAGCTACACGAAGAGACTGGGTGGTAGTGTTTACAGTCCAAGTAAGGGGGTTTAGAATGGCCTGTATCAGGGCTCCTGGGACAGATGAAAGCCAAAACAATTTTTCTTATGCTTTTTGGAGGCTCAAAGCTCTGTTTTAGGTTGTTGATTAATTGCATTCTAGGACACCTTTAAAGATGTAGTTCACTCGTTTAATCAATACATTTGCAGTGATCTCAAGTAGGAAACAAAGCTATGCTGCACCATTCAGGATCTGGAGTCTTACTTCCTGATGTGTGGACGTCTCTCCTCTGATTGGCTAACAGCAACACGACTCTACCACTGACTCTGTTTGCTCTGCAACGTTGATGTTTTATCTCCACAAATAACACAAGCCTGGAGGAGTTCTGCTGTGTGGTGGAGTTGCTAATGCTAACGGTTAGCTTCTACTAGCCCAGACGTTCTCTGCTGTTTCCTGGACGCTAAACCAACAACAGCCTTCCCCGTCGTGAGTCAAGATGGGTGAGTCCATGAATGTTAAGTGACAGTGTGACGTAGATCTGTCAGGATTTTCTAATCCTAGAGTCTCACCGTCTATTTTCTATCACAAGCTAATGCAGGAGATAGGTGGAGGAGACTGTTTTCATGTTCAGCCTGCAGAGTTTCATCCAGAGGTAAAACTCCCTGTCTCTGCAGGACCGTCGGTATCTGTCTCTTTCTGAAGCCAGACAGAAGGCTTTACAGATTGACTGGTTCTCTCATCCTAAACCAGGTGAGTTTGTACAGGTCACTTCCTTTTACACACATACAGCTGTATGCAACATGAAATGTGTCAGCATCATGTAAACTTGTTTTATTGCAGAGCGTCCTCAGTTCCTGGGCACCCGTGTGTTTGACAGCTATGATCTGAAGAGACTGCAGGACTTCATTGACTGGAAACCCTTCTTTGATGTTTGGCAGCTGAGAGGGAAATACCCCAACAGAGGATACCCCAAGATCTTCAATGACAAGACTGTTGGTACTGATTCTCCTTTTTAGTGGAATCTGTTGGGCTGCTTCCCAGCAGTAGAGGTAAAGAAATGACCAGCGACTCATCCTGCAGGTGTGGAGGCTTGCAAGATCTTTGATGACGCCCAACAGCTGCTCAGCCACATGATTGACAGCGGTAACGTGAAGGGGCGGGGCCTGGTGGGGTTCTGGCGGGCTCAGAGTGATGGTGATGACATCTACGTGTATAAAGATGACATCAGAGTCGGCAAAGACACAAAGCCTGACGCCATCTTTCATGGCTTACGGCAGCAGGTAAAGAGGCTGGAGGGTCTGCTGGTCTTTCTCTGGTGTAGATGTAATCACCTGAGGTGTGTGTGTGTGTGTGTGTGTGTGTGTGTGTGTGTTTTCAGGCAGAGAAGGACAGCTCCAGCTCAGAGCCCTACCTGTGCGTCTCTGACTTTGTGGCGCCCGTAGACAGCGGTGTGGCAGACTACATCGGGATGTTTGCTGTCGGTGTGTTTGGAGCTGAGGAGATGAGTCAGCAGTTCCGGGCTCTAGGAGACGACTACAGCAGCATCATGGTCAAAGCTTTGGCGGACCGTTTGGCTGAGGTACTGCTCACAGGGTTTGGTCTCCTAAAGCCTACTTTAGCATAGCTTTAATACTCCGTAGCAGAACTAGTTGTCATCGTCCCACATATTTGCACCATAACTGTTTCTTCAGAGACGCCTACCAGCCTGTGATGTTATAAAGATCTGGCACTCACAGCTTATGTGAAGTACTGGATGGCTTTCCTTGTTCCAGCTGTGATGTTACTACAAACCAGTTGTGTACCACAGCATCATCAATAAGCCATTTAGCACAAGACAGCCCTGCAGAACGTACAAATTAATGTCTGGAAAAGGTTTTAGAAACAAGATGTCTGAACATTTTAAGCAAAGAAACAGAAATATTTAGTTTTTTTCTGTCCTCCAGGCGTTTGCTGAGGAGCTGCATGCCCGTGTACGTAAGGAGCTGTGGGGTTACAGCACTGACGAGGTTCTGCAGATCTCAGACCTCCACAAGGTTCATTACCAAGGCATCAGACCTGCTCCTGGCTACCCCAGCCAGCCTGACCACACAGAGAAGCTCACCATGTGGAGCCTGGCTGGTGTTCTGGAGAAGACCGGTGAGAGATCCAAATCTTCTCCGTACTGTTGGTGGAAAAGTACTACAGTAGGATGGAATCCAGTCTGAAGGCGTGTGTGTGTGTGTAGGGATTGAGCTGACAGAGTCCCTGGCCATGATGCCTGCTGCCTCCGTCTCAGGACTTTACTTCTCACACCCCCAGGCCTCCTATTTCGCCGTGGGAAAGATCACCAAGGAGCAGGTCCAGTATCACCACCACCACCACCCCACATACTGACTCACTCTCCAGTAGTGTTGGGCGATTAGACAAATTATTCAGCCATCGATGATTGGCTGAGCCTTTAAACGGTCATTTTTACAAGAGGCGATTTGATTATTTATTTTTTCCCGTGAGTAAGTTTGTTAATGATTCATGCAGATGCGTAGATATTTTACACGTTATGCAATGAGTACATCACGGAGATAATATAATCAATCAAGTAATTCCCATCTGAGCATTATCTCACACTTTCTCCGCATCTCGCTGCTGGCAATACGCACAAGCGGCGCACTGAAGAGGAGCTTTGGAGCACGTCTGTGATGGACATGTGCATTAGCATCGTTAGCCTAGCCAATTGAGGCTAACAATGCTAATGACTCATCAGGGGGTAGAGAGGAGGGGTATTCATAGGTAGTTTCTGCTTGTTTAGCAACAGCAGACATCTACAGTTTATAAGATCGACCCTCCCATATTCCAGTCAGAATTAACAAAGCTCCTCGGATGAGAAGCGAAACGTCTTCAAGAAACTAAAGAAGTCCAGTTGCCTTCATTCAAACCCAATTTGGATTACCATGACCTGGATGACTGAGAACCTTCACCAGCACGTTTAATTGCATTGTTACTGGGGTACTCGGTTCAGCTTGTTTTGACTAAATATTAATTAAAAATTAATGAAAATGTAGCCTAATGTTATTGAATGTTTATTATTTAAAAAACAAAAGTGAAAGGAAATGGATGTGACCTTTGGCTGTGAGCAAATTGCAGAGTGCATCAAATGCAGCAGCGAAATTCCATTTCCTACTCAGACTCGTAAAAGAAAGAAACCCAAGAGCCTGTGTTAAAAAAACATTTGATTTAAATAAAATTCCACTATGGTGGGCACCGCAGGGAAACACAGATGAGGCTTCTTTTAACACTAACCGTGTTTAATACTGGCCGTTTATACGTCACTCCACCAAATAACAAATACAAAATTAAACAAAAAGTAAGAAAAATCTAAAATTCTCTTCCGTTGAACATGTGCACTGCACTTCCATTAAAAAAAAATCCATGTTTGGACTTCTGTGTTCACAAATCATTCTGTGCATCATTACGTTGCTCAAAGAGCGAATATATCGCCCATCGTCATTTATTGGACTGACGATTGGAGATTGGAAAAATTTTCTCCAGTAGGGATGTAATATCTCTGGTCTGTTGATATGATCTGCACCTTCATACACCACCACCAATCCGATTCACTGAAGATTCACAAGCAGCTAGACCTTCGTCAGATACAACTGAATATGAGTTTGAGTCAACACAGGAAGACTAATTAATGCCTTTTTCATGTTTTGCTGTTTTTACCGATGCTGCCACTCCTGCTGTTCTCTCTTTGAACAGCAGGAGTCACTAATGAGAACCCGGTAGCTCTAAACAGCAGGAATGGCAGCAGCAGAAGAGGTTAATGCGGTAAAAAGTGTCCCACAGGAGATCCAGTCTTCAGACACTTTTTAACTTTACTGATCACTTTGACAGCAGAAACATGAAGAAACTGAACTAGATGCAGAAACTTGATGTGATCATTGAGCTGATCAGATTTTATCGGTACAAATACTTAAAGATCAAGTTCACTAGTTTTTTTTCCAACACATCTGCAGTGGTCTCTAGTATAAATAAATGCCCTGTGAGTCCATCTCTGTGGTGAAAAAAGGCTCTGGCGCTCCTGTTTCAGGAACTAGAAGTGAGCCATGGCAAAGGTGAGCAGAACATGGCAGGATCTGGAGTCTTACTTCCTGATATGTGGACATCTCTCCTCTGATTGGCTAACAGCAACACAACTCTACCACTGACTCTGTTTGCTCTGCAACGTTGATGTTTTATCTCCACAAATAACACAAGCCTGGAGGAGTTCTGCTGTGTGGTGGAGTTGCTAATGCTAACAGTTAGCTTTTACTAGCCCAGACGTTCTCTGCTGTTTCCTGGACGCTAAACCAACAACAGCCTTCCCCGTCACGAGTCAAGATGGGTGAGTCCATGAATGTTAAGTGACAGTGTGACGTAGATCTGTCAGGATTTTCTAATCCTAGAGTTTCACCTAGAGTCTATTTTCTATCAGAAGCTAATGCAGGAGATAGGTGGAGGAGACTATTTTCATGTTCAGGACTCTTCTACTACAGGTGTGTCCTACAATGGATCTGAATCTGTTCCAGTGCCTGGACTTAGTGCTGGTTGTGTTCTCAGTCCTTTTAGATGTTTTCCGTCTGCCTGCTGGGACCATCCCACTGGATCCCACTCCACCCAGTACATGTGTACTTTTGTTTCTCCTCCTCTGCATCATGTTAGGACCTAAGATGAATCTGCTGGTTCCTATGTGAGCAGCAGGATAGTGGAAATGAGTTTGTTCTTCCTGTTCCTGCTTACAGGTGGAGGACTACAGTCGGAGGAAAGAGATGACTGTGGAGGAGGTGGAGAGGTGGCTGGCCTCCATCCTCAGCTATGACAGCGAGCTGTAGAGTGGGCTGGAGCGATCAGAGGGGAGAGCCCAGCTGCCCTCTGCTGGACGGACCTGAGAACTGACTCCCAACACCAAGTCTTTTATTCCACATGTGGACTTTTATTTTTATGCCTTCAATGCCATCTCCAACACACGCACGCACGCACGCACACACACACACACACACACACACACACACACCTGTGCCATGTGCATAATCAGGTTTTATTGATGCCAGTAGCATTTCAGATACGTTCCTGTATTTTAACGTGACTTTTGAGTTTATTCCATGTTGAGGACTCGTTTCTACTGGTTTCACTGGTCTGTCCTCCTCACCCAACTCCTGGGACACCTCATGTAGAACAGCTGCTCTGATTCTGCTGCTGTAGGATGAGACACTATGGCCACTGATCCCAGATGTGTTTTTGTTGCACTTTTAAGTTTACAGCTTGTTCTGGAGGGACAGAACCAATCATACGCTGGAGGGTAGTAACAGAGTAACCAGGTGACCTGGGGTGTGTGTTTGGTCACAGGTCTTTAGATAAAAGTGTTCATTTAAACACAAATTAGTTTTAGTTCTTTCTGGATTTTATGAATAATTTAAACAAGAATCCACTTATGAATCAGAAAGGGGGGATGGGTTTGTACAGATGTGCTGTCTTCATGTTCCACCTGGTTCTACTGGCAGCAGCTGGAATGGGACTAGTGCATGTGGCATGAAGACACCTGCAGGGATTTGTGGGTAAATGGCTCCCACACCGTGGACCACCATCTTATTTTGGCCCAGGACCAACATAGCAGCTACCCAGTCAGGTTGCATTGATCTCCATCAGTGGCTCAGGTCACACACTACAACAGCTGTACGCGTCTTTTTTGTGTTTTTACAGTATCAGAAAACCACAACATGATAAAAATCTGTCCTGGAGAATCATGCTGAGGCTTGATGACGGACAGGTCAACCATGCACGCTGCTCCTCTGCTCAGCTGGAGTCGCGGAGAAATGACATCACTGCAACCTGATTGGTCCAGGACAGAAACCGTGGTTTACTGACCTGAGCCACGGCTCACAGCCTCAGTAGTGTTGTTAGACTGCAGGAATGATGTTTACCAGCTATCAGTTAGCATGTTCTGGACCGCCGCTGCTCTGTCATGTTCACTCCTGACCTTATCGGAGAAGTTTAGCTGGTTTAGCTCCGGCAGCTCCTCCGTAACACGGCTGTGTTTAAACACAAACTAAAACCCCTCACCCCGTACTTATTTGTCCTCCAATAACACTTTTATTAGTTTGTAAATCTAACCAAATGGTTGAGGTTCATTTCAGGGCTTCGTATGTGGAAAGCCCCTAACTGTAACTAGTTTCTAGTTCACTTTTCATTTCTGTGGCAATAATTCCGATTGTCTTCAAACAATCTAAAAAAGTTAAGTATTTTAGATATTTTTTAACTTGTTGAAACGTATGAAAATGTTTGAGTTTTATTAAGTATCAAACAGTCACGGGAAATAAAATGAACAACTCAATGTACATGACAGATGAGAAAAGGTCATTAATAAAGAAACACCAGTCGTTCCTGGTGCTGGTTTAATTGGTTTGAAAAACCTAAAATGATTTCTTCTTGCTTTTTGGATTTTGCTCAGTAGAATGACACGTGTTCTCAGACTGCTCGTTCCTGTTATCAATATCAGCTCTTATTTAAGGATTAGATGTGAAACAGCTGGTTCGGACCCTCGCTCAGTCGTTTCTACATGTGACTGTTGTTGATGCTGACGATGCAGAAAAGTGTCATTTTAATAAAAGTGAGCATTTCTTACAAACGTTTGGGCTCTTATGTCCTGTGTAGAGGTCAGAGGTGAGAGAAGAGCTGCTGTTTGGTTTTTGGGGGTTCTGGAAGTGTTTAGGAATGGATGAGCTTTTTGTTAAAGCTGTAACAGTTTATTCATCTGATGGCATGATTTTGGTCCTTTTTGACTGATTTGAATTTATTTTTTTAACCAGGGTGGAATATTTAACATAAACCAATGAAAGAAAACACCACAAGTTAGATTTATTCTGGCTTTTCTCTTTTTCACACAAGGTAAGAATTATTTAACCAGGCTCAAAGGTACCAACATTTGGTTAAATGGATGGAAATATGAAATATGTGTTTAAAAATGATGTAAGATGATAAAAGCTTTGCATGAAAAAGCCTTGTCCTGAAAAAGGACCGTCAGTGACCCATTAGAATCAGAAACAATCATTACGAATGTTTTTTCAGTGAACCACACCTTTAACAGCATCTGCCTGAAAGCTTTGTCGTCCTACTCAGACGTAAATATTTATCCATGATTTGGAATTAATACAGTTATGCAGGTAAAAAAAACAAAAACGTGCTCTAATCTCCATATCCTAGTTTAAAACAGTTGATATAAGAAAATAAACAATTAGACCCTGACCCTCTTATGCAAAACAAATTACAAGTGACCTAACCTTTGACCTGTGGGAGGAACCCCCAAGGGGGTCCACAATTTTGTCTGTGCTGAGGTTGTGAGGTTAGCAAGATTTTATTTGTAAAAATGATATTTTTAAAATCCCAAAACACCCTACAGAACTCCATCTAGAAGTTATAACTCTGTATGTCTGTAGAAAGTTTGTAAATGGTCACATTTAATGTGTTTATGTGTGTTGGAGATTGATTGGGGGTCCTGGCTTGTCTTGGACAAGGGGGTCCCCAAAGAAAAAACTTGGGAACCCCTGGTGTAGCCAAGGCAGGGCACATTTCATACAATTCAATGTGCTGTAATCAACAGAATCCCCACAAGAGGGAGCTGCAGAATAACAAATCCACAAACGTGGCCAAGCAGAGCCATGTGTGCCACCGGCCACAGCTCCTACCTGCTGCAGCACCTGGAACCAGATGCTGTTTGTGCATGAATGTGTTTGGGGAATCTTGGCCTCTTTGGTATGCTAGTAATCTGAAACACCTCTGATGCTTTTTTCCACTCAGAGATCGATTGTTTGCTCATGCTTGGCACCTTTTTAAGGGTCTGATGCAAAAACCCTGAAGCTCCCTTACTATTGTCTGTTTGGGGTGAGGCCACATTTAAAAGCAAAAGAAAACTTCCTAATGGGCAGAAATGGGACTTTGGTGAAACGGGTGAGAAAGCCCTGCCCCCTTTAGAGCTCCATGACTCAGGTAGACGCTATAGTAGAAACAGGAAGTTGGCCTTTCCATGGTCTTATCCAATCACTGTTGGAGTGTGATGACTTTGGGAATGTTAACCTGATAGCTGATGATGTCACTTTTAACCATCTGAAACTTTCAATTTATTTCTAGACAAACTCTTGACTGAACAGTTTTGGTAAAAATACAATTTTTACATTAAAATATAAACAAACACTGTAGGACAGAAGGTAGTCCTCTAAAAACCCCCTTCTCTCAAAATATTCTCTCCAAATCAAAGTTTGTCTTAACAAGATTGCTGTGAAAGAGGATAAAGCATGAGGCTTTGGTTACCATGTTGACCCTAATAAGCCACTGGTAACAGCTTTAACATTTCTTTGCTCACTTTGCAGGTTTTAAATAGTTTGTATGGTCGTATACATTCGAGACACAGGTGAATGGTTTCACAAAGTTTGCTTCTTCAGTTTTTGTGATTATTTGATCATCAAGAACCTCAAGAAAAGAGTTTTTGTTGTGAAGAAGGCTTCAAGAAAGTCCAGCAAGCACCAGTTTAACCTCCTAAAGATGATTCTGCTGCAGGATCGTGGTACCACCAGTGCAGAGCTGCTCAGGAATGGCAGTAGGCAGGTGTGAGTCAAGACGTTTGGATGTTTGCCTGGCTTCAAGAAGGGCAGCAAAGAAGCCTTATCTCCAAAAAACAAACACTTGATATTCTGCTAAAAGTACAGTGAGTGGACTGCTTAGGACTGGGGATGGGAGGGGGGCTCTTAGCCGTGGGAGTGGACACTTTATGCCTCAGAACAGCCATGAATAAAGAACGGTACCTAAACATCCTCCCAGAGGAACTCCTCCAACCATCTAACAACTGTTTGGTGATGAACAAAGTCTTCTCCAGGATGATGGAGCTCCAGGTCAGAAGGATAAAATCAGAACTAAGTAGATCAGGAACTAAACATCAACATCCTCGAACCTTAATCCCACAGTGTTCCATCCTCCAGAGGCAGGAGGACAAACAACCCTGCAGACATTGATTATGAAAGAACGGGTCACCTCCATCAGGATTTGGACCAGAAGCTGACTGACAGCATGTCAGAGGTCTGGAAAATTGATGGCCAACACAGCAAATATATACACTCGTTGCATCAACTTCATTTAATCGTAAATTAAAGCCTTGAAATGCATGAAGTGTTTGTAATTTTACTTCCACAGAAACAACTGACAAAACTTCTAAAAACACTCAAGTGGAGATCTTAGTGAAAACCAGCGTTTGTGTCTGTACATGTGGACATTTTGTTTCAGCGTTCATCAGTACTCAGCACTAAGCAGAATTTCCTTCTGCAGCAACTTTGGAAAATTTAAAACTTTCTTCAGCATTTTTCCAAAAAGATCTAGGGAAGCCCTATCCACAGATTTCATCTATTGCAATAGACCTCGTCAGCAGTGAGCCGCTGCAGCTGCACCGACATCCTCAGCAACTCCAGCCGGCCCTCTAACCTCTGATGAGGAGAGGACACTCGGCAACGTCAAACTATTTCTGGGTCAGAACTCCTCTGGGATGTGACATGTGGAGCGAGCAGGGGCCAAAGCACCAGGAGCGTGATAGAAAGCTGATAAGCTGAGAGGAAGTTGATGCTGTGTATCTGGTAGATATGATGTCAGGCCACATGGTCGCAGAACCGTGCAGAAAACACCTCTGATCGGTTCCTGCAGCGGGAACAAGGTGAGAAGGTCTGAGGCTGACAGCAGGAGTGGGCAGAGTCCAGGCTGGCCTCTGAGCCATCAAAACGACGCTGACGCTCTGCAGGGCTGCAGGCCATGACTGCAAGGCTAATTTTCAGATTTGTTGTGATTTGGTTTGAAGCCAAAAGCAACATGCTTGCAGGCTCTGAAACAGGATATTTGGTTAGTAATGTCTGTCAGGGGAGCAGCTCCAAGACTAAAGGCTCATTTCACACATACTATTATACAGTGCTGGGAGTTACCAGTTACAAAAGTAACTAATTACTGTAATGCAATGCTTTTTGTTGCAACGAGGTAATGTAAGGCTTTACAGGAAAAACATGGTAACATTTTACTCAGTACAAATGTCAGTAACGTGTTATAATGCATTTTAACCCAGGATGAAGCAGTGGGATTTCCTCAGGGTTTGAATCACGGGGGACCTATGTGGAGCCCGAAAAAAAACAGTTTCATTCAATATTACATTATTTATATGGACTCTTAGCGTACCGGTGTTGCAGCGTAATCTGTGACTGAGGGGGGCGCTAGTGAGTATTTCTCATTTTCTAGGTCCTACACAGTAAAATCCCAAGTGTTAAATAAGCTGTGTCAGAGTATAGGAACTCTGTCAGTCAATTCAATGAAAGTGAGTGTAAAATGCCTCCCTTTGTCCTGCAGTGTTGGTGTTAAATTTCAGAGTTAAAACTGATTTTTTTTAGAATTACTCTCAATAGTGTAAACTGTCAAGTGTTAAAGAAAATTCACTCTTTTGGAGTTATTAGTACTCTATACTCCAGTGTTGATGAAAAATTACTCCAAAACAGTGTAAAAAGTAATGACCCCGCCCACTTCGGGAGCTGCAGTGAGCGAGGTGCATTGTGGGTAGTCATGTTTTTGGTTAGTTTGTCCTAATTTGAGATGTTTATGCATATTTATTTTGGGAGGGTTGTGTTGTTCTTAGTTACAACTTCACTTTCTTTCATTTACTGTTGCAAATGTGGTGTTATTTGTTGTGTCATGTTTGCACCATAAGTAAGGAGGTTGGTCACAGGAATTGGACCACTGTGTCCTTGCACTGTGTTAACAAATAAGAGGCAGTTCACACTAAAAGCCCTGGACTTGACTCCTTGTGTCCCAATCTCATTGGCTGTCTGAAGTCGTGGAGGATGTAGGTTGCATTTTTCAGTGTGGCTGCTAGCTGTTAGCTTCCTGGCAAGACAATATGAACACTGAGGCAGTGAACATATGGTCCTGACCTGTACAGTGTAAAAGTTACACTGATCTTAGTTAAAGTTTCAATAACCCTTCTACACTGCTCACAAAAATGAAAGGAACACTTTAAAGAAACACATTAGATACATCAGATCTCAATGTGAAGTTGGATATCTATACAAATAACGACAGGGCAATGTCTTAGGAACAAAAGGATGCCAAGTCTTTTAATGGAAATAAAAGTTTTCAGCCTACAGAGGGCTCAATTGTGTAGACACCCTAAAATCAGAGTGAAATGAAGATGTGGCAGGCTAGTCCATTATTTCAAAAACTTCATTTCTGCAACTCAAAATGCTTTTCAGTATCTTGTGTAGCCCCCACGAGCTTGTGTGCATGCTTGACAACGTCGGGGCATGCTCCTAATGAGACAACGGATGGTGTCTTGTGGCATTTCCTCCCAGATCTGTGTGAGGGCATCCCTGAGCTCTTGTACAGTCTGAGGAGCAACCTGGCGCCGCCTAATGGACCCAAACATAATGTCCCACAGATGTTCTATTGGGTTTAAGTCAGGGGATCGTGAAGGCCATTCAATTGTTTCAATTCCTTCATCCTCCAGGTACTGCCTGCATACTCTTGCCACATGAGGCCGGGCATTGTCGTGCATTAGGAGAAAACCAGGACCTACTGCATCAGCGTAGGGTCTGACAAAGGGTTCAAGGATTTCATCTGGATACCTTATGGCAGTCAGAGCACCATTTCCTAGGCAGTAGAGGTCTGTGCGTCCCTCCATGGATATGCCTCCCCAGACCATCACTGACCCACCACCAAACCTGTCATGTTGAACGACGTTGCAGGCAGCATAACGTTCTCCTTGTCTTCTCCAGACTCTTTCACGTCTATCACAGGTGCTCAGGGTGAACCTGCTCTCGTCTGTAAAAAGTACAGGGCGCCAGTGGCGGACTTGCCAATTCTGGTGTTCTTGAGCAAATGCCAGTCGAGCTCTACGGTGCTGGGCAGTGAGCACAGGGCCCACTACAGGACGTCGGGCCCTCAGGCCATCTTCATGAAGTCTGTTCCTGATTGTTTGGGTAGAGACATTCACACCAGTGGCCCTCTGGAGGTCATTCTGTAGGGCACGAGCAGTGCTCAGCCTGTTCCGCCTTGCACAAAGGAGCAGGTATCGGTCCTGCTGATGGGTTGTGGACCTTCTACGGCCCTGTCCAGCTCTCCGAGAATAACCGCCAGTCTCCTGAAATCTCCTCCATGTTCTGGAGATTGTGCTGGGAGACACATTAAACCTTCTTGCTGCAGCACATGTGGATGTGCCATCCTGGAGAAGTTGGACAACCTGTGCAACTTCTGTAGGGTTAAGGAATCGCCTCATGCTGCCAGTAGAGATAATTACTCAAGCCAAAACTAGCACGAGTGGAAAACCAGCCAAAAAAGATCAAGCGGGAGAAACTTGAAATGACCTCCACATGTTAAACCAGTCCTGTTTTGAGGGTTTTGTAATTGTTGCCACTTTAGTGCACCTGTCGTTAAGTCCATGAACACCAATACAGCTGAAAGTGATTAACAATGCCCTCAGCTGCTTAATCAACCAGAAAATTATCAGACAGGTTTCATTGATTTCATGCCAGACCCAATAAAAAAAGTGTTCCTTTCATTTTTGTGAGCAGTGTATTAGAATAATGCTTGAAAAATAGCAGTGTCATATTTAAATAACATTTGAGTGTTACTTATCTTATAGAGTTAAAGAAGGTTTACTCCATAACTGAATTTAACTCTAATGAGTGTAAAATTGACTCTGAATATTTGACACTGAGATCAGTGTAACTTTTACACTGTACAGGGCAGGACCATATGTTCACTGCCCCTGTGTTGAAACGGACTCTTTTAGTGTTGAATTAACACTGCTCATTTAATGAAAGAAGAAGAGCGCTTACGTAAACTGCGTAACAACTGTTACAGCTGAGATTGAGATGGTTTCTTCTAGCATTTGATTAACATCTCAGTGACTGAAAATGTCATTTATTTTGTATTTGAAGTAGAACAATATCTGCTGAACGTTCTAACGGATCATGGGTGCTGTGTTGGACGTTCAAAACAGGGTTTTTTTTCTTACTTTTTTTCCTCGTATGTTCTTACAGCAGTCTGGACTCATCTGACTCTATTTAACACCCTCCTATAGAGAATAACACTGTTCATTTATTCTAGGTAGAAAACTCTGTGACTTTACTGCAACACTTTACAATAATGGTCCCAAAATCAGCTTACCTACTGAGTAACTAATGATGAACGAATCATTAGCTAATGGTTACTTAATGGTTACTTAATGGTAAGTCAGTCATTAATACCGAATCAGGAACTAGTGACTCATTAATGACTGACCTGCTGATGATTGATCATTTATTCCTTAATGATGAGTGCTGTAGCTCTTTTCCAGTGATGGGGTCTGATCAGACAACGATAACATTTTGGTAAAACCTCCTCAATCATAGCTCTGCATGACTAACGTTAATACTCATAATGACGGTGACTTCACCTCACCACCGCGGCCAAGCAGCTCGCACTCTGTAGATCACAGTAAATCTTTCTGCTCCTGCTTCAGTGTGTCTAGATTTCTAAGCTACACAAGATCAGCAGAAAATAAAGTCTGTTAAGAATAAGGATCTGAAGAACATTGTAGTCAAAAGCTCTTGGTGAGCTACACCTAAAGAACTGTTATTTTATCTGACTGTTTTAACCACAACCCCTAGCCCAGTTAGACACCACATCACCTTCCACTGGATGTGTGACCCTGAGAAAATTTTGGGGTGGCACACCAATTTGATCCTCATGGTTGTTCTGGCAAAGTTTAGCCTGTGGTGATGTAATAAACGCTCCTTTATTCATTTTCACAAAAAGAAATGTGTCCAACACACTTAAAGGGGACCTAGAATGTAAACCAACATTTTCCTTGTTGTTGAATAAGACAGCTTGGGTGGTCAACAGTAGCATGCCAAAAAGTCAAAGCTGTGTGTGACCTACTTTTTATGTAACTTAGAAAGTTGAAAAGGCGAGAGAAAACCTCCTGTTCTGAGAAAACCTTCCTTAACACGTCATAAGGGGGAGCCACACCTCCTCAAACCTGCATGTGTCTGAGGCCTTCTGGGGAAACCAACCAATCAGCATGTCCTGGCCGAGTGGGAGGGGTCAACAGCTCTTTTCACTGAAGGCCTGAGTAAGGGGGTTTAGAATGGCCTGTATCAGGGCTCCTGGGACAGATGAAAGCCAGGGGGCTGGGTGGACTTTCATTAACCCTGTAAAGGGTCGTTTTAGCACATAGTGGCTCAAGAACATGATTCAAAAATATAAAAAAGTTGCAAAGTGTCCCTTTAAATGTATAATTTTTATAGGGTTTTACATGTCTTCATTAAACAAGATAAATTTATGGTTTATGTGAACATTAATATGATATATTATAGAACACTGGCCTTCCCTGGTGTGGCCAGTGGGGTGGCCAGCAATTTTCTAGGGGTGGCCACGGCCACCCCTGGCCACTGCTTGGGGGCGCCACTGGTTTGAAGAATTTTTATTTTGCCTCAGCAAGTTCAGGGTTTAGAAATGTAAATGTAAAACAATGCATCAGTAAATGTTAGAAAGTGTTACAAATAGAAACAACAAAAGAACTACTGAGTTTTTCATGTTTTGCATCTTTAAGTCATAAATTCAAGCTGCACAAAACAAGATCTTAAATTTAATATTCATTATTAAATCAGTAGTTATTAGTTCTAGTGTCAGAAACATCTTAGCGGTTCTTACAGTCGTTATGTTCTACATGCTCACACCTTTTATGTGTTTGTTACAGGAGTTCTGCAGCTATATACAAGAGAAACTCACTGTAGCTCCAATTTCAATATAATTCTGTCTTAATAACCATGAAATGTGAATTTATGGGAACTAATGATATAAAAGATTAGAAAACGTCGGCTGTGGAGCTCTATTATGTATTTAGGTGTCTTTTCTTATTATTATTTTGTCTTTTGTAAAATTGCATGAATTGAACTCTGTAGTAACAATAATGTAACATAATAGCTGTAATTTCATTTCCCCTCTAACCGCGCCTCACCTGCACTTCATCGCTGCAGCCATTAATAATCCAGTCCCGTTAGGAGACCATTAGACCCACAACAATAACATTGCTCGCAGATATTCTGGTTTCTAACCCTAACCTCTGGGCTCAACCACTGGTAATTGTGAAAATGGATTTTCCTTCTACAGTAGGGATAAATATTAAGGTGTTCCTGGTCCGATGAGAGTGGTGAAGGAGGTCCTGTGGTGCTTTTCTGAGCCACACATGAGTGCTAGAAACCAGACAGGCCGTGTATAAAGAGAATTTGAAGGTTTCATAACAGTTTGGGTTTCTTGTTATGTCATACAACAGCCCCAGATCAGCTCAGAGGCCACCAAGGCACACAGTAGTGCAGCTTTCTAGCAGAAACGCTGATGAAAAGATGTGACACGACACTAAAAGAAGCCGTCTGGCATGGCTGGTACCTCACAGATTCCTGCGATAGGGCTAAAGTAAATTTGGGCCTTGTTGTATATGCCTTACACAAGTATACTGTTTATTTAACATCCCCAGCATGCTGAGTTATGACTAGTAATGATTACTCAAATGCCCAGTGTTTGGGCTATTGTACCAGGAGTGCCTCCAAACAGGCCCGCTGGTGTTTATTTGAGTTATCCCTTTTATATTGCCACGTGTCATTAGGCTGTTTAGAGTTTACTCTGAGTGATGGATTGTTTCCTTCACCCCTCTCTACTCACCTAAGATCTGCTGGATGGTGCACACTTGTCCTGAAGGTGGAGACTATGTGTGTGAGTGGAGATAACGGCACCCAACGTGTTTGACAGATGTCTTATTTCATGACAATAAGCACGGTAGAACCAGAAGTAAAACTTATATCTCCTCGCTGTGCGTTCGTCTTTTTAACACCTTAATCTAACTGCTGAAATGTCTCCTCAGCCTTCATTAGTGTCTACAGGAGCGGTTCATCACTAAATCAAACAAATCAGCTGTGTTCATGATCTAAAACATGCAGGAAACGTGCTGGAAGCAGACTGCAGCACCAAGAATGTCAGTTCCTTTTTTTTCTAAGTCCCAACAGACCAGATCGCCACTCTGAAGTTGCAAGTGGAATATTCTGGCCACAGAGGGTGACAGGGGCTGGGTGGCCTTTCATTAACCCTGTAAAGGGTCATTTTAGCACATACTGGCTCAAGAACATGATTTAAAAATGAGAAAAAAGTTGCAAAGTGTCCCTTTAAACACTTCTTTAAAAAAGTGGAACAAACATTCATTCATTCATCTGTTTTAACTGCTAGCTCAGTAGGGTCGTGGGGAGCTGGTAAATCCAGCAGTTATGTGATGAGAGGTGGGGGACACCCTGGACATGTCTCTAGTCCTCTAGTCCTCTACAGAGACACACAACCTGTCACACCTAGGGACAATGTTAGAGCCTCCACTAAACCTAACATGTATGGTTTTGGTCTGTGGGAGGAGCAACTCTTTACTAATGCTGGTTGTTTTGGACGGTGTCTGCTGATGTCATTTCCTACTGAGTTACAACCAATCAGTGTGAGTTTGCCAAAAGTTCCACTCAGCTACTCCATCGGGGCATATCAAGTACCTACCCCTGATCAGGTACTCCAAAGGTTTCTAAAAAAGGCCGTTAAGCCGGCCTGGTGAAGTAGCATGCTGGGAAGTTCCTGCAAAATTACCCTGAAGTTCCAACAGTGGAAACACGCCTTATGCCACCACGACTTCTAATTGGGTCTCTTTCTGTGTAAGTCCCATGATTATGGTTATTGTAAAGACTAGCCTAGCCTCTGAGGATTCCCGGAGGTCTTTAAGTAAACATTTCTGAAAAAGTCAGGACTAGATACCTCAGTCTGTGCTAATTATTGACTGATTTACAAACTTCCTTTTATATCTAAGGTTTTGGAGAAACTAGTGTATGCCCAGCTGTATGAACATCTCACAGATCATAACCTCCTGGACCACTTTCAATCTGCCTTCAGGCAGAATCACAGCTCAGAGGCAGCACATATTAGTGTTGAATGACATTCTGGTTGCAACTGATGCTGGGCACCACGTTCTGCTGTTGCTTCTGGAGCTGTCAGCCGCTTTTGATACAGTGGACCATGACCTTCTTTTGAGTCAGTTAGAATAGAATAGAATAGAATAGACTTTATTGATCCCACAGTGAGGAAATTCACTTGTCACAGCAGCACCATCACTCAAAAGGTAATTAGAAGAAGATAAAAACAAGGATACATGTATATACACATAGGCAGTAATCTAGTATTGTAATCTTAGATCACAAAAAAAACCACAAATAACGCATCACAGCGTTCGCCAGCGAGCCGTCCCGTCGTCATTTGGACGGCCTGACTTCAAAAATGACGGCCTAAATAACGAGGGACGGCTTTTAAATTGGATGGCAAAGCTATCCCCTTTTTCTGTAATATTTAATTTAAAATTTGCATTTTGTGGAAGTAAAATAAAAATGTGATTATTGCACAAATCATTCAGCAAACATGTTCAAGTCTGTACTAGTGGAAATACACAGATTCATTGTGGGGGTTGCAGCACGGATCCCCGTTTCTACGCAGCGGCTGCAGCTGGAGCGGTGATGAAGACGCGCTTCTAAAGAAGATGAGGTAATGTCGGTTATAAAGACCTGGGGCCTCATTTATCAAACGTTCGTAGAAACGTTCCTATATTCCCTCCTACGGATGAAATTTAGAATGTGTGTACGAACAGTCAATGTCCTGATTTATGAAACATGCGGTGGCCTCTCGTACGCATGTTCCTCCGCAATCGTCTGATGATAAATCCCACCTGTGCGCTTGCAAGAGCTCGTGCCAGTTTAACGTCATTTACATACAGAAACGCCCTCAATTAACCATATTTGGTCACACTATGTCCTCAGATCGGGAGGGGATTCCCTGGGTTCTTCCCGGACAAAAAAGAAAAACTTTATTGACAGCGAGATCGAAGCACCGGACACACTCAGGGAGCTGAGGAGGTTCTGGAGGTTTTTATTTGTAAAATACAATCTGGACTGGAATCGGATCAGTGCGCTGCGCTCACGGAAGAGCCGTTCCCTCTGGAGTGCACTCTGCTCTGCTAAATCCTCCAATAATAAATAAGAATAAGAAGAAGCGATCTTTTATGTAGCGAATCTCAAGTAAAACCACGGAGCGCTTCCCAAGGTCAAAATAATTAAATTAAATTAAAACATAATAGATAAATAAATTCAAAATGATTTAAAACATCATAAACATGGGAAGAGTAAACATTGTGATTACAAAATAACACGAAATCAGCCATTCTACAATGTCAGATTCCCCTGGGTCACGGGTGTTTTAGCTCCAATAATAATAATCCACCAAAATAATTATTTATTGGGTAAAATAATTAGTGGATGAGGAACACGCGTGGATCACTGAGACCTTCAGAATTGCGGTTCCCTTGTTCTGCCACTAGATGCTGTTCCTACGCACGGTCAGAGCTGTTCTTATATTTAGGAACGTTTTCACGCACAAGTACAAATTGGTAAATACCACACAATGCGTAAAATCGTTCCCACGCACGAAATACGCACAGATCTGTTCGTAAGTACGGTTGATAAATGAGGCCCCTGGTTTGGGTGGCCCAAATAATAAAATAGTATTCTTGTAGCTGTTTATCCAAGTTACAGAAGTCAACCTAGACCAGTACCCAGAGCTAGAATCATCCACATTTAACAGGCGTGTTCGATTTGTTGCACCTACTGCTAAAGGCTGCTCAGGGGGGAACATAACAGAAGAAGCAGGATAAAACGCTCTGACGTATGTAAGACAGAGTCTAGGTGAGTCTCCTCATCACCAGCTTGAACAAGTCCTTTAAAGGGACACTTTGCAACTTTTTTACATTTTTAAACCATGTTCTTGAGCCAGTTTGTGCTAAAATGACCTTTACAGGGTTAATGAAAGGCCACTCAGACCCCCACCGCCCTCTGTGGCCAGAATACCGCACTTGCAACTTCAGAGTGGCGGTCCGGTACCTGTTGGACTTAGTAAAGTGGAGCTGACATGCCTGGTGCTGCAGTCTGCTTCCAGCATGTTTTAGATCATGAATTTGTTTGATTTAGTGATGAACCGCTCCTGTAGACACTAATGAAGGCTGAGGAGACATATCAGCAGTTAGATTAAGGTGTTAAAAAGATGAACACAGTGAGGAGATAAGTTTCACTTTTGGTTTCACTAATGAACACTAGGGGGTGCTAAAAACAAGCCAAAACTCACTAGTGTCCCTTTAAAGTTCCTGTACTGGGTAAGACTCGTCAGGTCTAAGGGCTTTCTGACCTGAGGGACGGAGAGCTGGTCCTGACTAATTCCCGGTTCTGGCTGGAGAAGTCGACAGGATTCAACAATCTGATAAATGAACAGTTGCTATAAATACCATCAGGACCTCAGCCGTGTTTTTCTTCAGTCCTTAAACTTCAAAATGAGAGGAGAAGGAACTATAAATTTGCTTCTCCTGTAATGTTTTCACCCTAGTAGCTGTCCCGACATGTCCGCCAGGATTTAAAGCAACCGTTTAATATTTATGTTGGCTGAAGAAGAATATTCATCAAACTTCATTTGATGTATTAAAGGGTGAGGTTTACGCGTGCAGGTGAAACCCGATGTTCTTTGTGTTTGAACTTTGAAGGCAAAAATCAATCTTACACTGAGATAAGAAATCTGGGTTCAAGGCGTCCTTTTATGTATTTTGGATATTTCAGAGAAAACTGGACGCTAGATGATGGTTTTTAAATAAACTCTTATGAGTTTTTCCTCTGATTTCTCTTGAGGATTCACGTTTAAAACTAAAAGATTTCAGGAGAATAAAACCAGTAAAAAATAATAACATCTATTAAATTATCTGCAAAACATTGATGAATTTATTAGCTTTTTCCTTTTCTTGCACAGTTGAGGACCTTTCTGGTGTTATCAAGGAGCTTTGTGTGAGTAATTGTTTGGCAGACAGTGGTGTTGATAGATAACCCTGCAGAGGTTTTTTCGGTGCAGTGGGCTTGAGTCATTCAGAGCCTAAACTTCATTTCATGGGAAATGAGAGCGTGGGCCCAGTGTGAGGAGCACACGGGGCCTAGCTACAGCCACAAGCTGTGATCAAATCCATGCAGAATGTTTATTACATCATTTATATGCAGATCATTAAATATTCATGTCATTTGGGGAAAGTGAGTTCTTTTAGGAATGAGAGATGTGAGCATGTGTTTCTTTGAAGTCATATGTCAGAAGGTAGGTCTCCCTGAAATGAAACACCAAGAATAACAGCAGAGCTCTGTGCTGCTGTGTGTTTTAGTTCTGGAGCCTCTGACAGGGTTTAAAGTGTGAAACAGAGTGAATGTGTGGTGTGTTGTAGAGCATGTAGGGTCCCTCCTTCCTGTTGCTGTCATTTTGTCATTTCAAGCATTTCTTATATTTAAACAACTTCCTCCTACAGATTTAATGATGCCTGATTCAGTCCTGGTCAACACGATGACCTAATGAATTATAGACCAATATCTAATCTCCCATTTTTATCTAAAGTCCTTGAGAAAATAGTGGCCAATCGAGTATGTGAGCATCTAAACACTAATGATCTGTTTGAGGAATTTCAGTCAGGTTTTAGAGAGTATCACAGCACTGAAACCGCATTAGTGAAAGTTACAAATGATATTCTCACGGCCTCAGATAAGAATCTTGTGTCTGTTCTGGTCTTGTTGGACCTCAGTGCTGCTTTTGACACAGTCGATCACAATATTCTATTAGAAAGGCTTGAACATGTTGTAGGGATCAAAGGAACAGCGCTAGGCTGGTTTAAATCTTATTTATCTGACAGATTTCAGTTTGTTCATGTACATGAGAAATCTTCTTCATTCTCTAGAGTTACTTGTGGAGTACCACAGGGTTCAGTACTTGGACCAATTCTTTTCACTATATATATGCTTCCAATTGGTAAAATCATTAGACAACATGGGATAAACTTCCACTGTTATGCTGATGATACTCAGTTATATTTATCCATAAACCCTGATGAACCTAATCAGTTAGGTAGACTACAGGCTTGTCTTGAAGACATAAAAATCTGGATGACTCTAAACTTTCTGCTGTTAAATCCAGACAAGACTGAAGTTATCATCTTTGGACCAGAACCTCAGAAAAGGAAACTGCTTAGTCAGTCACCTGATCTAAACAGTATTAAATTAGCCTCCGAGAACAAAGTAAAGAACCTCGGTGTAATCTTTGACCAGCCCTAATGACCAGTAATCATTCAAATTCCACGTTAAACAGGTTTGTAGGATTTCCTTTTTCCACCTTCGGAATATTGCTAAGATTAGAAGCAACCTTTCCAGGAGTGATGCTGAAAAACTGGTTCATGCATTTATTACCTCAAGGTTGGATTACTGCAGTAATTCATTACTATCAGGAGGTCCACAGAATGTAGTCAAAAGTCTTCAGCTGGTCCAAAATGCTGCAGCTAGAGTTCTGATGAGAATTAAAAAGAGAGACCACATCTCTCCTGGTTTAGCTTCCCTACATTGGCTGCCTGTTAAATTTAGAATAGATTTTAAGATCCTCCTTCTCACATATAAAGCTCTTAACTCATTCACTGCCAGCCGTTTTCTGATCAGAAAGCCCCTGACTGCCAGCGTTTTTGAGCGTTTTTATTGTTTTTTGAAGAGTCAGAACATTGTGCTCTATGATCATGTAAACGCCAAAACTACCAAAAGAAAGAGTAGACTCACTTCTTACATCAGGAAGAATCACCGTATTTCTAGCGTTATCCGTTCTTTCACAATCTGTTGCCGAAGCGTGAGCTGCAGAATAATTTCTGGTTGGTGCATCGCTTTTTTCACAGCAGCGTCTCAAAACAAACTCCTACTTCATTGATTTTCTGCTTCCTGATCACTTGATTTGTGACATTCACGGATGAAGATCCTCTTTAGACACGTGATGTTTGTTCTCACGGTGCGGGGGCTCGTTCCGACGCCCACCCCGTAAAAAAACGCAATTGACGTCGTCAATGGCAGTGAATGAGTTAATAATCAAGCTCCATCATCCATCAGTGATCTGATTGTTTCCATATGTTCCTAACAGAGCACTTGGCTCTCAGACTGCAGGTTTACTGGTGGTTCCTAGAATATCTAAAAGTAGGATGGGAGGCAGATCTTTTAGCTATCAGGCTCCTCTACTGTGGAACCAGCTCCCAGCTTTAGTCCGTGAGGCAGACACCTTGTCTACTTTTAAGACTAGGCTCAAAACCTTTCTATTTGATAGGGCTTATGGTTAAATTCTGATGTTAGCCCTAACCCGCTATATAAATAAACTGAATTGAATTATATGCTATGCTGTATTCAGCAGTCATTTACCATTAAAAAGGTTTTTGAACTGAACACAGCTGCTGTGTGTTCACATAAAGCCATGCTGAATCCCTTTCCATGGAACATGAAGTTGGTAGAACATCAGATCTCACCCAGACTGTTCTGACAGTGTTTTAGCTAAGGTTATGCTAGCAGCGCCGCCCGCTGCATCAGAAATCAACCCCAGACATGTTGGTTCTTCATAGACAATCTGTTTGTGAATAACTCCACCTCGTTGTGAGTCAGCTCGCTGCTGCCTCTCACTTACCTGGAGATGTAGGTGCCTGCCCACTCTCCACTGCTGCTTCTCCTTCACCTTCCCTTCAGAGGTTGCTTCTCCTCTCAAGTCAGTTTGAGGGTCCGAGACAATATGCCTCTCTCTGAGGACCCACGTCTGATAGGGTTACGGTGAGCATCTCTACCAGTTTCTGCTTCTGAGGGAGATCCTGATGGCCCCGCTCCTTCAGTACTAGCTCATGAGGGTTCTGGATGGATGCCTCTCCTCCTGAAGGGGTCCCAGAAGTGGGTGTTTGGGTGACCAAAGCTTGGAGGTGCGTGATGTGAGCCTCTGCTTGACCTGTATTGTGCAACTTTTGTTGACCATTAATAATTTAATTTATTTAACATTCCAGAATGTTCAAAAGACCAAAAGGTGTAGAGTGGATTGGACCTGGTTTATAGAAGACATGAGGACCTCTGACCTGTTGACATTTAACTTAGATCCACATGAAGGGGAATTAGAAACTAAAGAGTCCAATGGTAAATCCCAACCCGATAAGATGAAACCGTTAAACACGGAGAATGTTTATTTTATTTTATGCACAAACCTAGCTTGGACAGCCACTTGTGAATATATAGTCTAGCCATGACCTATAGACAGAGCTCATTTATGGGTAAGAATCTACATTTGTCTTTCAAATAGTCTCTAAATGATATTGGACAACAAATAATGAACGACGTAGTCACCTCTATGGATGTCAGTCAATGGGGGCAGTCCGCCATATACCGTTGAAGAAGATGCAACTACATCCTTTTTCTAAATAAACCTAAGTACCTCTACCTGCTGTTGACTCAAAGGAAAGTCCAAATCTAAGTGCTCCAAAGTTGATGCCAAAGCCGTTTCAAACGAGCCGTCGCCATCTTTGTTTAGTGTCCCGCCCACCAAGCTGATAGAGCGCTGTGATGGGCAAGACACGAGACTGGTCTGGCCTGCTGGGGCTCTAATGGAGCGTGGCTAGACCAACCTACAGAGCAAAATGATTTTGTTTCTGTTACTGTCTGTCTAGATTTTTAGGCTAGCACAAACCTGCACCGGTCACAAAATTCCAAAATTGTTTACGTTAAAACCTCCAAACTTCAGTCTTTATCCGTGATAGAAACAGTAAATATGTGTTGATCTGAGCCAGATTATTTACTGAACTAACAGGTGAAGCATTAAGATCTGATGTTTGGTGAATGAAAAATCCCAGACAGCAAATCAACTTATTCTGAACCAAAACAAGTCTTTAAAATCCAGCTTTTATCTTACAACAGGCCTCAGCTGCACTACTTACGTATTTGAATTTCCACCTCAGATTAAATTCAGAACAAACATAAAACTTTAGGGCTGCAGCACCGTTCTGTCAATCCCAGATTCGTGATGATTTGGCCAGATTTAATCAGACTAACGATGCTAACTAACGATGCTTTTATTGATCAGCATGAAAAAGCAAAAATCTCTTAATTCAGAACCATCAGTTAAAGGTTTCAAAGCTGTTTAAAATATTTCTGCTGCCTAGCTCACTGCTCATAAAAATGACTGACTCCCATGAAGGTCTGCAAGGCCATAAGTAGACAGTAAAGCATCCTCAGGTAGTTTCATCCTTTTCTAATGCAGTTTAGATATGCCGGATAACAGAAGTGGTGGAGGTCAAGCTGAGTTCTAAAAGACAGAACTGTTCTCAACAGACCTTTATCTGAATGTCAGAGCCTTTGAGGAGGGACGTTCTACTGTGCATGGACACAGTGAACACAGCTAGATCCGACACTCGTTCTGTACCATTCGGCTTGTTATTCAATGCAAACGAGCAACTTTTGGGTTAAAGTTTTACTGCAACAGAAAGAACGTCTCAGCCACAACCAACAGGAAGTGATTCAGCATCCTCAAATTAGAAAACCTTGGGGGACCAGGTCAAACACATCATGTCAGAAGTTCTTGCGGGCCACAACAAGTGATGTTTAAGGTTGAATATGGAACAATTTAATAAAAAGTAGGGATGCTCCGATCCGATCACGTGACCGGTAATCGGGCCCGATCACGTGATTTTCAAAAAATCGGGATGAGGTGAAAAAGATCGGATTTAACCTTATAAAACAACAAATACGACTTTTTAAATTCATCCTGAGATCTTAACAAGTTTCTCTACATCAGTATTCTTTGTTTCTTGGAAGAAAACAACAACATTTCGTCCCACAATTTACGGCAGGCAGGGATTGATACACCTTAACATGCAGCTGTTAGCTAGTAGGCTAACGCAGAGCTAACTTGTCTGTGTTTTGGTGATATTTTAAACCGGACAGCCACTTGTAATGTGTGTATACTGAGCATTCAACATGCTGGAAAAGACAGCTGCATGATAAGCAAGAAAAAAATTAAAGGAAAACTTGACGTATTTTCCCTTTTCTTCGTATTTTAATGCTTTGCTGAAGTATCGGATTGGGACTCGGTATCGGTATCGGCATCGGCGGATACTCAAAATCAAATGACTCGGACTTGGATCTTGAGCAAAAAAATGTGATCGGAACATCCCTAATAAAAAGCTATATTCAGAAAAATAATACCTCCATGGGACATTTAGAGGTGTGCAGTTTTTCCTTTAAAAGTTATATTTTTAAAAAAATAATCAAATTTTTATTTTGACAGACACTGGGTTTATGTTTACATCTACCAGACACTAGAGGGCACCATTAGGAACTGTGTCAGGAACTGGCTAAGGACTGGACTGAACAGACATAAGTGTGAGTTTGGAATGTGGTGTCTTGTATGACCCAAGCGAGGAGTGAACTGACACTGGGTTTGAACAGACACGCGGTTAATATAGGAAGCCGTGGTGCGCAGCTCAAAGGGGAACGAGAGCGTGTGCTGTTCCAGAATAAAGAGAGTGACTTACTGGTAGTCGACAGGACTGGTATGGACAGACTGGTCTGGAAAGCTCTGAAAGGTTCGTCTGAAATGGTCGGAACGTTCCCTGGCAAGAAACGATGACTGAGCCACAAGCTATGTGTCTGACTTCCTGTCCCGGGCTGGTGATGTTGGCAGGAAGACCGGTGAAGGGCATGATGGGAAGTGGAGCATGCTCAAATGAACACCATCAGAGTTGATTTCAACACTTTTAAAGTGTCTATATGGGTCCAATTTAACACAGGTGTTAGAGTTACTATATTAACTCTAACACCGGAGTTAAATTTTTAACTCCAGAAGAGTTGGTTTTTGACACTAAATCAGAGTTAAAGCACCAACTCTCCAAAAAGAGTTAAATTAACTCCTACTGGTGTGAACCCATATAGACACTTTAAAAGTGTTGAAATCAACTCTGACAGTGTTAATTTGAGCATGTTGTTGTGTAACAGCCACACTGAAAAATACCAGCTAACTCATGCCTTGTAGACCTCATGACTGTGGACAGTCAGTGAGAGAGGAACACAAGGAGCAGAGTCCTGTAGTGATGTGCGAGTCATGAACGAATCGTTCAATACTCGAGAATCACTTTACTGACTCACGAATCACGAGTCACAATCCCAACTGACTCATTTACTGACTCGTCCCTGTTAATGTTAGCAAACTATTTTCATTAGTAGAGATATATCTAGCTTATCATTAAAATTGTGGAAAAAAATAACAGCCAGTTTCTTAATAAAAGCATTTTCTTACCTGCTCTGGCCTGGAAGCTCATTAGTTCCCAGTAGCATCGCTCTGCTAACAGCACGTTCGAATCACTCACCCCCTCCCTTCCTGAAAGCTAGCTTAAAATGTCCGGTGCTAAATCGTAGCATGAACGAATCATTCAGTTCCTCCGTAGCGGGCCTCACTCAGAGTCACTCACCCCCTCCCTCGCGGGTTTCAGCTCAAACGAGTCACTCATTGGAGTGGAGGCTCGCAGTACCGCTAACCTGGCTCAGCTCATGATTCATGACTCACGCTGCCCAACCGGGTTTCAGCTCATAGGAGTCCCCCAGTGGTAGCTCGTGTAATTACATACGAATCACTAACCCCTATCCTTGCTCAGCTCATGAGTCATGACTCACGTAGCTCGCGGTAGGGTCACTCACAACTACTCCCAACCGAGTTTCAGCTCGTATGAGTCCCCCAGTGGAAGCTTGTGTAATTGCATACAAATCACTAACCCCTACCCTGGCTCAGCTCATGAGTCATGACTCACGCTGCTCGCGGTATGGATCACTCACTACTCCCACCCGGGTTTCAGCTCATAGGAGTCCCCCAGTGGAAGCTCGCGGTACTACAAGCTCACTCACCTCTCCCTCCTGGCTGTCAGCTGCAGAAACTCAGGCTGTTACAGGGGAAGAGTCGCTCCTTCACCCGAGCTGAACTTTGATAGTGTGACTGACGCCATATTCAGTCTACACCTTTTTCTTTTTGCAAATATAATAAGCAGAAAAAATATAATATTTCAGTTCCACCACTATTTTAAAAAAATGAATTTCAGTGTATAAAATGGATAGTTTTTTTCAATCACTCATCTTAGCAGTAGGATTTACATAGAAAGAGGAGCAAATTAAGTTTGAGTGAAAATGTAGATTTTATTTTTGCACTCTGGGCAACTGACTCAGTGACTCAAATGACTCGAAAACCCGATTAATTTTGGTGAGTGACTCATTCAAACTCGATTCAGTAAAAAGAATCGAGTTTACCATCACTAGAGTCCTGAGCATTTAGTGTGAACCGTGCAGCACTTTTTTATTGTGACAGTGGAACGGCACAGGAGTCCCATTCCTGTGACCAGCCTCCTCACTTATGGTGCCAACATGACACAACATGTAACACCACATTTGCAACAGTGAACAAAGTAGTAACAAAGAACAACACAACCCCCAAAAAACATGCATAAACACCCCAAAATAGAACAAATTACCTAAAACATGACTCCCACAATGCACCTCGCCCACTGCAGCTCACGCAGCTCACTGCAGCCAATCAGTCACTACCAGTCCAACTTTTAGAAAAAATGGGTGGAGTCTGTGAATTAACTCTGCAGGTGTTATAGCTGCTGTGGGAGTTCAGAGTTAGCTTTTCAGGAGTTATTTTGTCCAAAATGACTCCTACAGAGTTGATTAGGAAACACTCATTTTAAGCACTTGGGTTTAACTCTCATGTCAGTGTTACATATCAACTATGTAACTTTTTTAGTGTTAAATAGGGCTTGTGATCGTGTCGTCATCGGCCGCCATGTTGGAAGCCTCGTTACTTGTTTATTGTAACTTCAGACAACAGTGCGCAAAGTTCTGCGGCTTCATTTAATCTATTATTCATTTGATCGCTTATTATTCACCCATGGTAAATCGTTGCTGTGTTGTGAGGTGCAACAGCGCAACAACATCATGATCGCCAGTGACAAAAAGGTAAAAAAACTTCTTCTGCTACCCTTCTTATATGGGATGATAATTTTGATTGTTTCACTAGAAAAACCAGCAAATGAAACATATACCTCTCATCCGGACGTTTACATCCGCTCACACCACAAACAAGAAAGCCGAAAAATACCTTAATGCAGAGCTGCGGTAGCAGCAAGTTGTCGTCGGTGCTCCAGTCTTTGGTCTTTCATATGGATCCAAACCGTTTATAATCCTGATTTTGTCCACATACTGGTCCCTGGCTTCCTTATTTAATGTATCCCTGTATATTCCGCACCATTTTCGGGATTTTAACATGTTGTTTAACACATTCTTTCCCCCAAATCTGCTTCTTCTCTGCGATTTACTGTTTGTTTCTATGGTTTGTTTACACCCGTGAGGCTTCCAACATGTCCGCCACGTCCCAGAATGCAACGCATAATCACGTGTTATCCCAAGCCCTATTAACTAGTGTTAAATTGGACCAACACCCCAAAATTAATTCAATTCAATTCAGTTTATTTCTATAGCGTCGTCTCAAGGCTCTTCACAAAGTAAACATTCCAATACAGTTCAGTTCATTAAGCCAATCAGTAAAAATGTTTCCTATATAAGGAACCCAGCAGATTACATCAAGACACTGACTAGTGTCAGTGTGTTTTCTGCAATCCTTTTAAACACTTTTAAATTTGCTGTAAGCAGTTTATTATAGAAATGCTCCGATCCGATCACGTGATCGGAAATTGGGCCCGATCACGTGACTTTCAAAGGACTCGGTTGAAAAAGATCGGATTTAACCTTATTAAACAACAAATATGACATTTTAAATTAATCTTATATCTTAACAAGTTCCTCTATATCAATATTATTTGTTTCTTGGCCTAAAACAACACCATTACGTCACACAGTGTACGGCAGGTGGGGATTCAGACACCATACAGCTGTTAGCTAGCAGGCTAACGCAGACCTAACTTGTCTCCACAGGAGAGCTAAAATATCTGTATGTTGGTGGTGTTTTAAACTGGACAGCAAAGGCAGTGTAACAGCCACTTGCAATGTGTGCATACTGGGCATTCAACATGCTGGAAAAGACAGCTGCATGATTAACAGCCTTCAAAACGAAATACTTTCTCCTTCGGCTTTTTTCCCTTCAGGCGTCGCCACAGCGAACCATCGGTCTGGGTTAAGTCCCAGTTCACACAGCGGCATCTCTAACAAAAACACGGAGCCAGCCAACAGTGAAAATTACGTTAATAAACAGAGAAATCACCGACAACAAAACGTCAGAGTTTCTCGTTCTGCAGCACCTGAGCTGAACACGCTGGTGGTAGCTTCCTGGTGCTGCGGGGAAAGCCTGCTGTGGCACCGTGGCTATGGAACCCAAAGTGTGCCACAAACGCGCAACATTACATGCGACTCTCACACAAAAAGTACACGTTTTTAACGAGCAATCAACGTGTCAACAACTCATACTTTACGCGTGAAAATTTTGCGTGATTTCAACCAGCAAACAACATGAAAACAACGTGTTGTTAACACACGTGCCTCCCGGTCACGGAAACGCGCATCACTCCACAGCCGCATAATGAGGACGTAAACAATTTGAAATATGAGCATCTCAGTTACTTTTAAATATATTCATAATATTAACACGTTTTTTATTAATGTATTTCCTAAACAAGTGATGTTTTTGGCAGATAAACTAAGGAAATGACATAAATACACAAAGAAAGACATACCTAAATAATAATAAAAAAATTAAAGGAAAACTTGGACGTGTTTTCCCTTCATTTCTTCTTTTTTAATGCTTTGCTGAAGTATTGGATCGGGACTCGGTATTGGCAGATACTCAAAATCAAATGACTCGGACTTGGATCAGGAGAAAAAAATGTGATCGGAACATCCCTAGTTTTTTATGTTTTATTTCTTTAACTCACTCTAAGATGGACACAGTTATAGATTTTTTTTAGGTTTTACTGTGTGACAACCCACTGTTGAGTGTTTCAGTGTAGCCTCCTCTCTCTGAGCTTGTCCATGTAAACCTGAACAAACGCTCCTGCCGTGTGTGAAGGAAAAGCTGGTTTAAGAGCAGAGCTTAGTGAAGATGCATGCCTTCATCTCTGTGTTCCCCTCCTCCTCCTCTTACATCAGCCGACAGCTCATGAGCTGGACTTGATGCACTCTGATTATTCACAACAGGAACATTTGTCAAAATGCAAATAAAGGTATATGAGTGGAAGCTCTGAGGAAAAGCAGACCACGTGAATGTGCTGCACAAACACAAGAGTTTTCATTTGGCAGCAGGGATCTACGTGGTCGTGAACAATCCAGCTTGTTTTGTCTTTACATTCTGGGCTGAGTTAAACATGTGGAGGGTTGCAGGCGTGACTGGATGACAGCAGACGCTCTGCCCAGCTTTCAGGCACACCACACTCACTCAGAGTTTTATGGCTGAGGTAATGCCTCGGTCGCAGGCCAGAAGTCCACGCTCAGAGCAGGGAAACAAAATCAGATCTAAATTTAGAAGGTTGTTAAGTGGACGCTGTAACAATTCCATCAATCAAACAAGCAGCCCCCCTCCTGTGTTTTACTAAAGAAGAATTTCTACATTTTATTGCCATGCATCATGGATTACGTCACAGCTGGGGCTCATGGGATAAGAATTCTGTGGTGTCACGTCTCACAAGTTTGAATGCTAATGGCATCTGAGTTAAACCCTCAGATATGGTCGTTTTTGACGTGATACATGACCAGCGACTGAACCCAGCATCGGGGGGAGTTAGACCCTCATCCTGGAAGAGGGCTCAGCCGCAGGCCCGTTGCTCATCCTCTGAATGCTTTGATACTTTGGTCTTGATCTGTGGTGAACAGTACAAGCTTCTGTAAGAACCTCCCTGACTGTAAAATATTAGCCCTTCTCTTACTGGGTATCACATGAGCCGGCCTTCAGGCGACTTGGAAAGCTCTTAATGCTTTCAGCCCTGTTGCAATGCCACTTTTCCCATGAGCCCGACTGTCTGTCAAACTGTAGGGAAAACAACGGACATCAACTCATTCACACAACCAGCACAACACATACCACAGAAGAAAAATACTAATAATATTATTTTAAACCTTTGTGTTCAGTCAAGGTTTTATAGCGTTTTTAAAAGACTTGATTCAGCTTGAATAACTGGCTGATTGGGCTCTTACAGCTCTAGCTGCTGGTCTCAACTAGAGCTGCAACGATTATAAATGTTGGTGGTATGATTACAGTCTGAGAAATAATCACGGTTTCACGATTACCACGGTTATTTTACATAAATTGATTTCACATCTGTATAAATAAATATAAATCACATACACACCTTCTATAAAGGTTTTGAACCCCTGAAGATATCTATTGCTGATTTTCAGAGATTCTGCTTAGAAAAATGCATTTGTAAAATCTCTGTAATTTTTAAATGACAATATATAAAGTTTAAAATACCCTTAATTGTATTTGCCCAATAGCCTGTTTTGAGTTTCTGTAAAAAGACAATAAAGGTTAAACTGTTGACAACTTTTCAGGGTTAAAGGGATATTTCCGTATTCCCCACAGTTAGATCAGAGAGAAAAAATCATTTTGTAACCAGCGCAGTAAGTCTCCTGATCTGGCAGCAGTCCGTCTGCTTTAGCTTAGCATAAACAATGGAAGTGAATGGCAGGTACTAGCATTTTGTGTGCAAAAGTGATCAAAATGACCCAATAATGATACCAATTATTCCTGGTGAGCTCAATAATCACATTGACTGCAAATATAAAGTAAGAAGTAACACGAAGGATTTGCAGGAGCCGATTTAGACTAGGGACTACATTACAACAAAGCACCGCTGTAACCCGCCACTGCATGGTGCATGGATATATAACACAGCAGTCAAAAAAGGCTCCGGCTTCCGTAAAACAAACATCTGTGTGAATAAAAATCCTGCTTCTGTATGTCTTTGGCTTGTTTTCGCATCCCTTGTACATAAAACTACAGAAAGAAATACTGTGCAAATCGCACGTAATTTTCAACCGCTGTGTTATATCCATGTGCAGTGCTTTGTTGTCATGTAGTCACAAGTCTAAATCATCTCCTGCAAATCCTTCGTGTTACTTCTTACTTTTTATTTGCAGTCGACATGATTATTGAGCTCACCAAGAATAATTGGTATCATTATTGTGTCATTTTGATCACTTTTGCACACAAAATGCTAGCACCTGCCATTCACTTCCATTGTTTATGCTATAAAAGTTTTAAATGATTTTATGGAGGCTGTAGACAGGAATCAACACTGTGCAGCCCTATTCACTGATTTGTCCAAAGCTTTTGATACAGTGGATCACATCATATTAAAGCAAAGACTTCTTAGTACTGGACTCTCAGAACACGCTGTTGGATGGTTTGAAAACTACCTGTCAGACAGATTTCAGAGTGTGAAAGCAGGAGGCATTACCTCTAGCTTCCTTCATGTAGCCAAAGGCGTCCCTCAGGGATCATTTCTGGGGCCACTCCTATTTATCCTAAATATCAACTAGCTGGATTGAAGAGTGTCAAATACTAACTTCCATTTCTATGCCAATGACACTGTGATGTACTCAGTTGCGTCTTCACCTCATCAGGCCATTTCTCAGCTTCAACAATCTTCAATACACTTATGATGTTCACCAACTCAAAATTAAAATCTACAAATCTTCCATCAATCACCACTCTTCAGGGTTCAGTCATTGAGTTTGTGTCTACGTATAAATATTTAGAATTGTGATTGATAATTCTCTCTCCTTCAAGGCTCACATCCAGCAGCTGATAAAAAACTTAGGCTTAAACTCAGTTTCTTTTTCAGAATCAAGTCCTGTCTTTCATATGAAGCTAAAATCGGCTTGTTTCAGCTCCTTTTTGCCATTGCTGGATTATGGTGATGTCATTTTCATGCATGCCTCCTCACAATGTCTACATGCTCTAGATACAGTATACCATGGAGCTTTGAGGTTCATTATTAAAACGTTGACTCATCATTGTTGGGGAGAAAAGCATTTAGATCCTCTGCTCCTTCTTCATGGAATCAGCTCCAAAACCAGCTGAATTTGAAAGAACTGGTCTCAATGAATGAGTTTAAACGGGTATTAGCCATTTTAGATACTGAGACATCTGGGTGTAAATGCCATGATATATGATTTCTGATTCTGCTGGTTGTTTTGCTGATTATCTTAATGTTTTTGTTTGGTTTTATGATGTTTTATGATTTTATGATCTGTAAGTGTGTTGATCCAAGGGGTTCAAATGAAGGCAACTGGACTTCTTTGGTTTCTTGAAGACGTTTCGCTTCTCATCCGAGGAGCTTTGTCAATTCTGACTGGAATATGGGAGGGTCGATCTTATAAACTGTAGCTGTCTATTGTTGCTCAACGAGCAGCATCTGCCTGTGAATGCCCCTCCTCCCTACCTCTTGATGAGTCGTTAGCCTCGTTAGCCTCTATTGTTTGTGAGTCGTTGTTTTGATTAGATGCAGGAGGGTGTGAACTGGACTGAAACTGTTTTGGAACTTGGTTCAAAGCTGCATTGTAGGTGCTGGAAAGGTGAAACCTGAGTCCTCCTCCTCTATTTAATGATGGTTTCTCCATTTTGACATAGATGGCTGAGAACTGAGACTGAGAACCTTCACCAGCAAAGTGTGTTGATCGTTGCTGCTGGTTGAGCTGCTGCCTGTCTTGGCCAGGACACTCTTGTAAATGAGATTTTTAATCTCAAGGGTTTTCTTTCCTGGTTAAATAAAGGTTACATACATACAGGGAAACGTAGTACAGCACTGCTAAATGAACCCTCCTTCACTGGATTGTTCTAATGTGATTCAGATTCTTGCAGACATCTATAATAACACCACTTAAGATGAGGGAGACACCAGATGTCATGTTTAGTCTGCAGGAGAAGTTGTGAATAATAATTTTATACCAAAACAACATTTAAGTGTAATTTGGAAAAGGTTGATAAAAACGTGGGGCCGAGAGGACCGGAGCATTCATCACTGACTTGTACGAGTTACGGCTCGAGCAGGTCAAGATCAAACCGCATCAAATCAGTGACACTGGAACACATCAACCACTGGACCTCGTGTTTGTGGAAACCTCGTTCACACCTAGCTACTACCATAGAATATAAATCACTGATAAGCATGTAGTGGCAGCAATAGAAGTGAGTGTAAAGGAGCTCCAGACTGCTTGGAGGAGAGAAGTTGTGAGGGCACATGAAGCAGCAGCCGGGCTGGACGAGGACACCCCGACACCCCCCCGGGTCAGAATAAACCTGCTGCTGCATCAAGCCTCCAGCTACGAGCCACTGTGAGTTATGCAATGTCTTTTCTCTGATCTTCCTCGTCAGATTTCACTCTGAAGCTAATTTATAAAAGAAAGTGAGCGCTGAATGTATTTGGCTTCATTTAATTCAGAAAGTGGAGCAATCTGGAATAACAGAGCCCAAGCATAAATATCAGCAGGATAATATTGTGCTATGTCACTCATAAATGATCTCAGATCTCCTCTGTCCTCTGCTTGACTTGTCCAATTAGAAATTCTGGTAACGCTTCTTGTGCCTTACTCCTACGTGGTGATCAAAGTGTGGTAGGGAAGGGTGGAGATATTTCACCGAAGTATGTGTTGAAAAGGACTTCAAAGGCGAGCGGTATTAAGATTCATAACTACAGGCTCGGAAAGAACAACCTCAGAAGATGATCTGAGCAGATGTTTTAGGTGATAATGTAAAGGTGAACATGCTTTTGTGAACAGGGAGAGGTGATAATTAGTCACTAGGCCGACAACACGGTGGAGGATGGAGACTTAATATCAGAAAGAGATGTGTGGAAAAAATGAGGACCTATAAAGAGTTTATCACCATAAAATGGAGATGTGTGAACTACAGTAGCTCCTGCTGCTCCCCTCTCATGCTGCTTACAGGTGGCTTCAGTCAGTGAGCCCAGGGCAGCTGTAGCTACAGTGTAGCTCATCACCACCAGTGTGTGAAGTGCCCTAACCCTCATGTATCATTTACCCGTCCCTGACCCATGGAACGTGTGGACCACTGAGAAACAGCTTTTCTGTGCTCTGTGTCTGCACCGAGGCTGTTTAGCTTCTCCTGTATCGAGGTTTAAACTTTTCCTGCTGCCCTGGACCGAGTTCAGCACGTCACTCAGCTTGTGTTTGAAAGTAGGATCTTCAGGGAGAAGCAGTTTGGTCTGAGGGTGCTGCTTGGTCTGAAATGATCCTCAATGACGTGTATGGAAAACAATACTTTGCATGATGTGGGACCGCAGTAGTTCCATAACTTTAGTGTTTTTGTGGGGCGTCTTCCAAACTTCCTGGTGGACTTGATGAAAGGGTAAGGGTGGCTGAGGGGGCAAGTGCCCACCCCTGAGGGTTGCAGGTTCAAGCCCCACTCAGTCTGTCACAGTTGTTGTGTCCCTGGGCAAGACACATAATAATAATAATAATAATAATAATAATAGTAATAATAAAAATAATACTAAAATAATAATAATAATAATACAATAATATTAATAATATAATAATAATAATAATAATAGTAATAATAAAAATAATACAAAAATAATAATAATACAATAATATTAATAATATAATAATAATAATAATAATAATAATAATAATATAATAATAATAATAATAATAATAATAATAATAATAATAATACTAAAATAATAATAATTTTAATAATAATATTCCATTATTCACGCACTCACACGTTCACACACTGCCGGTGATGGTAAGCTACTATGTAGCCACAGCCGCCCTGGAGCAGTCTGACAGAAATGAGGCTGCCATTTGCACCATCAGCCCCTTTGACCACCACCATCACAGGCCAGTCAGGTGAAGTGTCCTGCCCAAGGACACAACTGCAGATTTCCCTGGCGGGAACTGGGATCAATTCCGTGATCCTCTGATCACAGGTCAAACCGCTCTACCTCCTGAGCTACTGCTGCCCCACCTCACCCACCTTGCCGTGGCGGTGGTCGGAGGGACCGGTGGCACCGGTGTACGACAGCCTCGCCTCTGTCAGTGCACCCCAGAGCAGCTGTGGCTAAAATGTAGCTCATCATCACCCGCATGTGAATGAATGAATGATGGATTGTGTTGTAAAGCACCTTGGGGGGTTTAGAACTATAGAAGGAGCTATATAAACACAGGCCATTTACCATTTTTTCCATGAATGCACAGGTGGGATAGCCACAGGTCTGAAGAACACTTAAACATAAAAGCGAAATCCCCCCATGGTGCCTCATAGCAAAGTTAAATTAAAGGTGACATTTTTTAAAAATTCTTCTGTGTCTCTACCGCCTCTAAAACACCCCAAACCTGAATAAAAGATGCACACATGTTTTCTGTCAAATGTTGTTTTCAGAAATAATTTCCTTCTACGAGGTATTTAAAAAAGTCCCTTACTGTGATGTCACAATAAGGAAAATTAACATAGTGAACCCCCCCACCTGTCTACAATATCTGCTTTGATTTTATTTTCCCATATATGTTATAACAGGTAAATATGACTGTCTATGGCCTTAGTCCTGGACTCGGAGCAGTCCAACAAATGTTTAATGGAGGACGGAGGTCACCAGGTCCAGTGGGTTTTACATGTTTCCTGCTCCAACACACCTGATTTTTATCATTTATTCACCTCCTCACTAGGTTAAGTTCTGCTAATTATACATTTGTTTACATCTGGTGTCCTGGAGCAGGAAACGTGAAACCCTGTTACTATGTTATTATAGGACACGTTATATCTGCTGAAGCTCAGACTAGGTAATAAGGCAGAAATATGTTTTTTTAAGCTAAATCTCAATTTTTACAAACATTTTCAACTATAGATTTTATAATGTATCTGAACAGCAGGAGAACTTCTAAATCTGATCTTCAGATGACTTATTCTAATTTATAATGTTTGTTAATTATCTTTAGTCTTCTCAGTTCATACTGGCTTCATCTTTTTGGTCATGGCTTTAGTTCCTGGACAGATTTCAGGCCTCTCTCCTCCTAATCAACACACCATGCTCGTCTGTGCCTGTCCTATTATCTCCAACTGCTCCTGTGATTTAAGCTGCCTGCAGCCACAGCTCTGATGCCAGATTCATGCAGCCCAGGCTTCATAAGGCTGAGTCAAGTGAAGTCCAGTCAAGCCAAGTAAGGCAAATTCATGTGTAGTTAAGTCGAGTCGGCTTTCCTAAATCCAGTCCTTCAGATCATCTCAAGCCAAGCATCCTGTTTTCCTGCAATAAATGAACTTTTATTATGTTCTCCTGTGACTGCACGGACACTCGCAGCTCCAACTCCATCATCCAGTGCTTGGTCTCATCTCAGACAGTGATGAGACTGCCTACAGAAGGCAAGTGGAGATTCTGGAGAGATGGTGCCAGGGCAACCACCTCCAAAACCAAAGAGGTGGTGCTAGACTGCAGGAGAAACAGCAGTGCTCCTACTCTACCTCTTTCCATTGGTGGTGCCCCAATGGAAGGAGTAGAGCTTCAACTACCTAACGTTTCTGCAGCCTGATGAGCTTTTACCCTCCTTTACTCCCTATAGGCTGCTCAGCCAGGACATGCCTGGCCTCCGTCACTAGCTCCAGCTATCTCACACGCTGCAGAAGAGACTTTCTGACTCAAACAAGCACAAAATCTCTTCAACATTCCACATGGAGACCTTATTCAATCATTTCTATGCGAATGATCCTCTTATACATAATATATAATATATTAGGACTGTCAATCGACAACATGTTTTAATTGCGTTCATTTGCATTAGTTTCATAGCTAACTTGTGATTAATTGAACATTTATTCCAGATTATAACTACCACCACATGATGTTTTTCACATTTCTGATGCTCTTTTAAGCTATAGGAGACAAATATACTCCTTTATGCAACAACCAATGATAAATGTTGCAACAATCCAAAACGATGAAAAATATTGTCCAGTAGTTTCTATCCCACCAACAGAAATGGTAAATAATACAGTAAAAACATCCCCCCAAGTAGCTTTACAGCACAACCAGTTATTCTTTTTTTATTTTCTGAATTCATGTTTGATCACGGCCTCGTTAAAGAAAGCAGGTGCTGCTTTTTTCTTCTTTCGTCCCAGTTATTAGACGTAATTGTTAAATAACCTCTTTAAAAGGACATCTGCCCACCCAGTGACTAACCAGTCTGAATGAAGACCTTCAGTCTAGGAATTCCAAGGCTTATGGTTACAGCATTGTTCAGTATGAAGGCACCCTAGACTTGATTTGTTTTATTTCACGAGTCAAATAAGCAGAAAGACTTTGGTTTGAGGAGTTCCACTGACTGCATATACACAAATTCATTCCTCTTTATTTTTGTACTCCTCCTGAGTCCTGAGTCTGTCTCAGATTCTGTCAACATGGCGGATATGGCCATGTTAATAAAACTTTTCTGAAGATTAAATAAAGCTCATTAAAGCATGTGTGGAGTCCAGCTAGTGCCAGATATACAAAGATAAGATCTGTGATTGCTTTAATCCATTAACAGAAATACTGATGTGAAACCCCGTCACCTGGTTCAGACATGACAGCCTGCATCATTAGAAACAGAGCGCTTGGATGCCAGCTGCATGAGGAACTCCATGTTCAGAAGGTCTGATGACAGGATAAGACTGAGCCTCAGAGCGGTTCTGTTTGGATCAATAACAATAACCACATGGATGCTGTGTGCCGGGACGGAGTTCATGCAGCTCACCAGGTCAGAGCTGCAAGATTTGATTTGAACAACTTGTTGATGGCACCTCTTGCTATTTAGCATGATCTCATTCCTAAACATAACGGACCCGAATCGGAGTGCAGGGAGAGATTAAAGCTGTAAGTGCACACAAAGGTCTGTGATGTAATGTCTCTCTCAGGCAACAGGGCGAGGTCTAAACAAATGAAAGTCCACGACCAACTGGAAACAGATTAGACCTGACGTGTGTGCGTGTGTGTGTGCGTGTGTGTGTGCGTGTGTGTGTGTGCAGAGATAATGCTGGGGAGTAAGAAGATGGGCCTCAGGTTTCTTTTTACCATCCATGAAATCCACAAACACCACGCAGCCAGGGAAGTCTTATGAGATGGAGATGAGCCTCAAGGTGCAGCTGATGGACGAGCAGAACCAGCCAAGCAACATAAAAAGTCAGATCTGCGCAGCCATTGAAGTGAGTTCTGACCAGCTGTTTCTAATTAGGGCTGGCTCCTGGGATCAGCCAGGGAGATACGTTCCTCATGAACATTTCTGCTTCTGTAAACAACCTTCTTCTGATTTTTAAGCTGACTGGGGCCCCAGACTTGGCCCCCGCAGTCCCCTTTGTCAGATGTCTGTGGCAGCCTGCTGCAATGTGCAGCTTTGAATTCACATTAATGTTTCTGTAAGAAATAAATGATATTCAGCTTTTCTTGTTTTGACTTTGTAGATCAGCTTTCACTTTGGCACCTGCGTTAGTTTCAGTTTTTAAGATTTATTCATGATAGCATTATTTTAGCGTTAGTGATTTAAATCTGGAAACCATCATATCATTTCTACCTGAAGGACCTTATTCATATACGGTAGTGAATTTTCTGATCTTGTCTTTTAAATTCCTCTTGGTATTTGGGAAGCTCTTTGTTACATTTTTTGAGAAAAATCTACATTTTTTCCTCACTAATAGTATTTCTTTATGAAGAGGAATAATACAGTTTAAATATAGAAAAGTATCAGAGATTTCAGAAATAATGACAGATTTCAACCAAAACTCTGATTTGTTCAACCAAACATTCAGTGCTACCTGTTCACATGAGAATGAAACCAAAACAGTTTTTCCTTTTGTAAAATAAAACAATGAACTTAAGATTCACATCCTACCTTAATTTTATAAGAGAAAATATGTTAATATATTGTTTTTGTGAAATTAGTGAGTCCTGCTTGACCTGATGATGATGATGGTGATGCTCGGTGGTAGAGAAGCCTACAGGTGACCCACCATGTTTTCAGGAAGTTTAAAATTATGACTAGTATGTGGTGTAATAAGCCAACTATTATACTTATTTTTATACATTAACAATACTTGCCAAAGAGATGATGTCGGAAGTATGAACAACCCAAGTGCAGGGTAAATCAATGAATGGACCCAGCACATGAGTTTCACAAAAATAACCCAAAATAACCTAAAATAACTCGTGATGATGATGGTGATGATGATGGTGATGATGATGGTGGTGATGATGTAGGTGTTGATGGTGATGATGATGGTGGTGATGATGTAGGTGATGATGGTGATGATGATGGTG